>OX463866.1:4724126-5268853 GCA_949825065.1 Odontocerum albicorne | reverse complement strand
AATCAACAATTTTCAAATTTGAAAAAAAAAATGATTTGTGTGCTTGCTTAATTAGGTGTAAATTGAATTGTTTTAATGTGATTATAAATTGCTTTCTTTGTAACGAAAGAAAAACTCACTACTTGAATTGTTTTTTTTTATTATTGTTGTCGAGTATGGTTGTAAAAAAGGTATGGTAAACATGTGTGCGATATATGGGTTGACACAGAAAAACTGAAAAAGGTTTATGAGTTCTTTTATCTGGGCAGTATATTTACGTGTTATAGGCGAGTTGAAATGGACATTGAAATAAGGGTAGCGGAACAAGGTAAAAGGAGCATTTAATATAACATGCAACAATCGCTACAGTAGCAAAAATTTAAATATATAATAGTGTGTATATATATATTTTTTTATGATTATGTGCGGTATATTGTGTGATGAACGTTTTAGTCTGTCTGGAGTGATGAAGTGTGAGGAGTTTGATTTCGCGTGATGTATACATATGTAATTGAGTGTCACTGTTTGTTAGGTTGATGAGAATGTGCAACGGGATTTTATAGAATCAAGAATCGGAAAGAAGTATCGCTTTATTTTTTCATGCTATATGTCCTCAGTGAGATACAGGTAAAAGCCTAGTTTACTGGGGACACGACAAATGAAAGGCAACGGACCCAGATCCATTAAAATTGTGTGTCCAAGTTAAATTACTTGTAGTTTTTTCGCAAATTGTGTATTTATAAATTTCTTGTCATCTGTAAATAAAATAAAATAAAAAAAAATTAAAGTGCGTCACATTGACGTATGATAGTGAAACTTGGAGTTGTCAGACGTGTAAAATTAAGAGACGCATGCACTAAGAAAAAAATGTGGAGTGTCAGTGTATTAAAGACGTCAGAAGTGAATGTATTGATAAAATACATGTTTTATGCAAAATTAAGAATGGAACTTTAAGGTGGTTTGGACATGTGGAAAGGATGAAAGATGAACGTGCGAAAGAGGTAGACCAAGGAAAACGTGGCTGGCCAGATCAAATTGACCAGATTTTGGAAGAAGACAAAGTGAGAAATATAAGTAGTGGAAGATTGTGCATGAAGTATGAATGCGGAGAAGACGAAAGTTGTGTTCTGGAATAGAAAAATTTGGAGATATGTTCTCTCTGCCATTACAGTAAGGGACACGGCGTGATGATACGTATATATGTAGGATACATCAAACCGTTGATGAAAATAAATAAATAAATTAATTAATAGGTAAACAAACAAATAAATAAATAATATCACGACGGGCAGTAGTGTTCAGACTGGGATACTCGAGGGTACTTCCGCGCATTGGGCTCTTGAGAACATGAATTCTGCGCAAGACAAAATTTATGAACAGTGTCCAAATCAATCCAAACGATTTCACCCTACACAAGTATTTATTTAATTAATTAAATGTGTAGGATACCTACCTAAATAAATATTTAATTGTCAAAATAAATAAGTGAATTGTTAAACATAATTAAATTAAATTTATTATTGTTCATTCAACTGTCAAGACTTGTTATTGATTGCCCGCTGTCCACTTTCGCTTTCATCCGCATTCTTGAGTATTTATATTTAAATAAATACAAATCAAAATCATCACGACTTATAAAGAACAGCAACCCGCTATAAATGTATATAAAATAACTCTACTCTACACGAGATGCGCGGTTTTCATCGGAAGACAGTTGACTTACACGTATTGACTTTTTTAATACTTTCATGTCAGCATCTACATTTTGTTTAATTTCTGCCGTGTATTTACGGTAGTCATCATATTTCAACTGTAACATCGCTTGATCGTGCGATGGGCGTCTACGCTCTAAACTTACGCAGGCCGGAAACTTTTGGACCTTAGTGGTAAAACGCTTTAGGTAACAGTGCGTTGGCAGTTCAAGGCATAGTTGCCCGAGTACTCTTAGATTAGTCTACGAGTATCGGAGTCCTTATGTCACGCCTGTCTATTTCTGTCCTGCCCTGTCTGGCGCTGTATAAATAGACGCGACACGATGTCGTCGGCGTGCTGTCACACGCACTTTATCCTCATCACAGAGATACGTAACAACACATATAATCAAACACACACACTGTTTCCATGTCAGGGTAGACAGAGAGAACACGGCGCCAAAATAAATAATTTTGGATACCACTGTTTAGTGAGTAATCTTATATTCTCTGTCTTGTGCCTGTAATATTGTAATACGGTTTCGTTGTCAACAGCAATCTCTTCCAACTAACCAGAAAATCGTTAAACACTCCTTTAATTAAAATTAGATAAAACTTTTCTTTAATCTAGGTACAACAGTACGATCATATAACTTCATACCAGAAGGCATTGGACTGGTTGAATGTTAGAATAGACGCCAAATTCACATATCGTCTCTATTGTATAATATCCTTAACTGTCCCGCCGCACCCTCTTATCTCGCCGAAAATTTTCAGCGTCTTTCCAATCATGGATTAGCGCTACACTCACACAGAGGTTGTATATTGGCCTTTCCAGTTCACCGCACCTCTTTTTTTACGTCGTGCTTTACTGTCCATGCAGTGAGACTCTGGAATCAGTTACAAACCAATGTAAGACTCGCTCCGTCCTTGGCATGCTTTAAGAAGCGACTGAAAAAACTCTTAATTTCTGGTCAGTTAAATAACGTGTTTCATTCTTAATTTTTCTTTTCCTTTCCTCTCCACCATCCCTTCCTTTCCTTTTGATTGATGATATCTCACTTTATATGAAAAATACTGTTCGAGTGATTGTCCGTCTTTGTGGGATCCGTGGGCATATGCTCACATACGTGTTTATGGATTTCGTGGGGATGGATAGTCATTTGAATGATTTATACGACCACGTAACTTGCTTAATTTAATTTTGTCTGGTTGGCTGGAAGAGATTCCCGCCTGGCAATAATCCCGACAGATTGTATTTGCAATAAAATTGTTAAATAAATAAAAATATATAAAATAACAACGGGAATCCGGTACCTTCCTCAGTTTATCTCTCTTAGTCGTATATTCAAGTCTCTCATCTGTGATTCAGTCTCAGGAGTAGTCTGATGGAACGCCTACAGTTCTCCCAGGAGTGAAATGATTGGACACTCTACCATGATGTGACCGACACTCTGGACCATTCCACAGGAGTTGTAGAACCGGACATTTCGCATGTGGAACCGGACTTTTCGCATATCCCAGACCCAGAATGGCGTACATTATATTGTTCAGTTTCCCTTCTTTTTTATGATCGTTCATTGTCATCTTTCCCTTCCTGTGCTAAAAGAATCCGCGCGTTCCGGTGCTGTGTATTCAATACACGTGTAAAAATGAGCGATTTAAAATCGGGAAAATAAGAATATTCATAGCCAATCGCTTACATTAATTAAATATGAAGTCAAAACTGATAATACCTAATTGAAATTTAATTGCTCAAAACATGAAAAAAACCATCGGCCGACGTTCACAAAACGGACGAAGTGACCACCTTAAACGAAAGTCTGCGAGCTACTGAAGCGAGAGAAGCGAGCGAACTGAGATTCTATTTCTTGCGTTACCATATACCGAAATAGAGTGAGACGTGAATAGCGTAGCTTTCTCACCCATAGCGGTGTTTTTAAAATGAATATACCTACGTCACACACTGGCACACATTTGATTGTATTGGTGAATTTATTCCCGATTTTCACAAAATATCTCTGATGTGGCCGTTAAGTGCTAATTATTATTAATATTATTTGTTTCATTCAATGCGTAAATATATTACGGAGGAATACCTAAAATCTGAACCCAGTATTTATTATATTTATAGAGATATTATAGTTTTTAGAAGCAATGTGTATTAGTTACACATCACAGGGAAGGAAGGGTTAAAAACGCATGTTGCGGTGGTTGAATATTATTTGTGAGTAGCTTTTATTCGGTCATCGTCGGGATTTTATTCCAAAACTGTCAAGCGTTGAATCAATCAATAAAGCCTCGTGACATCTGTATAATACAGTAATTGAATGATTTGTGAAGCGCTGTTTTCTAAAAGACGATCATATCAAGAGAGCTGATTTTTTGAACTTACAAAAGGCAGTGCCACTAAATAAATTCAAATAGAACAAAATCTTAAATTGAGTAATATATAAACCATGATATAAAAGTAAATTGAGTAATATATAAACCATGATATAAAAGTAAATTGAGTAATATATAAACCATGATATAAAAGTAAATTGAGTAATATATAAACTATGATATAAAAGTAAATTGAGTAATATATAAACTATGATATAAAAGTAAATTGAGTAATATATAAACCATGATATAAAAGTAAATTGAGTAATATATAAACCATGATATAAAAGTAAATTGAGTAATATATAAACCATGATATAAAAGTAAATGTTTAGAAAAACGTGTTTAAAGCATTTCTAGGTGTTGAAAAGCCTTACGATAGAGTTTATTGGGAGATTTTGAAAGAATGTGGTTTTTCTAAACATGTGCAGATAATCTAATGGCTACAGCTACCACCTTCCTATCTTTACACTTCATTTTATTTAAATCCCTTATTGGGCTATCCCCATTGTCCGAGTGTCTTTCGAATCCGTGTACGAGGGATGTTTCTTCGGAGAGAAGTAGAACTTTGATGTTGATTTTTTCTTCATTTTAGAAATTGGTTGTTCCAAATCAATCCAATACGGTGTATTATGATAGATCTTTTGCTGTTGTTGATACTGTGGCGTGAAATTGTCTGCCTCCTGGTGTTTGAGATATGGGTGGCGTGTGTAGCTTTAGGAAGCACTTGAAGACGATCCTTTTTGGGAGGTATTATCAAACTTCATGAGTGGGTTCAAATCCTGAGTTAGATCGCCTTTGAGGAGAGTTTGCTCTATAAACGGTGCCATACAAATTATCATTTTATTATTATTAATTAAATTAAATGGGGTTTATGTAGAAAACCCTGACGCATTCCTAAGAGCTCCTGGTGAAAAGTTAAAGTGTACGTATAATATTTTTGAATGCTCACCAGTTTTCGCGGAAACTCATCTGTCTGATGTAACATATACGGGATTTTCATGTTTCCAGGGGGATTGTATTCCTGGAACTACAAGCGCGTTCCTAATATTTAATGACTATTCCTGGAAAATATACACCCAAACAGACATTGGATAAACCGCGGTTGAGGAGTTTCTCGGAAATGGGCAGGTTTATATCGAAATATATATTTTCTTTAATAACACACTTTTCTTCGTGACTCAATGCCAGAACCCTTTCTTTCTTACGGTTTTATTCCCGATGATGATTTAAAAAATTATTTCCGACTAAATTTTTAATACATAGATACCCCAAAAACAATGTATGAGGTGCATGGCCGCGTGGTAACGCGCTGGACTTCTGTGCGGAAGGTCGTCGGTTCGAGCCCCGCGCTGTGCTTCTTCCCTCGAACGACACAGGGAATTTTCCCGCTTAGTGTTCGAGGTTATTAAGGATACCTAAGACTTTGGCCATATCTATTCTCCTAAAAAAATGTATACATTATTTTACAACGTGCAATTTACTTGAACTTACTGCAGGAATTTGTCATGCCGCGCATTCGTGAATAGTTAAGGGATGAAGAGGGGTTTTATTTCCAACAAGATTGTACATCTCCCCACTACCATCATCGTGATGTGAGGGCTCATCTTGATGAATATTTGCCAAACAG
The DNA here is from genome assembly GCA_949825065.1 of Odontocerum albicorne. Classification (NCBI taxonomy): domain Eukaryota; kingdom Metazoa; phylum Arthropoda; class Insecta; order Trichoptera; family Odontoceridae; genus Odontocerum; species Odontocerum albicorne. The sequence goes on along the minus strand of OX463866.1, from coordinate 5,263,168 downwards.
ATGGAGTGGACGTGGGGGTAACATCGAATACTCCCGCCGCGCTCCCCAGATCCCGTACCGATGGACTGTTCAAATGAAGAAGATTCATAAAAAATAAAGTTTTTGGCACATAACCGGCAACAGCTAATGAATTGAGAGCAGCCATTGAAACAGAATGCGCCTAAATACCAAAACCAATTATTAATGATCAGTAGTGAATGGATCAGAACTGTCATCAATTTGAGCCTTTATGATAGTTAAAAAATTCTACGTCTGTTATCTTTATTTTGGCGTTTTATTTACTTTATATATGCTTTAATAAATACTGAATTTATAATTATTCAAAGTGTGTATATAGTTTTTTTGGGACAACCTGTATTCTAATACTTCTTCTTGTAGTAGATTCTTGATCAACTTTAATTTATCTATTGATTTGTGGTCGACCAGGACTATTCAACCTGTATTCTTATACTTCTTCTTGTAGTATTGTAGATTCTTGATCAACTTTAATTTATCTATTGATTTGTGGTCGATCAGGACTATTCAACCTGTATTCTTATACTTCTTCTTGTAGTATTGTAGATTCTTGATCAACTTTAATTTATCTATTGATTTGTGGTCGATCAGGACTATTCAACCTGTATTCTTATACTTCTTCTTGTAGTATTGTAGATTCTTGATCAACTTTAATTTATCTATTGATTTGTGGTCGATAAAGGACTATTCACATTTTTTATCAAACTACCAAAATCTCACGTTATAGTCTACAATAGTATTTTGACATATGGGAGTGAAATAACGATATGGAAGAAACAACGAACCGAATAAATGCTTAGAATTAAGTGCACTGAGAAGAATACATATTTGATAGAACACTTGCTCAAGTGATAAGGGATGAACGTGAACTTAAGGGTGATGTGTTGTGTAAGATGAAGAAGAACACTCAGAGATAGTTTGGGCACATGGAATGAATGAATGAAGTAAAACTGAGTGGAAGGCGTGTAGAGGAAGACCAACGAGAACGTGGTTGGCCAAAGGAAATTTATTAATCTACAACGAAAATTTTGAAAGTAAGAAATGCGAAAAGTCGGAGGAAAGTTGACTGAGAAGATGTATGGATATAGGAGAGGTGAAATATGTGTATCGTGTCATGAAAGGCTGGGGCTCAATCATCTCTGCCTACCCTGATAGGGAAATGGCACAGTGGTATATGTGTATGTATGAGTTGTTATAAGTAAAGTAAGTAAAGAATCTTGAGATGGTTTGAACACAATATGTTCTCGATAATATGTTCCGCCGGTTTTGAACATAATGTGTTCTCGATAATATGTTCCGCCGGTTTGAAAATAATGTGTTCCGCCGGTTTGAAAATAATGTGTTCTCGATAATATGTTTCGCCGGTTTGAAAATAATGTGTTCTCGATAATATGTTCCGCTGGTTTGAACATAACGTATTCTCGATAATATATTCCGCCGGTTTGAACATAATGTGTTCTCGATAATATGTTCCGCCGGTTTGAACATAATGTGTTCTCGATAATATGTTCCGCCGGTTTGAACATAATGTGTTCTTGATAATATGTTCCGCCGGTTTGAACATAATATGTTCTCGATATTATCGAGATAATGAATTCTGATAGTGGAATATGTAAGTTTGAAATTAATTAATTGTTAGGAAGAAGTTAGCCGAGCAAAGAATGGAAGGATGTATGCAAGTACTTGGAAGGGTTTTTTAAGGTATGGTAAGAATTGTGATATATATTTTTTTTACTTATTTATTTTACACATGACAAGAAATATACATAATTTGCGAAAAAATAACAGGTTATTTAATTCTGCCACACAATTTTAATGGATCTGGGTTTGTTGCCTTTCATTTGTCGTGTCCCCAGTAAACTAGGCTTTTTAGCCTGTATCTCACTGAGGATATTTAGCATGAAAAAATAAAGTACATAAAAATGAGAGAAAACATGTAATTTTTACACGCTTGTGTGAAATCTCCGACAAAATGAACACTTTGAAAAATGTAAATTTAAATAAATCGTCATATTTTAGATTTCCATTCTTCAAGAACCAAGAATCATAGACTGATCGTCAACAATATAACTTCGACGAATCCTCCGATTCTTTGGGCACATTGCTCGTGGCCAAGGAGACAGTGTGGAGAGGTTTGTGGTTAATGGAGGTGTGGAAGGACGGCGCACAAGAGGAAGAATTCTATTCCGTTGTACTGACCAAGTGAGAGATGCAACATAACTACCCTTAACAGTTGATCTTTGTACTGCAGAATGCAGGGATGGATGGAGAGGAGTCGTTAAGTGCTATCATGGGAGTCACCCTCCTCAGTCATGTGCTAAACGACAGAATAATGATGAGAAAAAGAAGAGCATGCATGACGACTACAATAATAAAGTGAATCAATTATGTCGAATGATCCATTAGTGGTATATGATCAAGAGTTCTCGTACGTTCCATTAAGTGAAGGCATAGACAAAGCGTGCACCGGCTAAGCGCATTCCAATCGGAGACTCGCCGCTAATACGTGACGGCGGAACGCTTGCAATGTGATATCGTCGACGCTTACTCGGAGCGTACGAATTTCCTTTTATTTTTTATTATCATTGCCCACTAACTCCACGTTGAACGAAGTTTAATTGTATAGGGCCTTTTAAATTGAGCGTTTTTTTTAATTCTTGGATAAAACACAGATGGCGTCGCGAACTTGCCTGGGTCTTGTGACATTTGAGAAGTGTAATGTATGATATTTATAAAAATGGAGTCGTATACAATACAACAACGCGTTCAAATTGTTGAATTATTATACAAGTATGTATTGTAATCTCCGGAAACGGTGGTGTTAATTGGCCACCAACGTCATGTGTTCTGACACCGTTGGACTTTGTTCTCTGGGGTTACGTGAAAAGCCAGGTCTATAAGAATGACCCCCGATCAATTCCTGAGCTGAAGGATGAAATTATTCGCGTTATTGGTGAGTTAGAACCGCAATTATGACGAAATGTCATCGAAATTTTTGACAAAAGAGTGGACATCTGTGGAGCTGCAAGAGGTGGACATTTGACGGATATTGTTTTTTTTGTGTTTAAATGTTATACATTATACTTCAATGACCAATAATCAAAGCAAATTGTGTGTTTTATTCAACAATTAAAAAAAATGGAATAAAAAAAACCGCTCAATTCGAAAGACAGGTTGATGAGTTATGTTATCTGGGCAGTATGTAAACGTGTGATGCGCGAGTTGAAAAGGATATTAAAAGAATACAATGTAAAAAATAAGAGAGAATTCGTGTAAGATGTATGAGTAGGTTTATAGATGTGGAATGGAGTGTAAGTCTGGCACTCTGTCCTCCCTGCCTACCCCGACAGGGAAATGGCGTTTTGCTCGTATACATGTATGTAAATCATTTTGATAACAAAATGATGAGTCGAATGCCAAATGAAACTTAAAATATTATATATTTTTATTTTTTTTCTTAATAATGTAATCTATAACACAAACATTTGCCAAAGGCTATACATATACGATTATACAAATTTATATCTTAAGAATTAATCTAATTTATATATTGTGTGTTAACATAAGTTGTATCCGTTTTTTTTTTCAAATTTTAAAATGAGCACCAAAAGTAAAACAAAATGGTAAATGTTATACGTCATTCGAAAGAAATTTGTCTGCTCTACAAGATATTGTGTTTGCTTTTACGTTACATATATTATTTTATTTGATTACAAGCCTTCAAAATGGAATGTCAAGTAGACGAAAGTGAGCATTTTTGACACCTTCTGTTCGCGTTCAATCGAGGGAATAAAGCTGCCAAAGCTGCTCGCGATATTTGCGAAGTGTACAATGAAGATGCTATGAATGAAAGGACAGCTCGTCGATGGTTTTTGCGTTTCAAAGACGGTAATTTCGACCTGAAAGACATGTAGCGTTCCGGACGACCAGTGGACTTCGATGAGGACCGCTTAAACCATATTATTCATGAACATCCCCTTCAAACCACCGTAGAATTGGCTGAGCAGATGAATTGTAGTCACATGACTGTATACCGCCATCTACCATCTGTCCTTTCATTCATAGCATCTTCACCGTACAATTCGCAAATATCACGAGCAGCTTTAGCAGCTTTATTCCCTCGATTGAACGCGAACAGAAGGAGGCATCGAAAATGCTCACTTTCGTCTACTTGACATTCCATTTTGAAGGCTTGTAATCAAATAAACTAATATATGTAACGTTAAAGCAAACACAACATCTTGTAGAGCAGAAAATTATCTTTCGAATGACGTATAACATTTACCATTTTGTTTTACTTTTGGTGCTCATTTTTAAATTTGAAAAAAAAACGGACACAACTTATGTTAACACCCAATATTATAGCTATGAACTAACTTCATTTTAATTTCCTAGATGTAATTTTATTTTTAATAATCTTAACATTTAATTTATTAGAAATAGTTAACACCTACTATACATACTTCCTATAACTAGATTACAATCCTTACAACAATTTTTTTCAATACTTATTATTTAACACGTATATATAATATATAACCACAAAAATGTCAACGGGGCGAAGGGACAAGATTAAAGTTAAAATTGTTTGCCAATATTTTGTCTATCTATTAAAATTTGTTGTTAATATTCTTATGTTATATACGAGTATATTAGAAATATGCGTGTCGTCTGATATATATTTTGCCTAGAGTAATTAATCTCCGCTGGCCAGGTTCGTGTCCCCGAAACGTCCCATTGACGTCTTGGCCTCTCGTCGCCAAGTTATATACTTGGACCGTCCTTACGTCACGAGTGAACTATCAAAATTGTTCCACAAACGTAGACGGATTCTGTATGTTTTTTTTCATCGAATTATACGTGTCGGGAGTTGTAACAAGGTTATTTTACGTGGGCGTGGAAAATAACTGAAAAAAACAGGGTAAATTATGTAAAAATGCGTGCGAGTAGAAAAATTTATTAAGGATGAATGTAAACTTAAATCTGATGCGTTAAGTATTATGTTACTGTCAATGATGTGAGACTCTGCAACCAGTTACTAACCAATGCTAGACTCGCTCCGTCATTGGCATGCTTTAAGAAGTTTGTCTAAGATTTATTTTAAACCTTCGAAAGTACGATCATATAACATCATATCAGATGGCATTGAACTGGTTGAACGTTAGAAATAGACGCCAAATTCACATACTGTCTCTATTGTGTAATATCCTTAACTGTCCTAACGCCCCTCTTATCTCGCCGAAAATTTTCAGCGTCTTTCCGATCATGGACTGGCGCTACGCTCAAACAGAGGTTGTTGTTGTTAATTGGCCTTTCCAGTTCACCGCTCCTATTTTTTTACGTCGTCCTTTACTGTCCATGCAGTGAGACTCTGGAATCAGTTACAAGCAGACATATAAGACTCGCTCCGTCCTTGGCATGCTTTAAGAAGCGACTGAAAAAAATCTTAATTTCTAGTCAATAATATAACGTGTTTCATTCCTGATTTTTCTTTCCTCTCCACCATCCCTTCCTTTCCTTTTGATTGATGATATCTCACTTTTTATCAAAATTAATGTTCGGGTGATTGTCCGTCTTTGTGGGGTTCGTGGGCATATGCTCACATATGTGTTTATGGATTTCGTGGGGACCATTATTAATGAAGATAAATATATTTTTTATCCTTCGAATCAAATATTTTTTGTAAAATATGTTTAAATTAAAACTGTTTAATATATTCAAGATAAGCTGGTTAGTTGGAATAAAATACTGTATTGCAATACACCCTCTAGATGTTTTATGTTACAAAAATACTTCCTGTCTTGGGCTAGGTTATTGGAAAGCGAAACATTGACAAATTTATTCCTTGATCTGCCTCAACATGGTGTTGTGTTCTTGTTCCACCACTGCGACAAGTTGCAGACATTTCGGGTCAAGATGTCGAAGGCTCTACAGGTCAGACCACAAATATATGATCTTTCTGATCATCATAACACCTTCATTGTTATCGAATGACCGCAAAGAGGATGTGCGGTTGATTTTAATTGCTTTCAATCAAATTATCTGGAGGTCGAGACCTGCTGGTCAATTCGTCATACTACGTTGTGGATCAGGGGCGGCCAACCTTTTTGGACCATGTACCGAAGATACTGGCACGGGGTAAAGACTCGCAAGTCGCATTGGTACTTTTTTAGGGCGCGAGGGTCGACAAATTTTAATTGCTTTCAATCAAATTATCTGGAGGTCGAGACCTGCTGGTCAATTCGTCATACTACGTTGTGGATCAGGGGCGACCAACCTTTTTGGACCATGTACCGAAGATACTGGCACGGGGTAAAGACTCGCAAGTCGCATTAGTCCTTTTTTAGGGCGCGAGGGTCGACAAATTTTAATTGCTTTCAATCAAATTATCTGGAGGTCGAGACCTACTGGTCAATTCGTCATACTACGTTGTGGATCAGGGGCGGCCAACCTTTTTGGACCATGTACCGAAGAAACTGGTTCGGGGCAAAGACTCGCAAGTCGCATTGGTACTTTTTTAGGGCGCGAGGGTCGACAAATTTGTACGTTGAATTTTTTTTACTGAATACTAACTGGAAAGTCACTCAAAGGATGTGCGGAAACAGTAACTAAATAGTTGATAAATGTTATACTTGACAATAGGTAACAGTCTGAAATAAAAATACGAGTATTCAAATGTAGCAGATTTCTTTGTATACTACATTTTCGGTGTATAAAGAAGAGGATTCTTTCAATTATTTTACTTAATTGGATCTAGAAACAATTTTTATTTATATATCAGCTCGTCTTCGAATTTTTGAGAATGTAGCATATAAAGAATGTAGCACAGAGAATGTAGCATATATCAGCTCGTCTTCGAACTTTTGAGAATGTAGCATATAAAGAATGTAGCACAGAGAATGTAACATATATCAGTTCGTCTTCGAACTTTTGAGAATGTAGCATATAAAGAATGTAGCACAGAGAATGTAGCATATATTAGCTCGTCTTCGAACTTTTGAGAATGTAGCATATAAAGAATGTAACATATATCAGTTCGTCTTCGAACTTTTGAGAATGTAGCATATAAAGAATGTAGCACAGAGAATGTAGCATATATCAGCTCGTCTTCGAACTTTTGAGAATGTAGCATATAAAGAATGTAACATATATCAGTTCGTCTTCGAACTTTTGAGAATGTAGCATATAAAGAATGTAGCACAGAGAATGTAGCATATATCAGTTCGTCTTCGAACTTTTGAGAATGTAGCATATAAAGAATGTAGCACAGAGAATGTAACATATATCAGTTCGTCTTCGAACTTTTGAGAATGTAGCATATAAAGAATGTAGCATAGAGAATTTAGCATATATCAGTTCGTCTTCGAACTTTTGAGAATGTAGCATATAAAGAATGTAGCACAGAGAATGTAACATATATCAGTTCGTCTTCGAACTTTTGAGAATGTAGCATATAAAGAATGTAGCATAGAGAATTTAGCATATATCAGTTCGTCTTCGAACTTTTGAGAATGTAGCATATAAAGGGTCTTTCAAATTGAGCGGTTTTTTTTATTAATTTTTTTTTAATTCTTGAATAAAACACACAATTCTCTTTGATTTCAAAAAACTTTTTATTGGTCATTGAAGTATAATGTATGATATTTAAACAAAAAAAAAAACAATATCCGCCAAATGTCCACCTCTTGCAGCTCCACAGATGTCCACTCTTTCGTCAAGATTTTCGATGACATTTTGGCATAATTGCGGTTCCAACTCACCAATAACGCGAATAATTTCGTCCTTCAACTCAGGAATCGATCGGGGGTCATTCTTATAGACCTGGCTTTTCACGTAACCCCAGAGAAAATAGTCCAATGGTGTCGGTGAAAATAGTCCAACGAAGGCTTGTAAATCAAATAAAATAATATATGTAACGTAAAAGCAAACACAATATCTTGTAGAGCAGACAATTTTCTTTCGAATAACGTATAACCTTTACCATTTTGTTTTACTTTTGGTGCTCATTTTTAAATTTGAAAAAAAAAACGGACACAACTTATGTTAACACTTAATATAAACTGCTTGCGGGCCGCACAAAACATCCCGGCGGGCCGCGAGTTGGCTATGCTTGCTTTTAATCTAACAGAGTACTAACTTCTCATATTCGTTCGAATATCATCAGTCTCGAAATAAAAACTCTTCTTCCTCTTCTTTTAGGCCTGTTGGCCTGTTATAGTCCTGCATCGTCGTTTCCCTCTTGTGACGTCGACTGCCAGCTGTCTTTCCATCTTTTGGGAGGTCGTCCTGGAGATCTGCTTGCTTGGGGGATACTGTCCCTGGCCATTCTTACGGCTCTTGGTTCCACCATTCTGGATACATGTTCATTCCAGAACCTTCTTCTCTGTCGTCCCCATCTGACAATATCTTCAACTTCGCACGTCCTTCGGATTTCTGTGTTTCGTACTCCATCACGAAGGGGTTTGCCAGCGATACTCCTGAGTACTTTCATTTCGCTGGTTCGAAGGAGATTTTTGGTTCTGACAGTGTCGGCTCTGGACTCTATGCTGTATGTCATTATGGAGCGGAGACAGGTCTTGTATGATAGATCCTCACCTTGCTTTGGATGTTCATATACTTGTTTTTCCAGATAGTGTTCTTCAATCAAAACTCAACGAGATTAAATCTCTCACAAGAAATAATGTATTGAATTATTTATTTTTAAAAGTTTTTCACAGAAAAAATAAAAATTTAATCAGTAAGTTTAAGTATTAAAGTGTATTTTATCATGACAAATGAACATGTCTGAATTTTATACAAATTGTATGAAAACCATCTCATGCGGCTAAACCCTTCCAATGTAATAACTTATGCAGGCTCGTAGTGTATCGATTCTATAGCGTGGATCGGCATTGCAGTCTATTCCATGCTGTCGCCTCCGACACGGCAAATAAGGAAAGGGTCGTAATGCACGCGGTGTTAGCCACGGCAAATGATTACCCTGTCGTGCAGACGTGCAGGCTTACAGGCGCCTCATCTACCCCGTTACGTGGGCATTATGCTTCCCCGACGATCGGTCAGTTCTGTTGTTAGGAAGGAACGCAGGGTCACAACGTTTGTGGACAGCGTTTCTCAACAAATGCCATGGAAGGACGGTGGGTGTTAAGTGACACAGCCATACATACATACATTCTATCACGCCGTCTGCCTATAGGGTTAGGAAAAAGGCACATCGCGTCAGAGTGTCCAATCGCGACACATAGCTTTCGTCTCTTCTAGATACAGACGACCTCCGTGGCCTAGTTGGTAAGACCCCTGTTCCCCAGTCCGGAGATTGAAGGTTCAAATCCCGCTGGAACTCAGATAAAAAAAAGGATTCCAACATCTTTCTGATTGATCGGTAGAGATTGCCACATGGCCATAAATCCGCTAGGTTATACTGTATATAACGAAAGTGTAGTAAAATAAGTTCTCATACAGTGCCTACGATATCTACAACTTTTTTATTTCCTTCTTTCAAAATATCACACACTCGATTCAAAAATAACATTCCTTGACTTTCCTCTACCACGTCTTTCTTCGTTCATTCGTTCCACGTGCCCAAACCATCTTAGAATACTTTTCTTCGTCTTGCTCAACACATCAGCCTCGATTTATATTTATTCCTAATCACTTCAATGCGTATTTTATTATACAAAGTCCCCCGATGCATTATTCCAAGTGCACGCAATTCTATAGCATTTATTCCACTTATTCAGTCTTGTTTCACGTCTACGTTTTACTCCCATACATTAAAGTTAATGTTAAAATACAGTTCTGGTTTTAACACACTGTCGTGGGTTACAAAAAACAGCCACAAATAAAATTCAACATGTTATATGTTATATAGTGTTATACAATACAAAAAATAAAAATTAGTAAAATATGAACCTAACACAATAACAAAGACCCTTAAAATCTAATTAATTCATTGAAGTTGTCAAAATCACACGAAAGTCCATTCAATACCCATATTGATTGTCCAATATGTGCAGTCTTGTTATGCAAGAATTATACTAATAATTATAATTAGTTGCAACGGCTTCACTACGCGGAAGAAGATATTTCCCCGAGTGGGCCTACAAAAACGTGTAACATTACCGGCTGAGTTAGTTCCAAACTATTGCAATACGAGCTGACAATTTTAAATAATGTGAGGGCAAACAATTTTTATGTATGATGCAAAAATATTAAAATATTGTAATTTATTTAGTCTGTAAGTTTATATAACGGTAAAACCCAACCGGTTTCAAGTTTTTACCTCATCATTGGGTAAAACAAACATGACTTGTTTATGTTCTCCTGATTATGAGGGGGAAACTTTGAAACCGGTGTTTGATTTAACAAATTACGATGTATTTAAACCTCCACAGTGTTAATGGGTTGATTATAAATGATATTTTAAAATATTGTTTTTGATGAAGATATTTCACGACCTATTCAGAATGTCATCCAATCCAATTTTATTTTCGTTTCAAACGTTAACAAACTTTGAATTACATCAATTCATATGACTTAAAAATTATTGTACTTGATAGATAAAGTAATCGACATGTACATTTCATGGACCCTTTCAAATCCTGTCTATACCTTGAAAAACTATATTTTTTTCAACTTTTCCACCTTGTTCTATTCTATTTCCCCCCTATGTTTTCTCGATTCCACTATGTAAAAATAAATCCCCCCCACTCTCACTCCGGGTGGGCGGGTGGTTCGCGATAACGGCTCTGGTTTACAGTCAGCCACAGGAATATTTCAACATTTTTTTTCACACCATAATTTATTTTATCGTTTTCCAATGTCTGGTGTACCCCACACGTTCGACGAATCCGTAAAATCCTATTTGGACGCATGTAACTATATGCTAAAAGGATCCAAACCACAAAACATATTTTTTGTTGATTTATTTGAATTATTGAACAAGCATACCTTTACTATTCTGTTGATTTATTTGAATTATTGAACAAGCATAACTTTACTATTTCATTGATTATTTGAATTATTGAACAAACATGCCTTTACTATTTTGTTGATTTATTTGAATTATTGAACAAGCATACCATTACTATTCTGTTGATTAATTTGAACTATTGAACAAGCAAACCTTTACTATTCTGTTGATTTATTTGAACTATTGAACAAGCATACCTTTACTATTTTGTTGATTTATTTGAACTATTGAACAAGCATACCTTTACTATTTTGTTGATTTATTTGAATTATTGAACACGCATACCATTACTATTTTGTTGATTAATTTGAATTATTGAACAAGCATAACTTTACTATTTTGTTGATTTACTTGAATTATTGAACAAGCATACCATTAATATTTTGTTGATTAATTTGAGTTAGTGAACAAGCATAACTTTACCATTTTGTTGATTTATTTGAACTATTGAACAAGCATACCTTTACTATTTTGTTGATTTATTTGAATATTGAACAAGCACACCTTTACTATTCTGTTGATTTATTTGAATTATTGAACAAGCATAACTTTACTATTTCATTGATTATTTGAATTATTGAACAAACATGCCTTTACTATTTTGTTGATTTATTTGAATTATTGAACAAGCATACCATTACTATTCTGTTGATTAATTTGAACTATTGAACAAGCAAACCTTTACTATTCTGTTGATTTATTTGAACTATTGAACAAGCATACCTTTACTATTTTGTTGATTTATTTGAACTATTGAACAAGCATACCTTTACTATTTTGTTGATTTATTTGAATTATTGAACACGCATACCATTACTATTTTGTTGATTAATTTGAATTATTGAACAAGCATAACTTTACTATTTTGTTGATTTACTTGAATTATTGAACAAGCATACCATTAATATTTTGTTGATTAATTTGAGTTAGTGAACAAGCATAACTTTACCATTTTGTTGATTTATTTGAACTATTGAACAAGCATACCTTTACTATTTTGTTGATTTATTTGAATATTGAACAAGCACACCATTACTATTTTGTTGATTTATTTGAATTATTGAACAAGCATACCTTTACTATTTTGTTGATTTATTTGAATTATTGAACAAACATACCTTTACTATTTTGTTGATTTATTTGAATTATTGAACAAGCATACCTTTACTAGTTTGTTGATTTATTTGAATTATTGAACACGCATACCTTTACTATTTTGAACATATCAAAGCATATTTTGAACATATCAAGACAGCATTTATGAAATTCATTAAAAGGGCAATACAGACAAGGGCGTCATAATAATGTCAATTTATACAGCGCTGTTTAGAGAGGAGACTCTCCTCAAGGGCGCTCTAACTAGGGATTCGAATCCACTAGTATTTACAGATTAAAAATATTACAAAACAAATATATGTAAGTTGATTTTAAAGATGGGAAAACGGTGGCTGCGGCCATTAAATTAGGTATTTTCCCGTATCTGCATACGTTTAAAATCATAATTGGTAAGAAAACCGTAGAAAACTTATCAAGGGAAGATGAACTACAAAACAAAACCTTTGTACGAGTAGATCTTCCGATATTCATAAGGCTTTAAGGGTAGTGTAGTGTTCACCATCCCTAAAGTTAGAACATATTTTGCTCAAAGGCATTATGCCTATTTGACTCCCGTGACATACAATGGGGTGCTGTATTAAAAAAAGGCAAAGAGGGGCAAAAAAATGGTAGTCGATCGGAGCGTGGTTGTTATTGCGACAGGAGTTTGAATACTTGGGCTTGCAACAGGAATGACTTGTAGCAAAGGTTTGTGTGAGCTCTTGAGTGTAGTGCGTTTTTGATGATTATGTGCGGTACATTATGGGATGAACTTTTCGGTCTGTCTGGAGTGATGAAGTGTGAGGGGTTTGATGCGCGTGATACGAGTATATACGTATGTAATTGAGTGTCACTGTTTATCTAGTTTGTGAAAATATATGCAACGGGGTATTGTATAATCAAAAATTGTAGAGAAATGTCAATTTAGTTTTTCATATTACAATATATGTCCTCAGAGAGATACAGGCAAAAGCCTAGTTTACTGGGGACACGAACACTGAAAGGCAAAAAACCCAGATGCATTAAAATTGTGTGTTCATATTAAATTACCTGTTGTTTTTTCACAAATTATATATTCACAAAATTTGTTGTCATAGATAAATAAATAAAAATATAACATCATAAACTTTAATTAGATCTCCGAAAAACGGTTGCCTTAAGTGCTTCTTAAAGCTGCACACGCCACCCACACCTCTAACACTAAGAGATACCATTCCACACCACAGGACCAGCAACGCTAAAAACATCACAATATCACAATAACCCGCCATATTGGATCGATTTGGAAGAGTCAATTTATTTATTTATTTAACACTTTTATTGCAAATACAATCTGGCGGGCTCATCTTTTCCAACCAACCAGACAAAAGATAAAAAGCAAGTTAAATGCTCGCCAAAAAAAATTAAATGACTTTCCACCCCCTCGAAGTCCATCAACACATACGTGAGCATACCCGCCTACAAACCCAACAAAGACGGACAATCACCCGAACATTTATTTTCATATGAAGTGAGATATCATCAATCAAAGGACAAAGATTTAATAGATGAAGAATTTCGAAAACGGTTAATCAAATGCTACGTTTGGTCAGTGTTATTACATGGAGTGGAATCATGGACCCTCAAAGTTGGTAGTATGAACCGACTGGAAACATTCGACATGTGGTTGCACCGGAGAATGTTACGGATACCCTGTACGGATATGGTCAGCAACACGAGGGTTCTTCAAAGAGCCAAAGTTGATAGAGAGTTGCTGACTAATATTAAAATCCGAAAGGTGCCCTATTTGGGTCATGTACTTAGAGGAGCAAAGTACAAATTACTGCACCTGATCATCCAAGGCAAAATAGAGGGGCGAAGAGGTGTTGGCACGAGGCAAATCTCCTGGCTCCGCAATATACGTGATTGGACTGGCATAAGGGGCGTTGGAGATCTTTTTCGGGCTGCCGGGGACAAAGATGTCTACTCTCAAGTGATATTCAACGTTAGGGAGACCTGACATGACACTGGTAAGAAGAAGAAGAAGATGAAGAAGAAATCGACCTCAAAGTTCTACTAGTTTCCGAAGGCACATCTCTCAGACACAGATTTGAAAGATACAATGGTGTCTAAGGTACTTCAAAATGAGGAGTATTAAGGGACTTCAAAATTCTGGATCTTCTCTGCAACAAGAAATTCAATCTCGACTTATTTTATGGGGTTGAATCATAGACGCTTACTTAGGCCGTCGCAAAAAACTAGAAACTTTTGAAATCTGAACCGAGTCTGTCATTCTAACAAGTCACTAAAAAGCATGCACTTTACAACACTACAAACTAGATTTATTGTAATTTGTTTTATCAAACACTGTTTATTGAACTTTTTGTAACGGTATAACCCTACCGGTTTCAAGGGATTCACCCCATCATCAGGAGCACAAACAAGACTCCCTGATGATGGGGTTAAGGTTCCCATGATGATGAGGTAAAAGCCTTGAAACCGGTAGGGTTATACCGTTACAAAAAGTAGAATAAACAATGTTTGATAAAACAAATTACAATGTGTTTTAAACCTCCACAATGTTAATACCGTAACTATAAATAATATAACATAATAAACTAGATTTACATTTGGTATCGTTAAGTTTGATGCCTGATGCGCACATATAGTATGACGTGAGAGAATGTTACCTTTTCATTGCAGCCATTTTAAAAAGCTTTTTTTCAATATTTAAACTCGACGATTATATTTTATTTTACAATTAATCGTGATTCAAGCTTATTTCCAAGCGTGTTGAAATATTTAAATTCGTTATGCAGGGAATTGCATATTTACAACTTGTATATTTTTGCACATATTCAACGACCTCCATGGACTTGTTGGTATGATGCCTATCTTCGGACCTGGAGATTTCGGAATCGATTCCCGTTGGAACTCAGTATAAAATAATCGTTTTTCAGTATGGTTTTCACTTTAAAAGCCTTTTAAAAATCTTTCTACACGTAATGTATACAAAGAAATTGTTGAAGAAGATTCGTTCGGGTGCTGTTATAGCTACCAGACGTGATTGGTTTAATAATAGTGGGTTTGAGTACCGGTTTAATAATCATGTGTTTGAGTACCGGTTTAATAATAGTGGGTTTGAGTATCGGTTTAATAATAGTGGGTTTGAGTACCGGTTTAATAATAGTGGGGTTGAGTACCGGTTTAATAATAGTGGGTTTGAGTACCGGTTTAATAATAGTGGATTTGAGTACCGGTTTAATAGTGGTGGGTTTGTGTATCGGTTTAATAATAGTGGATTTGAGTACCGGTTTAATAATAGTCGGGTTGAGTACCGGTTTAATAATAGTGGATTTGAGTACCGGTTTAATAGTGGTGGGTTTGTGTATCGGTTTAATAATAGTGGGTTTGAGTACCGGTTTAATAATAGTGGGCTTGAGTAACGGTTTAATAATAGTGGGTTTGAGTACCGGTTTAATAATAGTGTGTTTGAGTACCGGTTTAATAACAGTGGGTTTGAGTATCGGTTTAATAATAGTGGGATTTAGTACCGGTTTAATAATAGTGGGTTTGAGTACCGGTTTAATAATAGTGGGTTTTAGTACCGGTTTAATAATAGTGGGTTTGAGTAGAGCGTCCTTGAGAAGAGTTTGTTCTCTAAATGACGCTCTATAAAATTGACAAAATGAATATTTCAAACCCATGTTTACTGAATTTTCTGTATGGTGCAGACGACACCTAAGGCAGAATCGAGATAAGGGTAGGGAAATCGGGGCACTGGCCCCATGCGTTATTTCTAAAGGTCGCCAAAATCTGTCAAATATTGATATAGCACTATGACTATAGATAGCATCATGTGTAATAATAACAAAAGGACAATTTATATAGCGCCGTTTAGAGAGCAGACTCTCTTCAAAGGCCCTTGGAAGGTTTTTAGTACATATGGTACATACATTTCATCACGCCATATCTCTTGCAGGGTAGGCAGAGAGAACGGATCTTCAAACACACAACCTTCGCCTCCTCTACATTCATAAATTTCGTCATGAACAATCTTCTATTGTTCATAATTCTCACTTTACCTTCTTTCAAGATCCGGTTCAATTGATCCGGCCACGTTTTCATCGGTCTACTTCTTCAACGCACACCTTGCACTTCTTTCTGACTTGTGTATTCGCTCAATCAGCCATTTTTTCCATAATTCATTCTCTCCACATGTCCAAACCGTCTTAAAGTTCCTTTTTTCATCTTACTTAAAACATCCATTCTATCCATGCATTCATTTCTGATGTCTTTATTCCAACTTATTTTAAACATTTTTTTTAAAGAATAGATATGACCGAAGTCATAGGTATCCTAAATCCCCTCAAATACTAGACGGAAAAAGTGACTGTTCGTTCGAGGGGAGTAACACAGCGCGGGGTACGAACCGACGACCTTCCGCACTGAAGTCAAGCGCGTTACCGCGCAGCCATGCACCTGAAAGACATTGACACTCCACATTTTTTCCTTGGTGCACGCATTTCAACAGCATTAATCTTACTTTGTATTTACCAAGAACAGAATAATGCTCTTGTATTTACCAATCACACAGTCTTGGCAAATCAAACCCAAAGTTCTGAAGGTATAGATCGTTCAGCCAGAAGAGTCATTTTTCAATAGTGTGAGTAACAGGACGCTTACAAAAACTTGTCACTTTATTTTGTTAATGAAGTGAAAAGCAAAAAAATATTTTATATTCAAACATTGAAATGAACACACACGTTTTGTAAATTTAAAATGCTGCCAGCTTAAATTGTAATAATCATAAAAATAAAATAAAAGTAAGTTTATTTAACATATTAATTGTTTAGGCATGGCAGATTCTAAGAAACATTAAATATCAATAATGGAATTTTTCAAGATTAAAAATAAATATAAGTACAAGTATTATAAAGTAAAAATGTTCGTCAGCTTTAATGAGATTATAGCACATAAAATAAAATGAATGTAAGATTATTTAACATATTAATGTATCATAATTACAATGCCAAATAATAAAGTTTTAAAATAATAACAAAGCACATTCAAAGCTTTGGAAAATTTTTGAATTATACATTACATTAGACAAAAATCGGACTCCTAATTTCGACATGGTAGTGTTTTTCTAATCACCGAGTATTTTAACAACAATACAAACGTGCGCTCTGCGCGAACCAATCGTGTGGCATTCTAAAACCAATACCACTACACAAGTTGTGTAATACAGAGAGTGTTACTCACACTATCGCAAAATTACTCTTCTGCCTGAATGATCTATAAGAGCATTGAGTTTAAAGACAATCGGCAGGGTTAATCCCCAAACGCTCGATATTAATTCTAATGATGTTGTTTATAGTTAAGGCATTAACGTTGTGGAGGTTTAAAGAAATTGTCATTTATTTTTATCAAACACTGTTTATTCCACTTTTTTGTAACGGTATAACCCTACCGGTTTCAAGGCTTTCACCTCATCTTCAGGGGAGCGCAAACAAGACAAATTCTAATGAGTCTATGATATACAAAGTCAGTCAATATTGACTGTTACTGAGTACAAGTTTGATGGTTGAAATAAATAATATTTTTTCATAAATTTGCATATCGGTGCATTATGCATCACGTGTAATGCACGTGTGCGTCAAGGTGTCGGACATAATCGAGTTACGCGCGGCAGTCGGGGCCACTTAGCGCCCCCACGAGGGAGATCCGGCTAATCCCCGTATCCTTGCGCCCTCGCCGTCAGCAGGTTGCGCAATACTTACGGGCCGGTGCAATACTCGGTTACATCACAGCCGGTGTCAGGTAGGGTTGCGTTGTGTAACCCCTTTTTGTTGAAAGGAACATTAATAGTTTAGAGCATATGGAGCAACATCTGCGAAGATCATAGTCTACATTAATATTTTGATGAATAGAAGTGAATAATAAACGAGGATGTGGGAAAATATTAAAAAGAGACCAATTAATGCTGTTCAAATGCGTGAACTAAGAACAATACAAACGATGACAATGTATGATAGAATAAGGAAATAAGTGATTAGGGATTAATGTGAATTTAAGGTTTATGTGTTAAATAAGATGAAGAAAAGCACTCTTAGATGGTTTGGGCATGTTGAACGAATGAACGAAGAATGACTAACAAAATAAAAATACCATACAAATGTGAGTGGAACCTGTGGTAGAGGAAGCCCTGGAACCTGTGGTAGAGGAAGAAACGTGTGGTTGGATCAAGTGTATGGTATATGTTCTCTTTGTGTGATTTTATTTTGATAAATATGGGTTTCTATCACCTTTTTTTTTTCGCTGACAGTTAATTTGAGGTGTGAGAGAATCCAAGTATTCAACAGCCGTACGGGTTTTGGCCTATTTATACTATGATAAATAGGCCAAATGGCTCTCGAAACGTTCAAAGTCGATTATACAGTATCCTGCACTTCAGTTGTTATCAGAAAACAAAAATATATCGCAAAGTTTTTTTACAAAGTGCGTATAAACTCTGTGTCCATTATAATGGACGCCATGTTTGAAGATATTTTAAAAATAAGATGCAGATGCGGGGGACATACCTAATCTTCCTCTTAAAGACTGGGCACTTCCCCGCATCTGTATATGTATGCATAGTACTTTATATGGGTGTAAGTGCTGTGACAACAGCTCAACAATCCAAAAGGCAACCTCACTTGCACGTGGTGCACCTACTTGTGAATTAAGGCCCTGACTACCGAGTATTGGCGGTATATCCATTATAATGGACGCCAGGTCTGAAGAATTTAAAAATACAACTGAGATTGTGGATGTGATCTGTATGAGCCAGGAGTTTTACTGACTTATACGATTTGATCCTCCAAAATTAAGAACAGCTGGTAGCCCTGCCTTGTACCAGCCTACTTATATTATAGTATTGTATATACGAGTATATATACGAGTATATATTAGACCTTGTCCAGAAATATGTGTATCTGGGCCAACTTATTTCCTTTGTAGGTGGCATATCGGAGGAAATAGCACGAAGGACAAAACTAGCGTGGAGCTCATTTGGACGTTTGAATAACATCTTCAAAAGTAATCTCTCAATATCCTTGAAGCGAAGGGTCTACAACCAATGTATTCTTCCAGTACTTGCGTATGGCTGCGAGACATGGACGCTCACAGTAAATAACACACAAAAGCTCCAGACAGCACAGAGGGGCATGGAGAGATGCATGTTGGGATATACTAAAAGAGACCGTAAACGAAACACCTGGATTCGCAATATAACAAAGGTAGAAGACGTTGTTATAAAAGTGTGCAAAAGAATGAAGTGTCAATGGGCAGAACACGTAGCCAGAATGTCAGACTCCCGATGGACATCCGAAATAATCCAATGGTACCTAAGAAGCATAAAGAGGCCCAGAAAAAGATCGAAGGTACGCTGGATATATGAAATCAGGAAGCATGGCAGCATCGTTTGGCATCAACGAGCAAAGGACCGAACTATTTGGAGTCAACTTGGGGAGACCTTCATCCAACAGTGGATCGACCCTGGTTGACAATGATGATGATATATGACAGTAAATGACTAGGCAAATACGTGTCCACGTTATGGAATAAACTATAGCAATTTTTCAGGGATCTTTGACACCTGAAACGTTAAATTTAATTGAACCATTTATTTATTTATTTTCATTCGTTTGTATATTGTATATGGTACAGTTGGCGGGTTTTTTGCTACTCAGCAAATTCTTTCAACCAGCTAACTCGTATGGATACATTAAACTCTTTTAATCCAAGAGAGATATTATAAAAAAATATTCGTTTGAATTCAAGTGTCGTGGTCGTTGCTGGACCTCGTAGTCGAGGATCCCTTTGCCATTTCAGTTGGAAAGCGAAGCTATGCCGGGAAGTTTTCTTCACTTTTTTTCCTTTGTCTCCTTAGTGAGTTAGTAATTGCCCACCAGCAAACTCACCGGACACACCGATATACTGGATCCGATGGCACACGTGAAGTGAGACGATCGGAGCATACCGGCATGTTTTTATTTGAAATAATAGATATGATTGAAGTCATATGTATCCTTAAACCCCCGAATACTAGGCGGAAAAAATGCCCGCGTTATTCGAGGGGACAAGTGTAGCGCGGGATTCGAAACAGCGACCTTCCGCACACAAGTCAAATAAATGCGTTACCGCGTGGCCATGCACTTCTAGTATTAAAATCAAATAAATGACCAATCTCTAAATAATAATCTTAGGACTATACCATAGGAAAGGAGACTCTGGAACCAGTTATAAAACAATATTAGACTTGCTCCTCGGGAACTGTAGCAAGTGTCACGTGGACTGCTCCTTACTGCAAATACAAAGACTCGATCCATCATGTAACGTTCCACATTTTGATTCTCTCAATTCTTGTTCGGATCCTGTTCCTCCGGAGCAGTTCAGCCTCAACAGGCAAAATCCACCCTTTGTGGCCCGATATTCCTCTCCACTCGTCCATCCTGGCAACATCAGGGGATTGTTCCAGTGGCTGAGTGGTTGTAATGAAGCTGTGCCTGGATTTCAACATAAGGACTGGGGGAAATTCTGAGTTGGAACGCCTTTAAGGAGTGTTTTCTCTCTAAGCGGCTCTATAACATATAAGCTGTCCTTCTATTATCATTATTATCGTTATACCGTGTATCATTCTAAGTACACGCATTTCTAAAGCATTTATTCGACTACTCGCAGTATATTCCCGCGTCCATATTTCTCTCTCGTACGTCAAAATTGTGGACTGTCATCTTAGCAGATTTTGATACTGTCCGAATTAGCAGACTTTAATGGTTCGTCCCATCACTTTTAAAGACGAAAATTCTTTTATAAGTGAGACAGTAAATCTTATTTGTGTGATCAAATTATTAATCAGGTAATTTGAAGCTTTAATTACGACTTCTCTGACTTTTTACACTTCATTAATATCAATTACTTGATCCAACCATACTTTTCTTGGTCATCCACTCATCATATCTGCACTATATATTTGCTTTGTTAATCTCTTTCCATTCGTTCAACATAACCAAACCATTTCAGCGTGCACTTCTTCATCTTACTCAACACATCAGCCTTAAGTTCACATTACTCCCTTATCACTTCATTCCATATTCTGTCATACATTGTTACCCCGTGTATTATTCTCATTGCAAGCATTTATCCGGCTCTTTTCAGTCATTTTCCACGTCCACGTTTCACTCCTATACAGCAAAGCTGGTACCAAATACTATTATGAAATATCATCTCAGCAAAGTCGGCACCAAATACTATAATGAAATATCATCTCAGCAAAGTCGGCACCAAATACTATCATATTATGAAATATCATCTCAGCAAAGCTGGTACCAAATACTATTATGAAATATCATCTCAGCAAAGTCGACACCAAATACTATTATGAAATATCATCTCAGCAAAGTCGGCACCAAATACTATCATATTATGAAATATCATCTCAGCAAAGCTGGTACCAAATACTATTATGAAATATCATCTCAGCAAAGTCGACACCAAATACTATTATGAAATATCATCTCAGCAAAGTCGGCACCAAATACTATCATATTATGAAATATCATCTCAGCAAAGCTGGTACCAAATACTATTATGAAATATCATCTCAGCAAAGTCGACACCAAATACTATTATGAAATATCATCTCAGCAAAGTCGGCACCAAATACTATCATATTATGAAATATCATCTCAGCAAAGCTGGTACCAAATACTATTATGAAATATCATCTCAGCAAAGTCGACACCAAATACTATTATGAAATATCATCTCAGCAAAGTCGGCACCAAATACTATCATATTATGAAATATCATCTCAGCAAAGCTGGTACCAAATACTATTATGAAATATCATCTCAGCAAAGTCGACACCAAATACTATTATGAAATATCATCTCAGCAAAGTCGGCACCAAATACTATCATATTATGAAATATCATCTCAGCAAAGCTGGTACCAAATACTATTATGAAATATCATCTCAGCAAAGTCGACACCAAATACTATTATGAAATATCATCTCAGCAAAGTCGGCACCAAATACTATCATATTATGAAATATCATCTCAGCAAAGCTGGTACCAAATACTATTATGAAATATCATCTCAGCAAAGTCGACACCAAATACTATTATGAAATATCATCTCAGCAAAGTCGGCACCAAATACTATCATATTATGAAATATCATCTCAGCAAAGCTGGTACCAAATACTATTATGAAATATCATCTCAGCAAAGTCGACACCAAATACTATTATGAAATATCATCTCAGCAAAGTCGGCACCAAATACTATCATATTATGAAATATCATCTCAGCAAAGCTGGTACCAAATACTATTATGAAATATCATCTCAGCAAAGTCGACACCAAATACTATTATGAAATATCATCTCAGCAAAGTCGGCACCAAATACTATCATATTATGAAATATCATCTCAGCAAAGCTGGTACCAAATACTATTATGAAATATCATCTCAGCAAAGTCGACACCAAATACTATTATGAAATATCATCTCAGCAAAGTCGGCACCAAATACTATCATATTATGAAATATCATCTCAGCAAAGCTGGTACCAAATACTATTATGAAATATCATCTCAGCAATTTTTTATACAAGTCAAAAATGAGAAGTAAAAGTTAGGAAATAACATTTTTTTTAATTCACTTTGCACGGATTTCTCCCATTACAAAAAGAGGGTCTGCTTCTAGCGTTAGTTTATTCGTTAGGAAGAATATCAGCCAGGATTCTTGTCATACTGCTAGGCGGTGCCGAGAATATATCCACAGTGTCATTCAGTTGGTTCAATATCTCTATACCACGCGTGACTGAGTGTTTAGCCATGATATTCCTTCCGTAAGTTGGTATGTAGAACAGAGGGTGATTCCTTGCACGGGCATATTTATTAGGTACATATAAACTTAGTGCTTCTAGAATCGCGGGACAGTTAAAGCAACCTTGAAAAACCTTTAGTAGGAATATCGCAATGGATTCTTGCCTTCTTGTTTCGAGGCTTCTATAGTTACACACCGTGAGAAGTTCGGCATGGTGAGCATATTTTGGGTAATCCCCCTTTGTTCTGTACCATAGATATCTGAGGATTTTTTTGTCTGTTTTTGTTGCTATATTGTTTTTATATTTGAGCTGATGAGGAGCCCAAACCGTAGATGCATATTCTAATTTGGTTCTAATTAGATAATTATATAAGTTTCGAAGGGTGTCGGTACTGTTAAATTCTCTTGTGGGAATAGCATTCAGTGTAGGAAAGTACTTTGAATGATTGTCAAGACTCTAAATTCAAACGTCTCAAGTGCGTCAAATAAATGAATAAATAAATACATATAACGTTATTAATTATGGGTCTATTGAACGTGGCTAAAGATTACATATTTTTGGTTTTATTTTCATTCCTGGTGACAAGTTATTTCGCCATATTTTTAACCGTTGAAATGTTTTTAATTTGTATTTGTATGATTCGAGAGATGTACCGAACCGCCATTTTTATTTTGATTTATTTTACAAATTTCACATATTGTTTCGTGTTTCAGTGATACTTGAATAAAAAAAGGACTTAATAAACACTTCCACAAAAACCATAACTTAACTTTTTTTTTTAATAATACGCAATTCACCCACACTATGATGATTTGTGCCAACACAACAAAAATTAAATTACAAGAGGTAATATTGTATATTAAATGAAATTTAATTACAAGAGGTAATATATTAAATGAAATTAAATTACAAGAGGTAATATATTAAATGAAATTAAATTACAAGATGTAATATATGAAATGAAATTTAATTACAAGACGTAATATATGAAATGAAATTTAATTACAAGACGTAATATATTAAATGAAATTTAATTACAACAGGTAATATATTAAATGAAATTAAGTTACAAGAGGTAATATATTAAATGAAATTTAATTACAAGATGTAATATATTAAATGAAATTTAATTACAAGAGGTAATATATTAAATGAAATTTAATTACACGAGGTAATATATTAAATGAAATTTAATTACAAGAGGTAATATATTAAATGAAATTAAATTACAAGACGTAATATATTAAATGAAATTTAATTACAAGAGGTAATATATTAAATGAAATT
This sequence comes from Odontocerum albicorne, assembly GCA_949825065.1. Classification (NCBI taxonomy): domain Eukaryota; kingdom Metazoa; phylum Arthropoda; class Insecta; order Trichoptera; family Odontoceridae; genus Odontocerum; species Odontocerum albicorne. The sequence continues at coordinate 5,238,941 of OX463866.1, read as the reverse complement.
TAATTACACGAGGTAATATATTAAATGAAATTTAATTACAAGAGGTAATATATTAAATGAAATTAAATTACAAGACGTAATATATTAAATGAAATTTAATTACAAGAGGTAATATATTAAATGAAATTTAATTACAAGAGGTAATATATTAAATGAAATTTAATTACAAGAGGTAATATATTAAATGAAATTAAATTACAAGAGGTAATATATTGAATGAAATTTAATTACAAGAGGTAATATATTAAATGAAATTTAATTACAAGAGGTAATATATTAAATGAAATTTAATTACAAGAGGTAATATATTAAATGAAATTTAATTACAAGAGGTAATATATTAAATGAAATTAAATTACAAGACGTAATATATTAAATGAAATTTAATTACAAGAGGTAATAAATTAAATGAAATTTAATTACAAGAGGTAATATATTAAATGAAATTTTATTACAAGAGGTAATACGAGTATATTGAATGAAATTTTATTACAAGAGGTAATACGAATATATTAAATGAAATTTAATAAAGGATAAAACATTTTTCTGATAATTTTAAGCCTAAACTAATAAAAAAAAATTGTATTGATCTATAAGTGGAAAAGTTCTTCGAAGAAAGAAGTAATGCGGCACTCATTGGATGCGGCCAAGATGTGGCGGTTAGTGAATCAAATTTGTCATGCAAAGGACAACCGAAAGATACGAGTACATGACCTATAGTCTCATCATTTACACCACACTTGCAGCCGGAATCATTATGTATTGTAGCATATCTCGGAAAAGGTAAACTTATGGAGCCTACTGAAGGCATCGATGACACCATTTTATGGTGACAGAATGCTGCGAAACATAGTTTCTAGAACATTCAATGGATTTATTAGTGTCACCAAACAGTCGAACGTGTGAGAATAAAGTCCTTATTCATAGACTAACCTAAATACTAATTTTTAATCGTGATATATTGTGATATGCATTCGAAGGCGGACCTCGTACGCTAAACTTCAAAGTGAGATAATGAAACTTCGTGATTTCATTATTTTAAGGACATGTGACATTTTTTTTACCAAATTTAATAATAATGAAACGACCATTTATATAGTGCCTTTTACAAAGCAGACTCCCTTAATAGGCGCTCTTCTAACTCGAGATTCGACCCATTATTATTGAGAGATAAAACAAAACAAAATAAATATATTTATTTTCAGTATAAGGATTAAAAGTCGGGGGATGCGGCCATTATATTAGGTATTTCTCGGATTCTGCACATGTTAAGAAAAACATATTTAGTAAGAAAACCGTAGAAAACTTACTAAGGGAAGATGAATTCTAAAAAAGCCCTTGTAGATCTTCCGACATGTGATATTAACACATTTGGCTTAAGGTGTAGTGTGGTATTCATATAACATCATCGATTTTGATGAAACCTCCCAAATAGTGATGCCTTCACGTGCATCCTAAAGCTCCACACGCCAACTATATCACTAACACTTATAGGCGGGTCATTCCACGCCACAGGATCATGTACACGATGGAGAAATACACGCACAGACGTCATCCATACGCATGATGGATTGACAATCTTACTCTATAGCGAGGGATTGCCTATATGTATTATGTAGCACTGCTCAGGTGTTGATCTGCCTGCCGGTGTGTGCTTGCTGTAGTGCTGTGTGCATGCACACAATAGAGCAATACACGCACAGGCGTCATCCATCCACAGGATGGACTGACAATCTTACTCTATAGCGAGGGATTGCCTGTATGTATGTAGCACTGCTCAGGTATTGATCTGCCTGCTGGTGTGTGCTTGCTGTAGTGCTGTGTGCATGCACACAATAGAGCAATACACGCACAGGCGTCATCCATCCACAGGATGGACTGACAATCTTACTCTATAGCGAGGGATTGCCTGTATGTGTGTAGCACTGCTCAGATGTTGATCTGCCTGCAGGTGTGTGTTTGCTGTAGTGCTGTGTGCATGCACACAATAGAGCAATACACGCACAGGCGTCATCCATCCACAGGATGGACTGGTAATCTTACTCTAAAGCGAGGGATTGCCTGTATGTATGTAGCACTGCTCAGGTGTTGATCTGCCTGCTGGTGTGTGCTTGCTGTAGTGCTGTCTGCATGCTCACAATAGAGCAATACACGCACAGGCGTCATCCATCCACAGGATGGACTGACAATCTTACTCTATAGCGAGGGATTGCCTGTATGTATGTAGCACTGCTCAGGTGTTGATCTGCCTGCTGGTGTGTGCTTGCTGTAGTGCTGTCTGCATGCTCACAATAGAGCAATACACACACAGGCGTCATCCATCCACAGGATAGACTATCAAGCTTACTCTATAGCGAGGGATTGCCTGTATGTATATAGCACTGCTCAAGTATTAATCTACCTGCTGGTGTGTGCGTGCTGTAGTGCTATGTTCATCCATCTATGGGATGGACAATCTTACTCTACAGCATCCACAAAATGCCTGTCAATCATATCGAAGGATAGCTTATCAAGTAGCATTATATCATTACGCATTCATGCTAGAAAAAAAAACATAGTTCTACGTATACGAGCTTCAGTATGGAAACGTGTTGGCTTGCCGCTCTTTAGACAGAGAGTCCAGTTCCAGCACCTATCCACGTTGGTATTTTATCTCACGCGCCCATTCCATTCCCGCACCGGAACCGAGTGCTGTTACTCCTACACGCGGAATCAGTCTATTGTCAATCTAACTGCTGGGACAGTTAGATGCGTGACAGTTTAGATAGGATGAGATCTGGACCACGTCTGGCTGACAGTTAACTGTTACCAAACCCTGTGGCAACTGAATGAAACATTAAAATAAATAAAAACGTATATACAGATCACGTGGAAAATGACCACGTAGACGGGCATCTTCTCTCTGGGATATCGTGTTACGAAGGTTTTTTTTTTAAATTTTATTCGAAAGCTTTTGAGCTCAAGACATTTGTGTTCGCGTTTCCCTGATAATGAGGTGAAAATCTTTTTAAGAAATCCCACTCTATTTTCTAATGAATCCTGTTATTTTTTTTAAATTTATATTGTACCTTAACCATTATATATCGAAGCAAAAAAACGTAAAGATGTCACACAAGACACAGACAATCGACTAGTTAATTCCTTTACAACCTTTTTAACCTTGTCCCCCCCCAAGACAATATTAAGACTTCGCAACATCCCTACAAAAACTGACACATTATTTATAGTTAAGGCATTACACTGTGAGGGTTTACATACACTGTAATTTGTTTAGTCAAATACTGTTCATTCCACTTAATATAACGGTATAACCCTACCGGTTTCAAGGTTTTCATCTCATCATCAGGGAGCATAAACAATAGTGTCTTGTTTATGCTCCCTGATGAGAGATAAAAACTTTGATACCGGTAGGGTTATACCGTTATATAAAGTGGAATAAACAGTGTTTGATAAAAACAAATTACAATGTCTTTAAACCTGCACAATGTTAATGTCTTAACTATAATATAAATAATATATGTATTAATACACCTAAACAATATTATGTAAACATTTTTCAGAATACAACATATAACTACAGAGCTGAGCTTCATCCATAGTTTGATAAGGACATTGTATGGGGAAACATTTGTCACTTAGTAAATAAATAAAGGGCAAAGATCTATCAATGCGTTTAATGTTGATTTTCCTATTTAAAAACCAGTTCTGAATTCAAAAACGACACCACCACCATTTAAAAATTCAGTTCTATGAATTCAAAAACGACACCACCACCATTTAAAAATTCAGTTCTATGAATTCAAAAACGACACCATCACCATTTAAAAATTCAGTTCTATGAATTCAAAAACGACACCACCACCATTTAAAAATTCAGTTCTATGAATTCAAAAACGACACCACCACCATTTAAAAATTCAGTTCTATGAATTAAAAAACGACACCATCACCATTTAAAAATTCAGTTCTATGAATTCAAAAACGACACCACCACCATTTAAAAATTCAGTTATATGAATTCAAAAACGACACCATCAATGACTCATGTTGACACCATCAATAACACTTTGTTTAAGACCCATTCTCACGGTTCAAGTTTAGTTGACCGATTAAAGTTGATCAACAAAAGTTGAATGAAATCTGTAGTGAGAACCTTTGTTTCAATAGAGTTGATCAACTATTTAGTTGATCAAGAAAAGATTGACCCAGTCAAACTTTATCGTTCAAGTTATGAGTCATCCGCCATTTGATTTCAAGTTGAAACATGTCTTGAAACGTGTGAACATGTGAATTCAAGTTGATTGTCAAGTTCGCTTTCAACTCGATAAATATAAAAATAAAGATGCAAGATAAAATGCTTTCGACGCAATTTTTAACTGAATTAAATTGAAACAGTTGATTGAATCAGTTTCTATTGAAACGTGTGAACAAAAACTGATTCAAGTCGTATTCAACTTTTGTTGATCAACTTTAATCGATCAACTAAACTTGAACCGTGAGAACGGGTCTGTATTCAACTTTTGTTGATCAACTATAATCGGTCAATTAAACTTGAACCGTGAGAACGTGCCTTCACTACAGATTTCATTCAACTTTTGTTGTTCAACTTTAATCGGTAAACTAAACTTTAACCGTGAGAACACGCCTTTAACACTCTGTTTTATACCCTGGCGATCTCTGTAAAGCACGTCTCCCAGAGGGCATATCGTAGTGTTGTAAAGTCACTGCACGGTTAAACAGGGATCAATTTAATGTGTCCCTAATTCAAGGAGGACCATAAATAAGCCGATTGCCCATTTGTACTACTGTTACCTCCTACATATCATTATGTTACACATATATTGATGTCACAATGCGTCATAAAGGATCTCCGTGTAGTTCCTCAGTTAAGTGATTGTGCAAAACCATATTTGTACGTGATATAACAGAGTCTAAAGAGGATCATGCGTCAAAAATTTCTGTGTGTCCTTTGGTCTCTTTTACACATATTTGACGAACTCTCGTGGCTGAGTTTATAGAACACATGTCTTCCGTTCGACAGTTCTTTTGCGTTCTACACTTGTCTTCAAATCGCGAGTTTCTTGGATAACGTCGTCTCCCACTCGGGTGTTCCTAGCTTGATTGTTGTCTCCCACTCGGGTGTTTCTTGATTGAAAGTTGTCTCTCACTCTGACGTTTCTTGCTAGAACGTTGTTTTCCTCTATGGTGTTCATATTAGAACGATGTTTTCCATTTGGATGTTCTATGCTAGAACGCTGTCTTCCACTCGGATATTCTTTGCTAGAACGATGTCTTCCACTCGGGATTTTCTTGCTTGAACGTTATTTTCCACTCGGATGTTTTTTCATGCTACAACGCTGTCTCCCACTCGGGTGTTTCTTGCTAGAACGCTCTCTCCCACTCGGGTGTTTCTTGTTAGAGTACTCTTTTCCACTCGGTTTTTTCTTGCTACAACGCTGTATCCCACTCGGGTGTTTCTTGCTAGAACGCTCTCTCCCATTCGGGTGTTTCTTGTTAGAGCGCTCTTTTCCACTCGGGTGTTTCTTGCTAGAACGCTCTTTTCCATTCGGGTGTTTCTTGTTAGAGCGCTCTTTTCCACTCGGGTGTTTCTTGCTAGAACGCTCTCTCCCATTCGGGTGTTTCTTGTTAGAGCGCTCTTTTCCACTCGGCTGTTTCTTGCTAGAACGTTCTCTCCCACTCGGGTGTTTTTTTGCTAAAGCGCTCATTTCTACTCGGGTGTTTCTTGCTAGAACGCATTCTGCCACTCGGATGTTCCTCACTTGAGCGCTGTTTCCCTCTCAGGTATTAGAATGGCTTAATCAAATAGACAAGATTATAAAATAAGGTTAAGTGATAATAGAATAATTTGCATGTCGAGATGTATGTATGTGGAGGAGACGAAAGTTAGTCGTATGTACTTGGATAGAAAAGTTTGGAAATCTGTTACCTCTACCTACCCATCAAGGGACACGAAGTGATGATATGTATATAAAACTCGATTTCCGGAAATCGTAATATATTTCCCCTTTGTTGTATACTGTATATGTGGCAATCTCTTCTGACCAACCAATCGGAAAAATGTTAGAGACCTTAAGTGAAAATCTGCTGGAATCCTTTAAAAAAATGCTTTCCAACTGGAGTCGAATCCGAAACCCCTGGATAAGAAGGCAAAGTGTCTTATCAATTTGGCCTAGGATGTCGTCAAAATGATTCAATAAAGTCATCCCGCGTGCGTGCGGTGATTCTGTCAATAATTCTGTTCGAGATGCGATTTTAAAGTGTGTGAAGAAAAATGTTACGACGTTTGATATTCAAATGTATTTTTTGTACAATTGTCGAGTTTAAAAACTCGACTGAGCGTGTCGTGTTGATTGGAATGAACGCGTGTGCGTGGTGTGGTGACTTCACGCTTATTAAATCGTAAATTGGTCGCAACCAGTGTCGGCACTCGTAAACTGTTACTGTGGCAATACTCTATTATTAGCAAACCGGAAAATAATGTCGTTTTTAATAAAAGATAAAGAAAATTACAGTGATGATTTCATTTTTTAATCAATTATACATAATACAATCGCCGTCGTATTCGATCTCGGTTACCCCTCTTAAAAACTAATTTTCAATATCCTCTTTACAAAAAGAAAGTTGGCTGTGATGCGAAGAATTCCAAGAGCCCAGTTTTGACGTCACTGATATTTGGGAAAGTTTTCCCGTTGAGAAAGTGTTGCAGAGATCTGAACAAATGGTAATTAGATGGCGCAATGTCAGGTGAATAGGGCGGATGTGGCAAAGCCTTCAAACTTATAATCCTCAGATTATGTTCTGGGTCTATCTCTTTGAATGTGGTCTCGCATTGTCACGCTGCAGAATGACACCTTTTCTTGTTTTTTTCTTGTAGTGGCCGTTGTTACATTGTTCCCCTTGAGAAATTCATGCAGTATACAACGACTCTTCGGATTTCATTTCACTTGTTTTATTTAGGCATAATCTGGAAAAAAATTAAAGAACAATTGATTGATTAAACATTTAGGATCTTGTTTGTGTTCCCCTGATGATGAGGCGAAATCCTTAAAACCGGTAGGGCTATACCATTGCAAAAAGTGGAATAAACAGTGTTTGATAAAACAAAAACTAGTTGATTGTTAAAGACATTAAGTTCACTTGTAGCGAACATAAACACTTAACAAATAACAGTCAAAATTATATCACATAAAAACGACATTAATTTCCGGTACCCTGTATATAATTTTTTGACACTTTCATGTATTGTATTGTACTGTATTCCAATCAATCCCTACCAACCAACAAGAATGATGTTAAAGTGGCCTTACGCGAAACCAGACTAAATAAAAAAATCTGGATTTCAATGGGAACCGAAATCCACCACATTTTGTGATAATTAAAGTATTTTAAGTATATATAAAATTTTATTACAATAACCTTAACATTTAATTAGATATAGCAATTTTAATAAACCCTTCACAATAAAAAAAATAATTCCTTAAAAAAAACAGTAGTGCACTGGAAAAGGTTATTTTAATTTTGATCAGGTCTTAAATTGTTAATTACGAGTATGTATTAGATGTTAATATAATATAAGTTGTGTCCGTTTTTTTTCCAAATTTAAAAATGAGCACCAAAAGTAAAACAAAATGGTAAAGGTTATACGTCACTTGAAAGAAAATTTTTTGCTCTACAAGATATTGTGTTTGCTTTTACGTTACATATATTATTTTATTTGATTACAAGCCTTCAAAATGTCAAGTAGACGAAAGTGAGCATTTTCGACACCTTCTGTTCGCGTTCAATCGAGGGAATAAAGCTGCTTGCGATATTTGCGAAGTGTACGGTGAAGATGCTATGAATAAAAGGACAGCTCGTCGATGGTTTTTGCGTTTCAAAGACGGTAATTTCGACCTGAAAGACATGGTGCTTTCCGGACGACCAGTGGACTTCGATGAGGACCACTTAAACCATATTATTCATGAAGATCCCCTTCAAACCACCGTAGAATTGGCTGAGCAGATGAATTTTAGTCATATGACTGTATACCACCATCTTAAATCAATGGGAAAAGTCCAGAAGTTCGGCGCTTGGGTCCACATGTTTTGAGTGAAAACAACAAAAATCAACGTTCGACAATTTCTGCTGGTTTGCTCGCGCGTCATCGGGCCACAAGCAAAGGTTCCTTTATCACATCATCTCACTGGTGATGAAAAATGATGCCTTTATGTGAATATGTAGAAACGGAAAGAATGGGTGAGTTATGGTCAACAAGGAACGCCCAGAGCGAAATAAGGATTGCATCCGCGCAAGACTATGATTTGCATCTGGTGGGATTGGCAAGGCGTCATCCACTACGAGATACTTGAACGCAATCAGACAGTCAACGCGGAGCTATACATTATGCAAATGCAGCGGCTCAACACTGCAATTCAACAAAAAAGCTGGATCGGCAATATGGTGTTATCCTGCAACACTATAACACCCGCCCTCATATCGCCAATTTTACGAAAAATGCCATTCAAACGCTTGGTTGGGAAGTCCTGCCGCACCCTCCATATTCTCCAGACCTCGTGCCGTCGATTTCTACTTTTTCCAGTCGCTTTCGAACAATTTGCGCGGCATTTCCTTCAATAATGACGTCGGATTGCGGATATGCCTGGACGAATTCCTTGAGTCAAGACCGGATGGTTTTTATCGCACAGGCATTGAAAAACTTGTAGAACGTTGCAAGAAGTTGTAAATAATAAAGGAGAATACATTATTGACTATTTTTTTTTTAAATAATGAAGGAGAATACATTATTGACTAATTTCTTGTAATTATTTTTTGTTAACACCCAACTTATGTTAACACCCAATATATAATTTGTCTATGGCATTGAAACGGTTTATCTACTAATGTTTATTTTTCATTGATTTTACATTCATAAAATGTGGTCATTCTATTGTGATTATTCTAATCCCCCACTTTACGCCCGTTTGCTTGTTCCAGATGACGAAAGGGAGCCTAGCCTGAGAGACGCTGAACAGTTCGCCGCGCTACGGGCTGGACATATCGCGTGCCACACAAGATGACGACCATCGGAGGGGCGCGAAAAAACGAGATCTGACATTCGCGGGGGCGCACAGACGTCAAATTTAAAAATCGAACGCCGAAAGCGCGCGCTCTTCGGTTATTGTACCATAAACAAAAATATAAATAAAACAAAATACATAATGATTGGGTACCTGCTTAACATTAAAAAATATTACCTTATAACGGGATAAATTTACCATACAAATAAGGCCTTATATAAAAAGAGGGAAAAATAAGTAATAAAAATATATATACTCGCGAGTGTTCGGAATTGAAGTTATCAAATATTAAAGCCAAACGCGATATATGTATTTATCTACTTTAATTAATTAAATGTACATTTTATGAAATTGTAAACAAATCTAATGGAGCCTATCTGTTATGTTTTTTTTATGTTTTTGAAGTGATACCGTGTGTAATTTGAAATTAAAATCGACGTTTGTCCTTTTCCCTGATTGTGTATTTTAATTATTTAAAAAAAAACTCGATTGTTTTTACAATTTGAATTTAGAACGATTACAACGAATGTCTTTTGTTTTCGAGTGCAGAGTGCTTTTGTTTCGTTTTTTTTAGAAAAAATTGTAGTTGTTTTGTTTCTCTTTAAAGACTTGTTGATACATTTCAAGTACGTCCAATAGAATAGAAAAAAAAACTGTATAGAAATTACGTTAATTATCATTATTAAAAAAAAAAGGTAAAATAGAAAATATAATTCAATCTCTTCCTTTTCTTCCAAATATAATAAACAATTTAAAAAAAAATGTCATTAATAAACGCACACATTTTTTCCTAAAAATATCTTTCAAAATATATATTATGTTATTTAAAGAATAAAATATAATCATTTAATTATAAAAAAAAGTTCTAAAACGCTTAAAAATTCCATTAAATATAAGTTAATAAAAAAAAAAAGACATTTTTTGAAATTGTCTGGAGGTGTTTTTTTTTAATACGAAGTGTTTAAATAAAGATATTTAATAACGTAATAAATAAATCAACATTTAAAGTACAACATTGATTAGTATTTTATAGCAAATTATTGTAAGAATTGTTATTATTCGAACATTTAGCATTTGTCAATATAATAACAAAAATATAAATGATCAAAATCTCAAACTTTCTAGAAATACATATTTAAAAAAAAAAATGCTTTACGCTTTTCGTAATATAGAGTGATGTATAAAATCGTTTGAAAAAATGCTATACAAATGTGATATTAAGAAAAAACATTCAACAAAAGAAACCAACAACAACGTGATCACGTGAAGAGTTAAAAATTAAATAAAATAAAATAAAAACTCAAACAAACGAGTGTTCGGTTGTTAAAAAAAATCCAAATAAATATTGTGATCTGTTTATTTATTATATATAAGTGACATAAAGATACCACAAACGTTTTTTTTTAAATTCGTGTGGATTGAAAAGGAACTCTTTTTGAATTTCGAACGAAGTGGAACGAAGGAACTTTTTTTAAATTTTTTAATTAAAAAAAAAAGCGGGAAAACCGGAAACAAAATGGCGTCTTCCACGTCAGGCATGGAACCGCCGCCAACAGCGAGCTGTCAACAGGGATACAAGAAAAACGACTATATCCCTGTTGCCGAGTTCTACGCGGACAGATCGATATTCATAACTGGAGGCACAGGATTTATGGGAAAGGTTAGTGTTATTTCTGTTTGCTAATTATTTAAAAACAAAAAAAAAACGAAAGCTGTTTGGTTTTGTAATACACTTTTAGCAATACTATCCGATCTTTGCATATGTTTGATTGATTGACTGTGGTGATACTTCGAACTGCCTTTTAGTCGATCGTGAGTTTATTTATTTATCATTCATCAATATTATTATGTAACATTCAACAATCTGTCTGATTGTCTTTTATACATTGTTTTAAATTTAAGTTGTCATAAGTAAGTGAGTATACAAGTCAAAATAACGTAAGTAAGCTAGTATACAAGTCAAGATAACATAAATAAGCCAGTATACAAGTCAAAATAACATAAGTAAGCGAGTGTACAAGTCAAAATAACATGAGTAAGCTAGTATACAAGTCAAAATAACATAAGTAATCGAGTATACAAGTCAAAATAACGTGAGTAAGCGAGTATACAAGTCAAAATAACACAAGTAAGCGAATATACAGTACAAGTCAAAATAACACTAGTAAGCGAGTGTACAAGTCCAAATAACCTGAGTAAGCGAGTATACAAGTCAAAATAACCTGAGTAAGCAAGTATACAAGTCAAAATAACATGAGTAAGCGAGTATACAAGTCAAAATAACATGAGTAAGCGAGTATACAAGTCAAAATAACATAAGTAAGCGAGTATACAAGTCAAAATAACATAAGTAATCGAGTATACAAGTCAAAATAACATGAGTAAGAGAGTAACCAAGTCAAAATAACATAAGTAAGTGAGTATACAAGTCAAAATAACATAAGTAAGCGAGTATACCAGTTAAAATAACGTAAGTAAGCTAGTATACAAGTCAAAATAACATAAGTAATCGAGTATACAAGTCAAAATAACGTGAGTAAGCGAGTATACAAGTCAAAATAACACAAGTAAGCGAATATACAATACAAGTCAAAATAACACTAGTAAGCGAGTGTACAAGTCAAAATAACCTGAGTAAGCGAGTATACAAGTCAAAATAACCTGAGTAAGCAAGTATACAAGTCAAAATAACATGAGTAAGCGAGTATACAAGTCAAAATAACATGAGTAAGCGAGTATACAAGTCAAAATAACATAAGTAAGCGAGTATATAAGTCAAAATAACATAAGTAATCGAGTATACAAGTCAAAATAACATGAGTAAGAGAGTAACCAAGTCAAAATAACATAAGTGAGTGAGTATACAAGTCAAAATAACATGAGTAAGCGAGTATACAAGTCAAAATAACATAAGTAAGCAAGTATACAAGTCAAAATAATATAAGTAAGCGAGTATACAAGTCAAAATAACATACATAATCGAATGTACAAGTCAAAATAACATGAGTAAGCGAGTATACAAGTCAAAATAACATAAGTAAGCTAGTATACAAGTCAAAATAACATAAGTAAGCGAGTATACAAGTCAAAATAATTAAAAAAAATTACAGTTGATTATACGATACAGGGCCACTCGAGTCAGACTGCCTCACCTCACCACACCGAGCTTCACTCTTGACATTCATGCAAAAATAATAGTACAGGACAAATTCAACATTTTATTAATTTTGCAATCAGTTTTTTTTTCTATCGACAGACTGATAAAATATATCGGCAATCTTAACAAATTGATTGCATAAAAGTTGCATTCTATATAGAGGGGAATTTTGTTGGTAATTAGATGTACTTTGTTTATGGTGAGTATACCACAACATATACTGAAAGAACTGTCATATATTAGAAATAATTTCATCCATAAAAAATAAACAAGCAAAAAATTTTTTTTTCATTACACGTTGCTGTATATTGTTTTTTTCTCTATTTTGTTTGTTTAACTGTCAATTATAAAGCTCATATTTTTTTAAACTATGTTTTTTAATCTCCTTTTTAGTTACGAAACTAATTAACTCATCTGATAAACTGGTTAACTTGTGACAGGAGTACCTAGTTATACTAGAGAAAATGTAGCATGGTTCCTGTGACGTTTGAAACGTCATGTCTCAAAGGGATGGGGTAAAATCGTTTTTTTTACAAATCGAATCTTTTTTTTATAAGTCGAAAAATTGTTTTTCTGTAAACTGACGTTTTAATTCCTAATTTTCATTATTCTGACTTTCTTATGTATGCATGATTTGTATATATCTTTAAATAGGCAAAGATCCACTATGAATTAATACTAATTATGAACATTTAATTTTAGGTATAAAAAAATCGAAAATTCAATTATCGTATACCCCATCCCTAGCCAATGCGGACTAACGTAGTGACTTTTGACAAACGTCACCAAATATTATTTTATTTTAACAAACTGTCACATTTTTGCTAATTTGTAACAAGATGTATTAATTTGTCATTATTGTTAGTTTTATGTAATGTATTTACCTAAATAACTTGCTATTTATTAGAATCGAGGCTTATATTAAAGTTGACAAAATAATTAAAATTACTGAACATCGTTACAAAGTTGTATTGGGGCAAATTCTTGAACTGTCACAGGGGCTATGCTACATTTTCTCTAGTATAGTCAACCAGCAGAGCTACGCTATGGTATCTGAGCATAGTAATTACGTATGACGGGAGAAATGGAATATGGTGTTTGTATATAATTATTGAAGTTATATATATCTTACAATTTTTACTTTGTATTATTGAACCTTTCTATAACTTTCCAGAAAAGTACGAATAATATAAAATTATGCATGACGAAATGAATTAGAAACTTCTGAACCTTTCTAGAACCTTTCTATGACTTTCCAGAAAAGTACGAATAATATAAAATTATGCATGACGAAATGAATTAGAAACTTCTGAACCTTTCTAGAACATTTCCATAACTTTCCAGAAAAGTACGAATAATATAAAATTATGCATGATGAAATGAATTAGAAACTTCTGAACCTTTCTAGAACATTTCCATAACTTTCCAGAAAAGTACGAATAATATAAAATTATGCATAATGAAATGAATTAGAAACTTCTGAACCTTTCTAGAACATTTCCATAACTTTCCAGAAAAGTACGAATAATATAAAATTATGCATGATGAAATGAATTAGAAACTTCTGAACCTTTCTATAACTTTCCAGAAAAGTAAGAACAATGTAAAATTATGCATGACGAGATGTGTGAAAGAAGAAAGAAAGCGAAAATTATGTGCTTGTATAAAAAGGTTTGGATGTCTGTTCTCTCCGTGTACCCCACAAGGGACACTACGTGATGATATTTATGTATTGTATTATATTACACTTTCGTTGTATACAGTACAACCTAACACGTTTATTACCATGTGACAATCCCTTCCAACAAAGCAGAAAGATGTTGAAAATGCCTTGAGTGAAAACCATTCTGGAATCGGTTTTTAAAAAATCTGGGTTTCAACAAACCCGTGACCTCCGGGTTGGGAGACGAGCATCTTACCAACTAAGCCACGGAGGTTTTTTTAAGACTGAGTTGTGGAACAAGGGACACCTGGCATGTGAAGCACCAGGTTTAAGGTACTGGGAAGAATTCTTGGACTCTTAGTATTGCAATCACTCCTGCGCTCGATACCTCCGAATATCGCCCTATGTGTAAATGTACTCTGTGTGTGCTAGTGTGGGGAAGGTGAGGATTATGTCCGCGTTCGTCTTCACTTGAATTCTTCCCGCACCTCTTTTGAGGCTGACAAAAGCGCTGAAAACTCGGCTCCTTGGCCTTCTGATGTCGGACCCTGCCCCTTCGGCATCGTTCTCCCTGCATAATGTATTCTAATTATTGACTTGACCACCCTACCACATCTCGCGTAGTCACTCCATATATCACATTCCCGAGCTCCAACTGCTGCACTCCCAACTCGCACTTCAGGGTCCGTCATCTTCTCGCCTGCGTTGCAAATTTGTCATGACCTTGTCACGTGAAAGAAAATAAATCAATAAAAGTGACAAAAAAATTAAAAGTAAATTGTTAGGGGGTGGCGGTCGGCGCGTTGCGCCCTAGGGCTGCAGCTCTACTAGCCCAATGGTTAAGATAGCCCTGGGGATAGCTTATCATCACATCTCAGTTTGGAAGACAGACGTCTCAACAACTAGGTTACGTTGATCGTCAATTGACCACGATTCTTTATAATATTCAAGTACAGCTGTCAATGAATACCATTCTACCATTTTGGAGTGCCACAGTACTTTGGATACGGATTTCTCAAGTGCTGTTCCGAGAAACAACTATATTTTATCGTTTCAAGACTGGATTGTCACTTTCAAAAACACTTGACCTAAAACAGCTATCGGAGTATTTGCGTATTTTTATTTTTTAATGTGGTTTATTTAAATATTTTTACTGACCTAATTACATGTTTATACTGCGCATGAGATGAAAATTTGGAACAAATTATTAAAAAAACACTAATAAAACAATATACAGTTTGAATGTGAGTGTAATGCGTTGTAGAGGAAGACGAGGAAAGTATGGTTGGATCAAGTTAATGATATTTTGAAAGGAAATGTAAGAAACAAGATAAATCATAGGAGCTGTATGGGAAGTTGTATGTATATGGAAGAGGTGCAATATGAGTGCCGAGATAGGCAAGTATGGAAGACGTGAAATATGTGGTGGGTTGGAAGAGATTGCTACCTGGCAATAAGCCCGCAAGATTGTTCTTACACTGGAGTGTTAAATAAATAAAGTCTGGAGCTCTGTCTTTTCTTTCTACCTACACCAGCATGGAAACGGCGGGATGGTATGTATTGTATGTACATATGTATGAGATGAACATGTGATAATTGATATATTTATCATGCATAAAGTCATACATTTACGCTGTTTCCCTGTCGGGTTGGGCAGAGAGGAGAGATCACCCGACTTTCCTATCGCGATACACATCTTTTCTATCCTCTACATTCATACAATGCCTACATTACCTCTTTATTCTGCTTTTCACATTTCCCCTGTTCAAAATATCCTTCACTCGATCCATCTATACTTTCTTTGCTTTTCCTCTAACACGCCTTTAAGTCCCATCTGTACTGTATATTTGTTTTGTAAGTCTTTCTTCATTCATCCGTTCCACGTGCCCAAACCATCTTAGAGTGCTCTTTTTCACTTACTTCCCACATCAACCTTAAATTCACACTCATCCCTGATTACTTTATTTCGTATTCTGTCGTACATTGTCCCTTAACGTATTTTCACAGTGCACCCATTTCTTCAGCATTTACTCGGCTCCTCTCGCACACGTATTCTAGCATTTTAATACCCTTACCAGGCAAACAGAGAAATATTATCCCAGATACATGCACACCATATCGAATTTTTGACGATGTGTATAGAAATAGTAGAATCCATCGCGTTTTTTATATGAAAAGTACTTCAATGTATAGATCGTTTAGCCTAATGAGTCATTTTGCAATATTGTGAGTAACACTCTCTGTATTACACAACTTATGTAGTGGTATTGGCTTTAGAATGCCACACGATTGGTTCGCGCAGAGCGCACGTTTGTATTGTTGTTAAAATACTCGGTGATTAGAAAAACACTACCATGTCGATATTAGGAAAGGGAAAATCACTTTCGGGCCAAGCAAAGGAGATTGTTTTAAATTTTGGTAATGATTGATAATAATTAGGGATCGGTCGAAATGGTGCTGCAATCTATTAGTGAGATTTTTGTCTAATGTAATGTATAATTCAACATTTATCGAAAGCTTAGAATGTACTTTGTTATAGCTTAAAGTTTCCTAGAATTTAGTATCACTCCATCCACTATTTATTTAAAAATTGTGTTATTAGGCATTGTAATTATGATACATTAATATGTTAAATAATCTTACATTCATTTTATTTTTATGTGCTATAATCTAATTAAAGCTGACAAACATTTTTACTTTATAATACTTGTACTTATATTTATTTTTAATATTGAAAAATTCCATTATTGTTATTTAATGTTTCCTAGAATCTGCCATGCCTAAACAATTAATGTGTTAAATAAACTTACTTTCATTTTAGTTTTATGTGCATTACAATTTAAGCTGACAGCATTTTTAATTTACAAATCGCGTGTGTACATTTCAATGTTTGAATATAAAATATTATTTTTATATATTTTTGCTTTTTCACTTCATTAAAAAAATAAAGTGACAAGTTTTTGTAACCGAATTGTTACTCACACTATTGCAAAATTACTCTTTAGGCTAAACGATCTATAATATCAAATGTTTCACCATGCTAGAGGGACCTCGTTTTTAAGTTCCTGGCAGTTAAAATCACAGAAGAAATTATCCTCTATCCTATATACTCTCCAATCTAATAAATGTGCATACCTTCTAGGGACATGTCTCAATTCTATAGAATTGCCCACACCTAGAACTTTACCACTCCCTGACTCAATTTCACATATTGACTTTCATTACAAAGAGTACATACTCTTAAGACTTTAGATTAGGGTTGCCAAACGTTCAGATTGCGGTGAGATTTTCCTGATTTGCAATTCCGACTTCGATAACCGGGAATCGGGAGCCGGGATTACAGTTTCAGCAAAATTTCACTGATAAATAAATGCATTATTGTATTGTAACACATCGATCAATAAGTCGAGGGACCAACTACTAAAACAACATTTGTTTGCCAAAATTCTTCTTTATTCATCAACATAGTCTCCATCAAGAGCAATACATTCATTCCAACGCTTTTCTAACTTTTCTATGCCAGCCGTGTAGAACGATTTATCTTTGGTTTCAAAATGGGCGTTAGTTTCGGCAATCACTTCTTCATTGGAGCCAAATCTCTTTCCCTGAAGCATCTTTTTGAGGTCTGCGAACAGCAATAGTCGCTGGGGGCCAAATCTGGAGAATACGGTGGGTGCGGAAGCACTTCGAATTTCAACTCATGTAATTTGGTCATCGATACCATCGACTTGTATACGGTACATTGTCCTGATGAAAGATAACTTTTTTCTTCTTCATATGGTGCCGTTTTTTTGCAATTTCTGCCTTACGCTCCAATAACGCTATGTTATATTCGCTATTGATTGTTTTTTTTTCCTTTTCAAGGTGATCGATGAATATTATACCATGCGCATCCCAAAATACGGAGGCCATAACCTTCCCGGCTGATTGTTGAGTTTTTGGTCGCTTCGGACGACTTTCACGGGCTGCTCTCCACTCAGCTGACTGCCGATTTGATTCCGGTGTATAGTGGTGGATCCAAGTTTCATACATTGTCATATACCGACGCAAAAACTCCTGTTTATTTCGCGTAACAGTGCCAAACATCGCTCTGAATCATCGATTTGTTGTTGTTTCTGTTCCATTGTGAGCAAACGCGGCAGCCATTTCGAAAAAAACTTTTTCATGACCAAATGTTCATGCAAAATAGTGTAAACACTTCCAAATGATATCTTCAGGACATCAGCTATCTCACGCAACTTTACTTTGCGATTTTCCATCACGATTTTGAGTTTTTTTTATGTTTTCTGGTGTAACAGCCTCATTTGGACGACCAGAGCGGTCAGCATCATTTGTGTCAATACGACCTTGTTTGAAATCAGCATACCACCGACAAATGATTGTTTTCGACGGAGCAGAGCCCTGCTAACACTTTTCAAGCCATCGCTGAGTTTGAACGGTATTTTTCCCATTAAAAAGCAATGTTTTATCAACACACGAAATTCGGTTTTTTCCATTGTTTTGAAATAAGCAAAAGTGGCGTTACTAAAACCACTGTAACTCAATGACACAATGTCGGATTGTCATGAAAGTTTGACACGTAACTTCTAAAGGCTGGTACTAACTGAGAATGGTATGGATTTGTTATTAGAGGCGCCATCTGTTGGTTAGTCCCGGGAATTGTTGATTGATACATTATAACACTTTCGTTGTATACAGTACAACCTGGCGGGCTTATTGCCATGTGGCAATTTCTTCCAATCGACTAGAAGATGTTAAAGATACCTTGAATGAAAACCAGAATAGAATCCCTTTTAAAAATAATCCATGTCCAACGAGAATCGAACCCGCAACCTCCGGGCTGGGAGACGAGCGTCTTGCCAACTAGGCCACGGAGGTCGTCATTATTATTATATTATAATTGAAGTTTTTAAATGCTTAGAAAGTGGGCAACTAGAGGTTCAAAGAACTTAAATCCATAAGATGTACATAATAGGCGATACGCGACGCCCTGGGCTTAGAAAGCCGGGAGTCCCCTTACTAGCTAGCCTGTGTATGACACGTCTGCATGAAAATTTTAAGATATCGTGTAAGCAGTTTCACGAATATTTAAATATACAAAATGTACATGCAGAAAAAAAATAAAAAATGCTGCATAAAAATTACAATATTGGAAATTATTATTATTATTTTTTTCTAATAAAACTGTCACATTAACATGTCGTACGATATTAACACGTATGATAACTAAATGTGATAAAAACTGTCGTTTAATGCTTGTCCGTTTTTTACTTTTAAATTCCGATATGCTGTTTTGGCGCCATTTTTTCTTATTAAAAAATTTCAATTTTCTGTTTTGGTTTCATTTTTTATTATTTTAAAATCAAGATGTGTTGTTTTGGTATCCTTCTATTTAACTAAAAAAAATCACAATTTTCCATTTTGGTATCCTTCTATTAACCTAGAAAATCACAATGTGCTGTTTTGGTATCCTTCTATTAATCCATAAAATCACAATGTGCTGTTTTGGTATCCTTCTATTAATCCATAAAATCACAATGTGCTGTTTTGGTATCCTTCTATTAATCCATAAAATCACAATGTGCTGTTTTGGTATCCTTCTATTAATCCATAAAATCACAATGTGCTGTTTTGGTATCCTTCTATTAATCCATAAAATCACAATGTGCTGTTTTGGTATCCTTCTATAAATCCATAAAATCACAATGTGCTGTTTTGGTATCCTTCTATTAATCCATAAAATCACAATGTGCTGTTTTGGTATCCTTCTATTAATCCATAAAATCACAATGTGCTGTTTTGGTATCCTTCTATTAATCCATAAAATCACAATGTCATGTTTTGGTATCCTTCTATTAATCCATAAAATCACAATGTGCTGTTTTGGTATCCTTCTATTAATCCATAAAATCACAATGTGCTGTTTTGGTATCCTTCTATTAATCCATAAAATCACAATGTCATGTTTTGGTATCCTTCTATTTAACTACAAAATCCCGATATGCTGTTTTATTGTCCTTTTTTAATATTGTAAAACCCTGATATGTTCTATAGATGCCATTTTTTTTAATAAAATCACGACGAATTTATAAATACGAAATCTTGCTATTTTAGTGTCATTTTTTATTGCTATAAAATACCGATATGTGTTTTGGTGTCCTTTATAACTACAAAATCTCGATATATTGTTTGTGTACTTTTTTTTACTATAAGATCCCGATATGCTGTTTTGGTGTCCTTTTTTATTGCTATAAAATCCGATATGCTGTTTTGGTGTCCTTTTTTATTGCTATAAAATCCGATGTGCTGTTTCGGTGTCCTTTTTTATTACCATAAAACCGTGATGTGCAATTTTGGCATCCTTCTTTACAACTACAAAATCCCAATGTGCTATTTGATGGATCTTTTTTTAATATTATAAAATCACGATGTGTTTGTTCTTTTGGTATCCTCCTTTGAAACTCCAAAATCCCGATAATCTACAATAATTTTTAAATCTAGCAGCCCTGCTGTGAACACTGGAATATCATCCTGATTCCAACTGGACTCCACTTCGGGACATACTCGTATAATTAATTCGATGAAATCAAGTTCTCCAATTGTAACGTTGGCATTTCTAACACTTTTTGATTTAGACACTCCCTCAACTACCATAAAAACGGTCGATTCGAAGATGTGACACCAGAGCGTCATGATAGGTAGAATACGCGTGTTCTTCTTACATGATACTAGGGATGTCCATGGAATATATATTTATATTTATGTAGTTGACATATACAGGTTTAACCCAATCACTTACGGAGCTTCAAAAATAAATATATATACATACCATCACACTGTTTCCCTGTCGGGGTAGGCAAATAAGAGAGAGCGCCATTTTTTTCCCATTCTTCACCTTGACACATATACTTCATCTCTTCACAACCTTACATATTCTCATACGGCTCCTACGATTTCTTTGGTATTTACATTTCAGTCTGTGAAAATATTTTTACTGTGAATAATTTATGTCCCTGATACGAGCGCACTGCAAGGAACCGTTTCCAAATTAAGAGGAGTGTAGATTTATAATTGAAAGATATACTCGTATACACAGTCCATGCCCTGAGTCTTTATATATGTGTTGGAAAAGCTTTATATAACTGATCTATTTTATCTCTTATAAACCTTTATATAACTGCTCTATTTTATCTCTTAAGTATAGCTCTTTAGTCCTCTTAATACGTTGTATCCCGATACCATGTTTTAACGTGATAAACTAGATTTACGTTGAGTCCCGGTCCCGTGTTTTAACGTGATAAACTAGATTTACGTTGAGTTCCGGTCCTGTATTTTAACGTGATAAACTAGATTTACGTTGAGTCCCGGTCCCGTGTTTTAACGTGATAAACTAGATTTACGTTGATTCCCGGTCCCGTGTTTTAACGTGATAAACTAGATTTACGTTGAGTCCCGGTCCCATGTTTTAACGTGATAAACTAGATTTACGTTGAGTCCCGGTCCCGTGTTTTAACGTGATAAACTAGATTTACGTTGATTCCCGGTCCCGTGTTTTAACGTGATAAACTAGATTTACGTTGAGTCCCGGTCCCGTGTTTTAACGTGATAAACTAGATTTACGTTGATTCCCGGTCCCGTGTTTTAACGTGATAAACTAGATTTACGTTGAGTCCCGGTCCCGTGTTTTAACGTGATAAACTAGATTTACGTTGAGTCCCGGTCCCGTGTTTTAACGTGATAAACTAGATTTACGTTGATTCCCGGTCCCGTGTTTTAACGTGATAAACTAGATTTACGTTGAGTCCCGGTCCCGTGTTTTAACGTGATAAACTAGATTTACGTTGATTCCCGGTCCCATGTTTTAACGTGATAAACTAGATTTACGTTGATTCCCGTTCCCGTGTTTTAACGTGATAAACTAGATTTACGTTGAGTTCCGGTCCCGTGTTTTAACGTGATAAACTAGATTTACGTTGAGCCCCGGTCCCATGTTTTCACGTGATTGATACTTGTTTAAAAAAGGACATGTTATTGGCATCTAGGAAATATTTTTGTAAACAATTTAATATTTAAACTATAGTCTCCAAATTTCTAACATGGACAATAAATTCCCTAGATAATGAAAATATGCGAGAATTGATCTATGATGGAGATTCTGTCGTCGCGTCATTAGTGCACTGTGAAGTATCAGATCTTAAAGCGTTTGACATATGAATCTGAAGACCGACTACAGTCTCCGAGTCTAAATAGAATAAAGAATTTGAAAGATCGTCCAAACAGGTCATCAAATAACGTGTCTTAACAAGTGGGTATGTGCTGCACACTAGAAGAGAAGTGAGATCCGGTACATGTGTAAGGAGTGTGATGTAGCTCTCCACAGAACTTGCAAGGTGTGTGCTGCACACAAGAAGAGAAGTGAGACCCGGTACATGGGTAAGGAGTGTGATGTAGCTCTCCACAGAACTTGCAAGGTATGTGCTGCACACAAGAAGAGAAGGGAGACCCGGTACATGTGTAAGGAGTGTGATGTAGCTCTCCACAGAACTTGCAAGGTGTGTGCTGCACACAAGAAGAGAAGGGAGACCCGGTACATGTGTAAGGAGTGTGATGTAGCTCTCCACAGAACTAGCAAGGTGTGTGCTGCACACAAGAAGAGAAGTGAGACGTGCAAGGATAATGTCGGCAGAATTACTTAACTAAACTAAATTATTTATGTATTTTAAACAAATATCCAAAGTCTTATCACAACGTTCTTATAATTTATTTAGATACAGCTATTTTAGTAAACCCCTCGTAAAAATTTATTACGATACAGCTATTTTAGTAAACACCTCACAAAAAATTATTTAGATACAGCTTTTTTAGTAAACACCTCACTAAAAATTATTATGATACAGCTATTGTAGTAAACACCTCACAAAAATTTATTTAGATACAGCTATTTTAGTAAACACCTCACAAAAATCAGAAATCGTCAAAAACTAGCCAGGCACTGGGAAAGGTTGTCTTGATTTTGATCGGGTCTTAAAGTGTTAATTTGATGGTGGATTTTAAAGTGAAATTGAAACTGTGTTATTCTGTTGTTCTACCAACTAGCCTAAATAGATTGTCTATATAAATTGATATTATCGTAAACTAATGCTATTCCGTGTGTTTCAGGTTTTGGTAGAAAAACTACTGAGATGCTGTCCCAAGATAGAGAGTATCTACCTGCTGATGAGACCGAAACGGGGGCAGGACATCACGTCGAGGCTCTCAGAACTTACCAGCTCACCTGTAAGTAACATAGAGACATACACAACAATGACGATGACTTATTATTTTATTATAGAAGATATTGTATAATTTTTGCGGTCATCTGGGCCAATCCACAGAAGACACTTTGTGGTACTACGATGGTAATCGAATCAATAATTTCCAATGGGATCTCCATCCAGCCTTGCATCGGTTCATCTTCGGACCGATTGACCACTCCGATCTAGTGGCGTCAAGTGGTGGCTTTGCTGCAATCGAAGTTTTCAAATACTGTGGTGTCATCCTTGATTGAAGGTTTTCATTCAAAAAACCTATTCCAAAAATATGAAACGTAATGTTAGTGCTTGGAATAACTTGATCAAAAAACTTACGAACTCATCTTAAGGCGCATAACCTTATGTTCTCCGAATCTCAGGACTGACCTTGTACTACTTGGCAGTTGAATACACCTCTAAAATACACCGAGGTACGCTGGTCAGGTGGATGTGGACCAGAATGAGATATGCCGCCTGATCATGGGTTTCCTTAAGCCGAGCGCTAAATAAGGTGTAACACTAAATAAGGTGTACCTCTAAATAAGGTGCCAAGCACTAAATAAGGTGTACCTCCTCACCGGAATGGATCCCCCAAGAATCATTGGAAGCATTGCTGAGAGATTTAAACAATGCATTATGATCCCAGACACCCTTTGCATAACCCCCAGCATTCAGCCCCTAAGTTGATATCGAGACACATTTTTATTAGGGTCACTAAGCACCTGGAACAGAGTCTTCGCTAATCTAATGAAAAAGGTGTTAAGTTTATATAATGCGGGGACCAAGTGATACATTGTTAGCTCTTATATAGGGCAAGACAAACTTGTAACAACACTGTACAAAATACGTTCAGAGCATTGTGACACATTCAATATAGTGAATATGAAATGTATCATGGTTAGCTCTTATATAGGGCAAGACAAACTTGTAACAACACTGTACAAAATACATTCGGAGCATTGGGACACATTCAATATAGTAAATATGAAATGTACCCACATATCAACAAAAGGGTCTGCACTAAAGGCTCTCAAATAGACGCAGAGGCAGACCCAGGAAGAGCGTATATAAGATAGTGGAGGAGGACATGACGAGACTCGGACTATCTTCGAGTGATTGGCGAAATCGAGAGAGATGAAGGAAATTGACCCAAGCAGTCGACCCCAAGGCAAAATAGAGGGCCGAAGAGGTGTTGGCAGGGGGCAAATCTCCTGGCCCTGCAATATACGTGATTGGACTGGTATAAGGAGCGTTGGGGATATTTTTCGGGCTGCCGGGGACAAAGATGCCTACTCTCAGGTGATATTCAACGTTGGGGGGACCTGACATGACACTGGGAAGAAGAAGAAGAAGTCAACCCCAAATGGATGGGATAAGGCAAGGGGAAAGAAGAGCAACCCTCTGGAACAATCACCTTCTATTGCTAGAGTGAACGAGTGAGAGAGACGGGTGAATTGTGCCTTTAGGAGAATTGCTATCTGCCTCTGAACTGCCTCAGAGGACCTTTAACAGGAATTGGGAGAACCACGGACAACGTGTCTAATTGGGGAATGTTACGCGATGGATTGACTCATCTTACGAGCCCAATGTCTTGCGCTGAAGAGGACTTGTTTCGTGGAACGCCCAGTGCTGTCCAGGTGGCAGAATTCTGAGTGGAAGTAATATAATACTTGAACATGAAAAAAAGGATATAGATTTCGAGTGGCTTCAATGATAATATTTTGTTCGTAGTATCCTCATTATTTGCTTGTGTGATTTCTTACTGTTATCATAAAATGCCTGTTTGTTTGCAGCTCTTTGAAACGATAAGAAAGGAGAGGCCGTGGGAGCTGAACAAGATTATGCCAATCCTGGGTGACGTCACGGAGGCTGGGCTCGGCATCAGTGCCGCAGACGAAAACTTACTCATTCAGAAGGTGAGTCTAAAATTCATGTTAGAATATGAACGTATTACCATCACATAACGGAAGATCTACAATATTTTCTTTGTAGTTCGTCTTCCTACATACGCAGATGCGGGGAAGTTTCTAATTTAATGACCTCAGCCACCACTGTCCTATCCTCACACTCAACTTGTTTTGTTTTATTGTTATTTTTTTCAATCTGTTAACAATAATAGGTTCGAATTCTGAGTTCAAACGCCCTTAACCCTTTTAATCCCACGGGGCCGATTATCGGCCCCAACTGGTTGTGTGTGAAAAATCCCACGGGGCCGATCATCGGCCTTAAAGTTTTCACACAAGTTTTTATGTTGAATAAAAAAATATTGGGAGTACAAATTAGTTCGGTCCGTTTCCAAAAGATGGCTCTGATTGTTATGAATGGTTCATAGTGACAGCCGATTTTGGCGGTTTCAGAGAGGTTAGACATCTGCCAATAATATTCAGTTTATATCGCTTTGAGTTTCATGCAAAAACCTTGTTTTATAAATATTTTTTTTATAATATATAAATATTTTTTTTATGAAATATGAAAATAACTTATTATTTTACACTCTACTCGTACAGGGAGGTCTCCACAAAAAAACGATTTTAAAACTAAATATTAACTGAGATAAAAAATAAAATATAAACTACTGTTTTTTTGCCAAAAATGCTTGAAATTTTTCGCACATTTTATATAAAATATGCTGGGATTAAAAGGGTTAAGGAGAGTGTGCTCTTTAAACGGCGCTATATAAATTATCATTTTATGATTATTATTAGTACCTATATACCATCACGCCGTGCCTCTTCTGGGATAGGCAGAGAGTGCAAATCTTCACGCCTTTCTATCCATATACGCAGCTCTCACTTCGTCCACACCTACATACTCTTTTATTTCTCATAATTTTTACCGTTCCTTCAGATAAAACTTCTGAGTTAGAATGCTATAGTTTGCCAGACGCGGTTTGTTTAATATTAATGGGTTCGAGTTCCGATTTGCCCCTTCCTTCCCTGTGATGTGTAACTAGTACACATTGCTTTTAAAAACTTTAATATCTCTATAAATATAATAAATACTGGGTTCAGATTTTAGGTATTCCCCCGTAATACATTTACGCATTGAATGAAAAAAATAATATTAATAATAATCAGCACTTATCGGCCACATCAGAGATATTTTGTGAAAATCGGGAATTAATTCACCAATACAATCAAACGTGTGCCAGTGTGTGACGTAGGTATATTCATTCTAAAAAAACCGCTATGGGTGAGGAAGCGACGCTATTCACGTCTCACTCTCACTCTACTTCGGTATATGGGAACGCAAGAAATAGAATCTCAGTTCGCTCGCTTATCTCGCTTCTGTAGCTTTCGGGCATCCATTTGAGGTGGTCACTTCGCCCGTTTTGTGAACGTCGGCCGATGTTTTTATCATGTGTTCAGCAATTAAATTTCAATTATTATCACTTGTGACTTCAAATTTAATTAATGTAAACGATTGGCTATGAATATTATTATTTTTCCGATTTTAAATTGCTCGTTTTTACATGTGTATTGATGTGTATATAATACAAAGCACCGAAACGCGCGAATTTTTTTAGCACAGGAAGGGAAAGGTTAAGGAGGAGAGTGTGCTCTCTAAACGGCGCTATATAAATTATCCTTTCATGATTAATAGTATGTACCATCACGCCGTGTCTACTCTGGGATAGGCAGAGAGGACAAATCTCTACGCCTTTCTATCCATATACGCAGGTCTTGTCTCGTCCACACCTACATACTCTTTTATTTCTCATAATTTTTATCGTTCCCTCAGATAAAACTTCTGAGTAAGAATGCCATGTCATAGCTTACCAGTGGTGGTTTGTTTAATATTAATGGGTTCGAGTCCCGAGCTAGAGCGCCTTTGAGGAGAGTTTTCTCTCTAAACGGCACTGTATAAAAGATGTCCTTTTTTTCTTCATCTTCATCCTTTTAACACTAAGTACGAGTATATTCCTTCTTCTGTTTTTCCTGGTCTGATAAATGTGGTCAATTATCCTATGAACTCCGGAGCGTGTGTGAACCATGATAATCATTTTCATTACGAGAGTTACGTGTGTGAACCATGAGAATCATCGTCATTACGAGAGTTACGTGTGTGAACCATGAGAATCATTGTCATTACGAGAGTTACGTGTGTGAACCATGAGAATCATTGTCATTACGAGAGTTACGTGTGTGAACCATGAGAATCATTTTCATTACGAGAGTTACGTGTGTGAACCATGAGAATCATTTTCATTACGAGAGTTACGTGTGTGAACCATGAGAATCATTGTCATTACGAGAGTTACGTGTGTGAACCATGATAATCATTGTCATTACGAGAGTTACGTGTGTGAACCATGATAATCATTGTCATTACGAGAGTTACGTGTGTGAACCATGAGAATAATTGTCATTACGAGAGTTACGTGTGTGAACCATGAGAATCATTGTCATTACGAGAGTTACGAGATATATCAAATGACATGTAACGATAGGAAACAAAAGTCAATGGGGCACTACATACATACCATCATGCAATTTCCCTGTCGGGGTAGGGAGAGAAGACAGAGCACCATACTTTCCTATCTCGGTACACATCCTTAGCCTCTTCTACATCCATACACCTTCTCATACAGCTTCTACAACTTTTCTGATTTTCTACATTTCATTCTTTCAGAATATCATTCCCATGATCCAACCATACTTTTCTAGGTCTTCCTCTCATATTTGCGCTATATATCTGTTTTGTTAGTATTTCTGAATTCATTCGTTCCACATTCCCAAACACATTTCAACGCACTCTTCATCTTACTTAACACGTCAATCTTAAGTTCACGTTCTTCCCTTATCATTTCATTCCGTATTCTGTCATACATTGTCACTCCATGTACTCTTGTTGTATAATGCACGCATTTATACATAATTTATTCGGCTCCTCTGATACTTTTTCCACATCAACGTTTCACTCCCATACATCAAAGTTGGCACCAAAATACTATTGTGAACCGGACAGCATAAATATCTTAGCACATATTGATGCTGTCCGGTTCGAGTATATAATATATGTTTTAGTGCCCCATTGAATTTATTTCCTATCGCTACACACCGTTCCCATGTCTCTCTTAACTCTTCCATCATCTGTGAAAATACAAACCAAATTACCGCTTCTTATCTGTATAAGCCATCGCGGTTAAAATAATCGCTCATAACGTATGTGTCTGATGGAAGTGTCCACTTGCAGGTGTCCGTGGTGTTCCACTCGGCGGCGACGGTGAAGTTCGACGAGAAACTGAAGCTGTCGGTGGCCATCAACATGGTGGGCACGGAGCGGCTGGCTAAACTCTGCCAGCGGATGCACAGACTGGAGGTGAGCACAATATCTTTACGTGCCATGATATTTTGTAGAGCAGTCGAGATGTTCGCCTAGGTAAGAACAGATCGTTCGATCTAGTTCAGGCATGACCGACCCGCCAAGGTGTTTCGTCCGGCCTTCGAGCTATATTTTTTTTTAATAAATCAAGGAAATAAAAATAAATCATAGTTTTTTTTTATAATAGCGACACACAATAGATTTCCGACAAGAAAAAAATTTATATAAAAATCTTATTTAAATGTGACCTAAAATAAAAATATTATAATACTCGTATTATGCCTAACGAAAATTTTAAAAGAAAATAGTAAGCCAAGGGTATATTTGTAGCAGCCTATTAGTAAGCCTAGGGTATATTTGTAGCAGCCTATTAGCAAGCCGAGGGTATATTTGTAGCAGCCTTTTAGCAAGCCGAGGGTATATTTGTAGCAGCCTATTACAAGCCTAGGGTATATTTGTAGCATCCTATTACAAGCCTAGGGTATATTTGTAACAGCCTATTACAAGCCTAGGGTATATTTGTAGCAGCCTATTACAAGCCTAGGGTATATTTGTAGCAGCCTATTACAAGCCTAGGGTATATTTGTAGCAGCCTATTAGTAAGCCGAGGGTATATTTGTAGCAGCATATTAGCAAGCCGAGGGTATATTTGTAGCAGTCTATTACAAGCCTAGGGTATATTTGTAGCAGCCTTTTAGCAAGCAAAGGGTATATTTGTAGCAGCCTATTAGCAAGCCGAGGGTATATTTTTAGCAGCCTATTACAAGCCTAGGGTATATTTGTAGCAGCCTATTAGTAAGCCGAGGGTATATTTGTAGCAGCATATTAACAAGCCGAGGGTATATTTGTAGCAGTCTATTACAAGCCTAGGGTATACTTGTAGTAGCCTATTAGTAAGCCAATGGTATATTTGTAGCAGCCTATTAGCAAGCCGAGGGTATATTTGTAGCAGCCTATTACAAGCCTAGGGTATATTTGTAGCAGCCTATTAGCAAGCCGAGGGTTATTTGATACAGTGTTCTTGGGATAATAGCGGCCACGGAAAAACTACAAAATAGTGCTGTATACATCACGTTTCCTCATTTTCAGCCGCTCAAATTTTGTATGTTTATTAATTAAAAATAACCTGAACTTTGAATGAACAGACTTTTACTGTATTCTTCGATCATTGTTAGCCCTCATAGTTGAGGATCCCTTCGCTATTCCAATGCCAATGCATTTGGAAAGCGAAACTGTGCCGTGGATTAATTTTTTTTAAAGTAAGTGAGCCGTTGCACACCAGCAAACTCAACGGCCACACAGCTGTACTGGATTCTGATGGTACACCGAAAAAAGACGATCGGAGCACACCGGCATGTTTTTCTTTCTCTTTTTGAAAGAATACGAGTATATATGACCGAAGGTATTGGTGTCCCTATACCCCTGTGGCGGTCGCACACTCGGAACACTGTGGGCGTCCATACACACGGTCAATGACCGATGAAGTGACCTTTGCATTCCTTAGCAATGCAAAACAAACAATTACAAAGTCCACGCGCCGGCCATTCAACCCGTAGCCGGGAGTGGACCGCATTTCATACTAGAGCGAGAACGCACCACACTTGTCTCGCCAGTTCCGTATTTGAATGATACCTACATACAACATTAATCGTTTTTGCATTCGCAGAAACGAGACGTAGGCATATCGCGAGCGCATTCCCGCGCACATTCTAAAATGATATAAATACCTACGTTACAAATAAAATTCCTCTTTTTCCGCATTGCGACCAAACGAGTTTTATTTATCAACAAATCATCATCATCTCTCCCTTAAGGACTAGCTCCTAAACCCCGAATACAAGGCGTAAAATATACCTGTATCATTCGAGGGGAATAATAGCACAGCGTGTGGTTTGAACCGACGACCTTTCACACGGAAGTCCAGTGTGTTACCGCGTGACCATGCAACTCTGTATTATTATACAGCCTAATGATTCTATAATAATTAAATCTCCCTTGATAAAAATAGAATTTAAGATTGGTCGCTAATCGCTGATCTGTCAAATGTTCTAGGCCCTAATCCACGTATCAACGGCGTACTGCAACTGCGACCGCACCGTGGTAGATGAGATCATCTACCCGCCTCCCGTAGACCCCAACAATATCGTCAACATGGTGCACTGGATGGACGAGGAGCTGGTGGACCACGTCACGCCCATACTTATAGGTGAGACATCACTCCATCTACCATATCATTTAATCATTTGCTGACACACTGTGCATATTTCAGCACCCCATTCACTTTTTTTTCTTATCGCAACTTTTCCATCATCAGAGAAAATACTATCCAAAATAACTTCTTCAGCTTTCTCCATCTATCATAGTTCACTCATATGTAAAGGATCTTTCAAATTGAGCGGTTTTTTTTATTAAATTTTTTTCAATTCTTGAATTAAACACATAATTTGCTTTGATTTCAAAAAACTTTTTATTGGTCATTAAAGCATAATGTATGACATTTACACACAAAAAAAAATATCCGCTAAATGTCCACCTCTTGCAGTCCCACAGATGTTCACTCTTTTATCAACATTTTTGATGACATTTAGGCATAATTGCGGTTCTAACTCACCAATAACGCGAATAATTTCGTACTTCAGCTCAGGAATTGATCGGGGGTAATTTTTATAGACCTGGTTTTTCACGTAACCCCAGAGAAAATAGTCCAACGGTGTCAGATCACATGATCTTGGTGGTCAATTAACATCACCGTTTCCGGAGATTACAATACATAAAATAATTAAACTATTTGAACGCGTTGTTGTATTGTGTACGACTCCATTTTTATAAATGTCATACATTACACATCTTAAATGTCACAAGACCCAGGCAAGTTCGCGACGCCATCTGTGTTTTATCCAAGAATTAAAAAAAACGCTCAATTTGAAAGACCCTTTATATCACATTTGTTTTTCCTTTCACACTTCTCAATCATCATACCTTTGCATTTCGTTACATTTATTCTCAGAACCTTCTCTTCGTATCTCTCGTACATTTCACTTATCAAACTGTATTTCATCAAATGTTTTGTTAATTAGCGAAAAAAAACAATGCAATGTATTGTTAAATATTCTTTATTTCTGTAAAAGGCAAAATAAGTAAATAAAACACTTATTTTATATTTTTGTGTTCACCACAGGTTTATTTTTGGGTTTACTACCGGTTTCGAAGACCACCGTCTTCATCGTCAGGTGAAGATAAACTAAATTGTTAAAAATATATTTCCTGTACAAGTGTAAATAATGTAAGAGGAACGAGGTAGAGGGAGAGAAGTGGGGAGATATGTGATTAAATGGTAAATGGAGTGGGGAAAAAATTAAAATGAAAATGAATCTTTCGGGCAGGCCAGGGTCTGGATATCCAAGGGGGGTGGATTTTAAATAGGAAACATATTAAGCAGAAATTCTTGAGATTAAAAAATGGATGAAATTAAGTCGAAATATCATCAACAACCAACCAATGTTATTAATAGCCCTCTGCTCAATATGTTTCATATTTAAAATCCACCCCCCTTCGATATCCAGACCCTGGCCTGCCCGAAAGATTAATTTTCATTTAAAAAAAAATCCCCACTCCATTTACCACTGAATCACATCTCTCCCTCTATCTCATTCCTCTTATATTATTTACACTTGTACAGGAAATGTATTTTTAACAACTTAGTTTATCTTCACCTGACGATGAAGACGGTGGTCTTCGAAATCGGCAGTAAACCCGAAAATAAACCAGTGGTGAACACAAAAAATATAAAATAAGTGTTTTATTTACTTATTTTTCCTTTTACATAAAACATGGCACCACAAAGTAAAACTATAGTCTTCGAAGATTCAAGAAATAATTATTTATTTCATCTTCGTTGGAGCCTGTTAAGAGATTTCCAGGTCCTCCAGGATACTTCACAGTCAGCTGGTAATGCTTCTACAGGAAAAAAACAACTCCCTAGAGCACGGTGTTCCTCTCTATTCGTTCATCCTACCAATTGCAGGTGGTTGTTTTGACGTTGTAAAAGTGAGAATACATTTTTGGGACACCCTATATAGTCGTTGCTGGGCCTCGCAGTCGAGGATCCCCTTTGACATTCCAACGTCAATTCAGTTGGAAAGCGAAGCTGTGTCGTGGAGTTTATTTTTTAAGTGAGTGAAGCGTTGCACACCAGCAAACTCACCGGACACCAACATGTTTTTCCCCCTCTTTTTTGAAACAATGGTATCCTTGTACCTCCGAATACTAGGCTGAAAAATGTCTGTGTTATTCGAGGGCGGGGTTTGAACTGCGCGGGGGTTGAACTAGCGTCCTTCAGCACGAAGTACAATGTGGTACCACGCGACCATGCACCTCACCCTATGTAGTATGTATTGAATAATTTAACTAACGTCTGTAATGTCGTGTTTAAGGAGAAATGATCATACTCGTAACTTGATAACTTGATTTTTTTTTCAGGAAACAGACCAAACACTTACACATTCACAAAGGCGCTGGCCGAAGACATGTTGCTCAAAGCTAAGGCTGCCGGAGACATTCCCATAGCTATCGTCAGACCCTCAATAGGTGAGTCCATCTTCCCCCACTTCTCTTGGCACACTGTGCTTTATCCATAAATTGTCTTTAGTGATTGATGAAAGCTAACCTAAGGGATGTTCAGGCATACCCCAGACTTTCGGCAGGTTACGGAGCATTTTTGTAATCCAAAGCATTGTATAACCTATCTCTCGACAAACCCAGGAGTGCTGTTTTGTTTATTTTGCTTAAACCTATTTAAAACCACATGGACAAGTTTCTATACGTAAACCCAGAAGTGTTGTGACAAAATACTTAAAAAAACAGATTAGTCAGACATCTTGAAGTTTTTGTTGTTCGTCTTTGAACCATTTCAAGAACTTGAATATTGTTTATAAAATAAAGGTTCCACATTTGATAACCAAATTCAAGCAAAGGTCTTAATAATTTATTTATGTTACCTTAAAAAAATACCCAATTTTGACATTCAATATCTGTGCTTTGAACAGTCAATGTATTCTCTATTGTGACTGACGTATCATATAATCGTTGTTCCAGTGTTATCATCCCGGCGGGAACCAGTGGATGGATGGCTGGACAACCTGAACGGGCCCACGGGCATCGTGGCCGCTGCGGGCAAGGGCTTTTTCCGGAGCATGCTCTGCGACGGAGGCCGCATCGCAGACCTGGTGCCCGTGGACACGGTCATCAACCTGATGGTCGTTGCCGCGTGGAAGACGGCCACCAGCAGGTACGGATATCTATACATCTACTCGACTATTTCACTCACCAAGATATCTTTTCTGATATCGTCATAAAGAGTGAATTTTACGAGTGTTATTGCCACTTCACGTGGGGAATCACGAGTTCCATGCCTACTCCGGCAGTTCTAGGCTTGAATTATTGAAATTTAGGATTCGGAACCTAAACGGTGCGCCCCTGGTGACTGTCTAAATGCCAGCGTCTTGCTACGCTACTGATTTTAATCCAGGGTTTGCGTTTTCGATTCTCGCTGGAGTTCATTTCTTATTTAAATGGATTATTGTCCGTTTCTCTCTTAAATATGTAAATAAATACCTACGCGACTTCTTAAAATCCAGGGCTGGCGTTTTCGATTTCTGTTGGAATCCAATTTTTTTAAATGGTCCGAACTGATTTTCTCTTAAATAAATAAATATTATTGATAGTTACATCATAGATATTTCAAAATAATGGCGAAGAAAGTACATTTAAGAGAGAAGTTTTCAAAAGTAATTGGCTCATGTCATAACATCCCTCCAGTTAATATACGAGTACACCCCCACCAATAGAGGACGAGTCCAAACCGCGAGGACGGCAGATGTTATTCAGTCCACACCACTTAAGGCATCTTTAACATCTTTCTGGTTGATTGGAAAAAAATGTCACATAGCAATAAGTCTGCCAGGTTTTACTATATACAATAAGAGTGTATTACAATATTTTATAAAGATAACGGGGTGGGATTTTGCCTTCTTGTTTCGATAATTCCATAATTGCATACTGTCTAAAGTTCAAATCATCCCTTATCCAATACATTAAATATTTCAGGAACTGTTTCTGTATTGGTTCCAGCATATTTTTGTATTTCAGTTGTTAGATTCCTAGCCTATAAGGCATATTCTAGTTGGGAACTATAGTTCGGAAATTCTAGGATGAGTCCTGTGACAGCTCACAAATTTTCCCCAATACAACCTTGTAACGATGTTCAGTAACTTTAATTATTTTATAAACTTTAATATAAGCCTCAATTCTAATAAATAGCAAGTTATTTAGGTAAATACATTACATAAGGTTGTATTGGGGCAAATTTGTGAGCTGTCACAGGACTCATCCTAGAATTTCCGAACTATAGTATAATGAAATATTGTACATATAATTATACAAATTTAGCAGAATACTGATGCTATCCAAGCCTTGAGATATTCTGATTATAAAACCTACAAGTTTGTAAACGTTACAGTTGAAACAAGTGATCAGTGAGCGTAAACTCTTAATAGTGAATGTACACATTCACTACTGTTAACAGTGAATTTGTACTCCAGTGTTTACTGTTCACGTCCACTGCTCGTCGTTAGTTACTGTTCTAGAAAATTAACATTTATGGTCAGGTGGGGTTTTTTGCACTTTGAAATGCGAGACTTGAAAATGTAAATGAAAAACGACTAACAAAACAGGTATATAGTGCAAATTTGAGTAGAACGCGTGTGAGAGGAAGTCCAAGAAAGTATGTTTGGATTAAGTGAATTATATTTTGAAAGAAGAAAAATTAGAGGATATAGAAGAGGCTAAGAATATGTGTTGAGATAGGAAAGTCTGGTGCCCTGTCCTCTCTGTCTACCCCGACAGGAAAATGTCCATTTATCTAAGTAAAAAAAGGTGCGTATTCTGTACCGAAAAATGTAAATACAGTTTTTAAATTTTTCAGATCTGATGGCATCACAGTGTACAACTGCACGACTGGACAGCAAAGACCCATTCGGTGGAGAGATTTCATAGGGTTATGCTTCCGTTACATTAGAGAACACCCGTTCAGTAAGTGTCGTCTTGAATCTTTTCATTTTATAATCTTACATACATACTTACATATCATCACGCCGTGTCCCTTGCGGGGTAGGCAGAGAGAGAGAGCAGATCTCCAAACTTTTCTATCCAACCACACAACTTTCGTCTCCTCTACATTTATACTGTACACATCGTCATGTACGAGGTCATCCAGAAAGTAAGGTTACAACATTTATTTAGGATCGAAAAATGCTTGTATTTAATTGAAATTCACAGGACACTTCACAAATATATTAAACTATTTTTCAACGTAATCACCGTCGAGATCGAGACATTTCTGTAGTCGGAGCACCAGCTTTTGTATGCCAGTATCATAGACCTCCGCCGCCAGCTCTTTCAGCCACTTCTTCACAGCTTCCTCGACCTCCTGATCGTTGGAAAATTGTTGGGGTGTACTGACACACCCACGTCTCACCCCCCGTCACGATAGAGTCCAGAAAAGCTTCTCCCTTCTGTGCAAAACGATCCGAAGATTCACCTGCGGTTGTCACGCCATTTTGACGGTGCTCCGGTGTGAGCATTCTGGGCACCCGTCTCGCACACAACTTCTTGTAACCAAGTTTTTCTCGTACAATCTTCTATTATTCATGCTTCTCACTTCACCTTCTTTCAAAATTTGGTTCAGACACGTTTTCCTCGGTCTGCCTCTTCCACGCACACCTAGCACTTCTGATTTGTATACTCGCTTAGTCATTCTTTCCACATGTTCAAACCATCTTAAAGCTCCTTTCTTCATCTTACTTAAAACATCCATTGTATCCATGCATTCATTTCTGGTGTCTTCATTCCACCTTCTTTCATACATTGACACTCCACATCCTTAGTGCACGCATTTCTACAGCATTAATCACACTTTTATCCTTCTTCTGCCATGTCAAAGTTTTACTTCCATATTTCAAGATGTTGTTTTAATAAGTATTATATACCACTGTTTAGAGAGCAGACTTATTCAAGGCGCTGTAATTCGGGAATCCATTATTACAACATTATTCTTAACTTGAGCAATTCGGGAATCCATTATTACAACATTATTCTTATCTTGAGCAATTCGGGAATCCATTATTACAACATTATTCTTATCTTGAGTAATTCGGGAATCCATTATTACAACATTATTCTTATCTTGAGTAATTCGGGAATCCATTATTACAACATTATTCTTATCTTGAGTAATTCGGGAATCCATTATTACAACATTATTCTTATCTTGAGCAATTCGGGAATCCATTATTACAACATTATTCTTATCTTGAGTAATTCGGGAATCCATTATTACAACATTATTCTTATCTTGAGTAATTCGGGAATCCATTATTACAACATTATTCTTATCTTGAGTAATTCGGGAATCCATTATTACAACATTATTCTTATCTTGAGTAATTCGGGAATTCATTATTACAACATTATTCTTATCTTGAGTAATTCGGGAATCCATTATTACAACATTATTCTTATCTTGAGTAATTCGGGAATACATTATTACAACATTATTATTATCTTGAGTAATTCGGGAATCCATTATTACAACATTATTCTTATCTTGAGTAATTCGGGAATCCATTATTACAACATTATTCTTATCTTGAGTAATTCGGGAATCCATTATTACAACATTATTCTTATCTTGAGCAATTCGGGAATCCATTATTACAACATTATTCTTATCTTGAGTAATTCGGGAATCCATTATTACAACATTATTCTTATCTTGAGCAATTCGGGAATCCATTATTACAACATTATTCTTATCTTGAGTAATTCGGGAATCCATTATTACAACATTATTCTTATCTTGAGTAATTCGGGAATCCATTATTACAACATTATTCTTATCTTGAGTAATTCGGGAATACATTATTACAACATTATTATTATCTTGAGTAATTCGGGAATCCATTATTACAACATTATTCTTATCTTGAGTAATTCGGGAATACATTATTACAACATTATTATTATCTTGAGTAATTCGGGAATCCATTATTACAACATTATTTTTAACTTGAGCAATTCGGGAATCCATTATTACAACATTATTCTTATCTTGAGTAATTCGGGAATCCATTATTACAACATTATTCTTATCTTGAGTAATTCGGGAATCCATTATTACAACATTATTCTTATCTTGAGCAATTCGTGGGTTACATTCCCACTTGCCTGTGATCTGTACTTCTGTGTGGGAGGTCGCCGGTTTGACCTTCGCGTAGTGCGTATTTCTTTCCCCTGAGAAGGAAATGTAAGCTCTACGACACAGCTTAGCTTTCCAATTGAATTTACGTTGGAATAACGAGGGGATCAGCAAGGACTACGACAACAATATTAAAATGTATAGTTGAATATGAAAACTAGGGCGGTCACTGAAAGACTATTCCACTGGAAGAAATTTCTCGCAGGAGGTCCATCGTCGCCCTGGCAGTGTGCGCAGTAGCTCCATCTTGTTGTAACCATACCTTCTGATTATCTTTGAACGCTGGGCGTAAAAAAAATCATGCATTGTCCTATACAGGACCCCGTTGATTCTTTCTGTCTGACCTTCCTCATTTTCAAAGAAATAGGAGCCGATAACTCTTTCAGCCATAACACCGCACCAAAAGGTGCGTTTTTGGGGATGCAATTGATGCTGATGTAATTCCTTGGGATTCTCAGTACCCCAAAATCTGCAGTTTTGTTTGTTGATGTACCCGTTTAAATGAAAATGGGCCTCATCACTCATTATCAAATTGTTCAAAAAGTTGTTGTTATCTCTGGTTAGGTGTTGAAATCGAATGGTGTACTGCAGACGCTGCGGAGTATCTTAGAGTAGTAAAGCTTGTACCATTTGGATCTTAACTAGATTGAAAATGAACAAGTTATGAAATTTTCAAACCCTTCAGTCTTTCAGTGGCCACCCTATATAATCCACCTGAAGTATTTACACTTTCACGTATTTGATCTGTAATAACAAGGAGAGAACATTCACTTTACTACAGTACTCGGCGGTAAGTAATACACATCGGGCTTAAGAAAGAGACTGTCGGCCATAATCGGCTAACTTCGGTTTTGTTGACCGTCGTCTCTGTCGCACGATGTGCTAACAGTCCGGTCCGGTAACGATTGACAAATCGCGACGGAACACGTGTATGCATGACAAAGACGACGCTCTACAAAACCAAAGTTAGCCGATTATGGCCGACAGTCTCTCTCTTAAGCCCGATGTGTATTATTTACCGCCGGGTACTGTACTTCTATAGTCGAATGTGTTATGTTCACATATCGGAAGATCTACTTTCATATATTTAAATAATTTTATCTTATACTCGTATACTACAGTCCACCTGAAGTATTTGATCCATACGACTTCCATGGCCTAGTTGGTAAGACGCCTGTCTCCCAACCCGGAGATTGTGGGCTTAAGTCCCGCTGGAACCTAGAATAAAAAAAAAAGAAATCCAATCTTTTCAGTTAAGGTCCGATACCGGTAAGGTGAGATATACTCCCACCAATAGAGGACGAGTCCAACCCGCGAGGATGACAGATGTTATTCAGTCCACACCACTTAAGGCCTCTTTAACATCTTGCTGGTTGATTGGAAGAGATTGGCACATGGCAATAATCCCGCCAGGTTTTACTGTATACAACGAAAGTGTAATACAATACAATGCAATAGAAAAGTTTAAAATACTAAGTTAATTTTTGCCACTCATATACGAGTATATTTCATTGTCCATGTTGCAGGTGAACTGATGTGGTGGCCAGGCGGGGAGGCGCAGTCCATCAGCTCCCTCCACTTTGTGAAGGTGGGACTCTACCAGCGGCTGCCTGCGCTCGTGCTGGACTGTGTCGCCAGGATGCAGGGGAAGAAGCCCATGTGAGTCATTGGAAAATATTTTTTCCAGAGTTTACTCGTATATCGTCTTCTTTCAAGTTCCTCTCCTCTTCGGAGGCTGATGATCATCATATCTATATTGATTTTTGAGGCAAAAGCTTCTTTTTTTCCTTCGACTTATCCCAAATGGATGGGATAAGTCGAAGGTATCTATAATAATAATAATAAATAAATAATATATATAGGTTTATTGATAGCAACATAGTGTGTAAATAAATACATTCTGAAATCGCACGTATATATCAAGATAAATGGCAGAAAATACATTTAAGACAGAAGCTACTAAAAAGTCTGGGCTCATCTCATAACATCCCCCGGCTGAGATACACCCCACTTTATATAGGGCTAGCCCGGCCGCGAGGACATAAGATGTTTTCAACCCACACCCTTGTACATGTTGATTAAGATAAAACAAAAAATATATACTATAAATGTCAGATAAAATAAAAAAAGTAAACTCACAAATACCACCTCAGATTAACTGTCAGTGAAAAAAGAGAAAAACTGATAGGAGGCCAATGTTATCAAAATAAAATTACTAATAGAAAATGCTGTTCATACATACAAACCACAATACGAAAAGAAAATGATGTTCATACATACAAACCACAATACGAAAATGGTTTTCATACATACAAACCACAATACGAAAAGAAAATGATGTTCATACATACAAACCACAATACGAAACTGGTGTTCATACATACAAACCACAATATGAAAATGGTGTTCATACATACAAACCACAATACGAAAAGAAAATTATGTTCATACATACAAACCACAATACGAAACTGGTGTTCATACATACAAACCACAATATGAAAATGGTGTTCATACATACAAACCACAATATGAAAATGGTGTTCATACATACAAACCACAATATGAAAATGGTGTTCATTAATACATACAAACCACAATACGAAAATGGTGTTCATACATACAAACCACAATACGAAAATGGTGTTCATACATACAAACCACAATACGAAAATGCTGTTCATACATACAAACCACAATACGAAAAGAAAATGATATTCATACATACAAACCACAATACGAAAATGGTTTTCATACATACAAACCACAATACGAAAAGAAAATGATGTTCATACATACAAACCACAATACGAAACTGGTGTTCATACATACAAACCACAATATGAAAATGGTGTTCATACATACAAACCACAATACGAAAAGAAAATGATGTTCATACATACAAACCACAATACGAAACTGGTGTTCATACATACAAACCACAATATGAAAATGGTGTTCATACATACAAACCACAATATGAAAATGGTGTTCATACATACAAACCACAATATGAAAATGGTGTTCATACATACAAACCACAATACGAAAATGGTGTTCATACATACAAACCACAATACGAAAATGGTGTTCATACATACAAACCACAATACGAAAAGAAAATGATGTTCATACATACAAACCACAATAAGAAAATGGTGTTCATACATACAAACCACAATACGAAAAGAAAATGATTCATACATACAAACCACAATACGAAAGTGGTATTCATAAATACAAACCACAATACGAAAAATTAAAATACTATGCGTATCCAGAAAGTAAGTGTACTGAGGCTCTCACGACCGGATGGATTTTATTTTCGACATGTTGGCTACACTTCCGTGTAGCCTGACCCTTCTCCTCCGCAACGAGACCGGTTCGAGGTCAGTACGTTGAGAAGTGTCGACGCGACAACACGTTTCGTGAAAAATGTCAATTCAATCTCCCGCCAAGTGCGAAATACGCGGCGTCACCCGTTATCTCGTTTGGAAGGGAAAACCTCCGGTTGAGGTTTATAATGAGGTGAAAACTGCATATGGTGATAAAGCTATGAATCGTACGAGTGTGTACAAGTGGTGTCGCGAGTTTAAAAACGGTCACGTCACACCTCTTCACCCTCCGCCAAAAAGTTCAAAACCACAATTTCAGCCAAGAAAATCATGGCATCCGTGTTTTGGGACTGTCAAGGCATAATTTTAATTGAATATATGCCTCAAGGGGAGACCACCAACTCTGCAAGATACTGGTGAGACCCTAAAAAAATTGCGAAGGGTGATTCAGAACAAGAGGAGAGGCATGCTGACAAAGGGAGTCTGCCTGCTGCACGACAATGCCAGACCACACACGGCCAACGCCACGAAGGAACTGCTCGCTTCGTTTAAATGGGATGTCCTGAACCATCCCGCGCATTCCCCTGACCTAGCACCTTCAGATTACTATCTCTTTACCTCCCTGTAGCTGCACATGGGTGGAAAAAGGTTTTCAACC
This sequence comes from Odontocerum albicorne, assembly GCA_949825065.1. Lineage (NCBI taxonomy): Eukaryota > Metazoa > Arthropoda > Insecta > Trichoptera > Odontoceridae > Odontocerum > Odontocerum albicorne. The sequence goes on along the minus strand of OX463866.1, from coordinate 5,197,123 downwards.
GACGAGGAGGTAAAGGAGGAGGTAAAGGAGGAGGTAAAGGAGGAGGTGGAGAAGTGGACGGAGGGGTTGGCGGGAAACTACTTCGAGGAAGGCATCAAAAAGTTGATACCCCGCTTCACCACCTGCATTGAGAGCAATGGCGACTATGTCAAAAAATAGCTTACATATGTATTACGGTAACCACGTAATTTTTTTGTTTAAATAAAAAAAATTGTAACCTACAAAAATTCAGCACACTTACTTTCTGGATATGCCTCGTAAATACGCGGTAACATAAAAATGAATGAGAAGAGAGCACTTAAGCACGTAAACACAACGACCGATTCGCAGACGAAAAGTGAAAAAGCAAACAAGAGACTTAATCATGACGAAAAAAAAAACACTATTTAGAAGGTAACATTTCAGAGTATTTCTGAAGGTGCAACTATTCACCCGCTCCTTCAAGGGCAGGGGCAACTCATTGCAGCATTTGCTGACTCATTGCGTGACACGCCTTCTTTCGTTTGACATTCTTTAAGAGAAGCCATGACTCATCACCTATCACCAGATGTTGAAGAAAGGGATTTTGCTCATTTCGCTGAAGCGATTGGGTAAATATGCAGATTCGACTGGTCAGAAAATTTGTGAGAAACCCATCCAATTACTTTCCACAACTTACCGAACTTTTTAAGGCGCCTAACGATAGTGGAATGGTCGTCATTGAATTGTTCGGCCAGCGTCCTTGTTGTCAGACTTTCGTCTTCTTCCACGGCCATCTGAAGAGTCTGATCGTCAAAATCAGATGAAACGCTTCTTCGTTTCTCACCTTTAAAGCTTGTGTCGCTGGATTTGAAACGATTGAACCATTTTCAAACTTGACTTTCATCGATCGTTCCTTCACCGAAGAGTTCGTCGAGATCACGAAATGGCTGTACTGCAGTCCATCCTTTTTCGAAGTGATAAAGCATGATACAATTAATAAGAAGGTGGTTAATGACACGCATTTTATTACCTAAATAATAATGAATATAGATATTAGTATACCTAATACAAAATTAACAAAAAGTAAAAATTCTGCATTCATTAACCTTCCTGCAGCTAAAAAATCCGTCCGTTCCGGTGCTGTGTATTCAATACACATGTAAAAATGAGCGATTTAAAATCGGAAACATAAGAATATTCATAGCCAATCGCTTAAATTAATTAAATTTGAAGTCAAAAATGATAATAATTGAAATTTAATGGCTGCAAACATGAAAAAAAAAAAACATCTGACGATGTTCATAAAATGGGCGAAGCGACCACCTCGAGCGAAAGTCCACTGGATACTGAGCGAGAGAAGCCAGCAAACTGAGATTCTATTTCTTGCGTTCCCATATACCGAAGTAGAGTGAGAGTGAGATGTGAATAGCGTCGCTTCTTCGCCCATAGCGGTTTTTTAGAATGAATACCTACGTCACACACTGGCACACGTTTGGTTGTATCGGTGAATTTGTTCCCGATTTTCACAAAATATCTCTGATGTGGCCGATAAGCGCTAATTATAATTAATATTATTTTTTCATTCAATGCGTAAATGTATTACGGAGGAATACCTAAAATCTGAACCCAGTATTTATTATATTTATAGAGATATTAAAGTTTTTAGAAGCAATGTGTACTAGTTACACATCACAGGACAGGAAGGGTTAAATTAAAATCATACAAAAAACACAAATTACTCTCAGCAGGATGAATTGTTTAAAAGATTTTTTTTTATATATATATATGTGTGTGCATGCATCTAATTTCCAGCATGATGCGGATCCAAGACAAGTTGGAGAAGGCGGCCAAATGCTTGCAGTACTTCTCCATGAAGGAGTGGCAGTTCCGGGACGACAACGTGCGCCGCCTGTGCAGCGCGCTCTCCCCCGAGGACCGCAAGAGGTTTGACTTTGACGTGCGCAACATCCACTGGGAGTCCTACATCCAGAGCTATATACTCGGTATCAGGCAGTTCATATTCAAGGAGAGCCCCAGCTCGCTGCCAAAGTCCAGGGCGCAGCTCAATAGGTCAGTCTTGTCCGCATTTATTTATTTCATCAGTTTAGTCAAATACTGCTTATCCCACTTTATATATAACGGTATAACCTTACCGATTTCAAGGCTTTCACCTCATCTTCAGGGGAGCACAAACACGACTGAATTCTGTTTGATTTGGTATCGAGATACACGTTTCTAACGATTAATATTCGGGTTGAGGACTGGGAATGAAGGGAGGGTAGGGATGAGACGATCTCGGCCAGCAGCGGGGAGATTTTTGGGATATATGTGTTTTCCAGATGTTCACCTCGATGCACTGACTTAAAAATTTCTAGGGCCTCCAATCTGTCCAATTTATTTCCGTTACTACTGATATGCGAGAATTTGGCATCATCGATAGAAAATGTGTGATTTTCACGGTGACAATGATTAGCCATTTCAAAATAAATTAAAGGATTTGTTAAGGCTGATTTGAGTTCACAAAACCTCTTTTCAAAAGATCTTCCTGTCTTCCATAAATAGAAATTATCGCAGTCAGCACATGAAAGTTTAAAAACATCACTGTTAAAGTTGGGATGCTGGATTCCTGTCAAATAGAAGTTAGAATATTGGGATGAACATCTGGTAAACACATACATTCCCAAGATCTCTCCGCTGCTTACTGAAGTTGTATCCTGCCTCCCTCCACCCACAATCCTCAAACCGAATTTTTACTATTAGAAGTGTGTATATTCATACCAATTTGAACACAATTCTGTCTTGTTTGAGGGGACATGCTCCCTGATAATGAGGGGAAAACTTTGAAACTGGTTGGGTTATATAAAGTGGAATAAACAGTGTTTGATAAAATAAATTACAATGTCTTTAAACCTCCACAGTGTTAATGCCTTAAATATAAATATTATATTCAAATTTTCTTTGAGTTAAAATACCACACACACTTCTGATGAAACATGGACTTAAGCATTACTCCTCTCAAATGACACAGGCATTTTTTCCACCTAATATTCGGAGGTATAAGGATACCTATGACTTCAGTCATATATATTCTTTAAAAAAAAAAAGGAAAAAAACATGTCGATATGCTTTGATCGTCTCACTTTGGTGTGCCATCACCATTCAGTAGGGTGGTGTGGCCATTGAGTGTGCTGGTGTGCAACGATTCTTTCACTTTAAAAAAAAAACAAACTCCACGGCACAACTTTGCTTCCCGACTGAATTGACATCAGAATGGCGAGGAAATCCTCGACTGCGAGGCCCAGCAACGACGCCTACCCCGACAGGGATACGGTGAGATGTATGTACATACATATATACCATCACGCCATCTCCTTGTCAGGGAAGCCATAGAGAACAGAGCACCAGACTTTGCTATCTCGACACATATTCCACCTCTTCCACATCCGCACAACTTCTAGGATTTCTCTGATTTTTTACATTTTCTACTTTCAGAATATAATTAACTCGATCCAACCATACTTTTCTTTGTCTTCCTCGCACACGCGTTCCGCTCATATTTGCACGTCATATCTGTTTAGTTAGTCTTTTTTCATTCATTCGTTCCACTTACCCAAACCATCTCAGAATGCTTTACTTCATCTTATTTAACACAAAAGCCTTAAGATCATATTCATTCATTAGCACTTCATCCCGTATATGTTACTGTCATACATTGCCATTCCATTTGTTTTTCTCAGTACATGCATTTCTATGGTATTTATTCGTCTCCTCTCAGTCTTTTTCCACGTACACGTTTCACTTTCATACATCAAAGTAGGCACCAAAATATTATTGTGAACTAACATTTTAGCAGATATTGATGCTATCCGGTTCGAGTACATATGTTTTAGTGCCCCATTGACATTGTTTTCTATCGCTATACGCCATTCGATATCCTCTTTCAACCCTTCCATCATTTGAGCAAATACTACCCTGATCGCAGAATTTTTCCACTCCTTTCTTTAATTATTTATTCATATGCCGCATTTACTTTTCCTTTCACACTTTATTTTCTACGTTTCCTTCTTTCAGAATATCACTTATTTGATCCAACCATACTTTCCTTGGTCTTACGCGCCTTTCGCTCTCATCTGCGGTCTTACGCGCCTTTCGCTCGCATCTGCGGTCTTATGCGCCTTTCGCTCGCATCTTTCAGAATATCACTTATTTGATCCAACCATACTTTCCTTGGTCTTACGCGCCTTTCGCTCGCATTTACACTATATATCTGTTTTGTTAATATTTTTTCATTAATTCGTACACATGTTTCAAAACATGGTATATTTGTATGTGTAAATAAAATTCGATAACAATTTTATTATTTACTAAAAATGTGTGTGTTGTTTTCCTTTCTGCGCAGGTATTACTGGTATCATCGCCTTATGCAATTCTTCCTCGTGATGCTGGTATGGAGATTTCTCTTCTATCGCACAGTCTCTCTGAGGCCGGTATGGAACCTGCTGTACAGCCGCCTCCTGCAGCTGCTCAGACTGTTGCCCGTAGTCTGATAGGCGCCGGCCACCGCAGCAGACCACCACACGAGCCATGTATTCCGCATTAGGAATTTTTCCATACGTTAAGGTTACAAAAATTACAAAAAAAAATAAATAAAAATGTTTGAACGACCCGTGTGACGGGTGCTAAAAATATATTTAATAATATATTAAATGATACACTAAAGACAAACACTCCACACACATTTGCGTTTAATAAAACAAAAAAAAAAAAAACAAAAATTAATATCAACGCTTTACCAATAACAATTTTGAAAAAAAAAAATCAAAGAAGTTGTGACATACTTTATCTAATCTATTTTATAACCGTAATGTTTTACCTTTTTTCACCCTGATATATATATTTATTTATTTGTTTTTTTATTGTTATATATTTTATTGAAAAATAACGATATGTTACACTGAAACGAAATAAAGGGGTAGCCAACATTATACGAGTATAGTAAGTAACAGACGGTTATTATGAAAAAGCTAATGAAAAACATCCAACTTGCATCTTCGTTCTTTGTACCATAGTTAAACTCAATTGTTAAAAATTACATTTTGTCTCGTAAAATATCTCAAAACAAACGTAACCTTATTGGCAAAAAAAGCCTGCCTTCTAATCTGGCAATTGCGGGTTCGATTCCCGTTGGTACCCAATTTTATATAAATAGGATTTGATTTTCTCTTAAGATCTCTTTAACATCGTTCTGGTTGGCTGGAAAATGTTTAATATAGTCATAAACCCACCAGGTTATACTGTATATTTTGTAGAATAAAATACAATACAATGAACTGATTTTGAACCACTCGTTATGACTTGTAGAACATATTACGGTTTATAATCTACTTCTAAAAGTCTCCTGTGTTACGCTTACTCAAATATATTAAAATGACTAAATGTAGATTGAATTTTCTTGTATATATATATAATACATCGATCAATAAGTCACGGGACTAACCAACAGATGGCGCCTCTAATAACAAATCCATACCATTTTCAGTTAGTAGCAGCCTTTAGAAGTTTTTGGGATGCGCATGGTATAATATTCATCGATCACCTTGAAAAGGGAAAAACCATCAATAGCGAATATTACATAGCGTTCAAATGCAGAAATTGCAAAAAAACGGCTCCATATGAAGAAGAAAAAAGTTCTCGTTCATCAGGACAATGCATCGTGTCACAAGTCGATGGTAACGATGGCCAAATTGCATGAGTTGAACTTCGAATTGCTTCCGCACCCACCGTATTCTCCAGATTTGCCCCCCAGTGACTATTGGCTGTTCGCAGACCTCAAAAAGATGCTCCAGGGAAAGAGATTTGGCTCCAATAAATAAGTGATTGCCGAAACTAACGCCTATTTTGAAACCAAAGATAAATCGTTCTACACAGCTGACATAGAAAAGTTAAGAAAGCATTGGAATGAATGTATCATTCTTGAAGGAGACTGTGTTGATGAATATAGAAGAATTTTGGCAAACAAATGTTATTTTAGTAGTTAGTCCCGGGACTTATTGATCGATGTGTTATATATATATACGAGTATATATACTTGTCTATCTAATTTTGCTTAAAATCGTGGAAATAACAAAATCATTAACTGTTTGTTTTCATCTTCGATTTTGTATGGAAATCTTTTCAGTGTATCATGTCTTCTACTTATTTTGTATCTAATATTTATCTCAAATTGAAATTTTTGTCAAAAACAGTTCAAATTTGGTCGTATTTGACACATTTTTGTCAAAATTGACCATTTTTGTTCAATTATCGTGATTTGGTCACAAATGGCTATTTGTTGTCTAGAACATTTAACGGTTATTTTCGTCAAAAACGTCTAAAATAACTTATGAATTGTCATATTTGACATATGTTTTTGTCAAAAATTGCAATTGTCAAATTTTTTGAAATTGTCAAAAATAAAAATGATTTGGTCGAAAGCACATATATGTATATCAATAATATGTCTGCAGTGAAAAATGGCCTAAATCTGTAATATATCTGCGGTCAAGAATAGCAAGTATTTGTCATATGAGTTATTTTTGTCGAAAACAACCATATTTAAGATATTTTGTCAAAAATTACATTTTTTTCAGATTGCCGTGCGATTTGGTCAAAAATGACTTTGTTGTCTGAAAAAAGTTATTTTGTCGAAAACGTTGAATATAATTTACAATGAAATTTTTTGTCTAAAATAACAATTGTCATGATTTGGACAAAAAAAAGAGATATTTATATATATTTGGTCAAGTTTGTCATCTTAAACTGTTATTTTTTTGTCAAATACATTCAAACAATTATATTTAACCCTTTTTTGTCAAAAAATTACATTAATTATGAAATTGCCATGATTTGACCGAAAATAATGATATATCTGTAATAGCGTGATCTTACTTGTCTAAAACTGTCATTTTTGTCAAAAAAAAAAACATTAAAAATAACCGTATTAAACATTTTTCGTCAAAATTAACTATAAATATTTTTTTCTAAATGTCTTAATTTTCGGCAAAAATAGCTTTTTTTTTTATTAACAATGACAAACATTTGCTAGGGTTTGTTTAAAAATAGCCATTTGTTGTCTACGTGTCAGCTATTTTTAAATAAATGAATAATAATACATATGTATATGGGGGTAAAAAAAGGATACTGTTTGATGATGCGTAGAACATTTTTAGAATAATGAAAGTGCTAAGGATAATATTTTATATCTCATTAACATTAAAAACAAAATGAATTGATTGTGTTCGCCGTGGGGACGGCCGGATTAGCACTGGCCGGCCGACGTACGGACATGTCCTTGTTAAAAGGTGATCTAACCTCTTTCTACCATCAAACTCCTTAAGGTATCTCATCCAAAGGTTTCGACCTTAACTCCGTATTAAAATATTTAATAACGACTTACTTTTGTTATTCCACTAACTACTTAATACCCGCAACCCATGTCTCTACCTCTCGTCTCAAAGCTCTCTTCAGGGGGAATAAATACGGTTTGTCACGAGAACATTACTTATATCTAACTAGTATCATGTTTCGTTGGAAGTGTGTGCGGTATATTGACTCAAAGGAAATTATTTAATGAGGCATGAAATCTTGTGCATATTTCAGTTATTTTATTTTCGTTAACGGCTTTATGTATCTCCTAATGTTGCTAAATTCAATGTTTTGTATATAAACTTTTCCTTTGGGTCAATGGACCACGTACACTTCCAAAAAAACACCTGTTGCTCTCGTAGGAAACTGGGTTCATTAACTTGAAAACAGCTTCAATATAAAAGGTTAAACGTGTGTTATGACGATTAATGTAATTAAGGAAATAAATTCATTTATAATTAAATATTCCTTATGGTTAATTTATTTATAAATTTTGTTTGTTTTTTTTATTTATTATCTACTGTCTAGTTGATTTGTGTGTTTATATACCAAATAACCTTTTCAGAATAACACCTTTTTTTGGTAGGTTTAATTTCAAATATCAAAGAAACGATAATAAAATCCACACTTTTCTCGTTCATTTGGGGATCTGTGTGATGAGTCGCTTCTCCCCATTGCCCTTTACGATCACTCATGTCTTGGTCGATGCTGTACTCCCATCCATCGCTTCTTTGGATGGCCTCTTCCTGTAGTTTCATTGAATTCCTTTCCCAGTGTTAGGTTTCATATAGATTCAACTGGTTTCCTTTTTTATGTGATATATTTATTTAATACTTCGTTGTATATTCATCTTGTGGACTTATTGCCAAGTGGCAGTCTATAACAACCAACATGAAAATAAAGGAAGTTACGTGGTTGCTAAAATTGATTATATTAGTATTATAGTTTATACAAAAATCCATGAACGATATAAATAATGACAATAAAAGTAAGAAATCAACAATCAAATGAGAAACGAAGATATCTTCAATTAATTTACGTGTCAGTTGTCAATTATGCCACATGTTTTCAGTAGGAGGCATCAAATATCCCAACATCAATCAGATCCTGTCCGGAGCAGTAGTCCCAATGTTCGGACAAACTATCATGTGTTGTGTGTCCTGTATATCTCCACAATCAATTCAGTCCTACTTTCGTTCTCTATAAACTCTATCTGACGTGTTCATTTTGCACGATAGAAAAAGAACGAATAAAAGAGTAAAGGGAAATTGGGAATGAAACACGTAACATTACTGATTTCAAATTAACCACTTGACACTTTTGCCCGAGCGGGACTCGGGCACGAAGTTTGTTTTTATACTGACGAGTCCGAGCCTCGTTCGGGCAAATCTTGTTTCCACTTGTCGGGAGTGTTTCTCCCGAACGTCGTTTGGGCAGATCTTGTTTCAACTTGTTTTCTCCGAACGGAATATATTTTCGTACAGAATTTATTCGTTCACAGTGCGTCATTGTGTTACGTCGCGTGTTTAAAATCCGACTGTTAAGTGATTAAGGGTTTATACAAAAGATATTTAACATACGGCGCTCATACAAAATATAGTCCTCTTCTTAAGAATTCCATCAGTTCTGAGTGTCGTTATCAAACATCTGTCTCTTATCACTAGTGATCTTGTATACATATGGTACAAAGACCCGGTCAACTTTATCATATATTCTGTTTGATCATCAATTTTTCGCTTAACGTACCGTATAATTATTTACGCCATTATAAACTAATATCGTTTTCGGTGCTATTAAGTGCAACCCCACTCGCACACGGAATGACGTTGTTAAATGAATTCACCGATATCGATATCTTCCACATCTCAGTGGATAAATGAAAGAATGAGCTCTCACTGAGCCACTTCAGCGGAATACATCAGTGTTATTGTTCCTGTTGTTATTATTTTAAGACTTTTATCTATTTATTTTGTTGTAATTTAGATTTTATTTGATGTAATTAGGATAAACCTGTATCAAATGTATAATAGGAAACAAATACATTACCCGGCGGTAAGTAATACACATCGTTTGTAGAGCGTCGTCTCTGACATTCGTACACGTGTTCCGTCACGATTTGTCAGTCGTTACCGGACCGGACTGTTAGCGCATCATGCGACAGAGACGACGTTCTACAAACGACGTGTATTACTTACCTCCGGGTAGTGTATAAAGCATTGCTTTGATGGATATCTAATAATTGGATCTGGGCACTAAGTGCTTTGGTTCTAAGCTAAGGGTACAATTGATGGAGTGTTTGAAAAGTTGAAATTAAGTACGATTATTATAGTGAAATTCCTTAAATAATTAGTAATAAGTAAATAATTTAGTATGAAAATGGAATGAATGATTTGGCTTACATATTTATCATATTACGGTTGTGGCCAGCCTGTCATTGATAAGGTAGACGGGTGATTTGTGTTTTGTTGTATGAATTTACCGATTTAGTTTCCGGGTTTCATTTGAGTGTGAAACCTCTCGAAAACTTTTGTGTTCTCAGCATTTCGATACTCTTGGAAATGTTTATTCTACGGTATCAGCCTTAATTGGTTGGTCTGACACCACCAAAATTACTAAGCTCATTTTGTTTTTCATCTAAACGGTACAATTCCAAATGTTGATAGAAATTATAAGAAACAAAGTCAACGGGGCACTAAAGTATATATACTCAAACCAGACAGTATCAAAATCAGCTAAGATGATAGTACACAACAATATTCTAGTACCAACTTTGATGTATCTTAGAGGTTATGGGTTCGATTCCCGATAGAACCCAGATTTTTTATAACAAGGTAATTAGCCCGCCAGGTTGTACTATACGCAATGAAAGGGTAATGCATTACATTACAATGTATGGAGGTGAAATGTGGACGTGTAAAAAGATCGAAAGGTGGTGAATAAATACTGTTGAAATGCATACACTGAGAAGATACATGGGATGACAATGTATGATCGAATTCGGTATAAAGTGATATGGGATGAATGTGAGCTCAAAGCTGATGTATTAAATAACATCAAGAAGAGCACTCTAAGATGGTCTGGACATGAAGAATGAATGAATGAAGAAAGACTAACAAAAAATATATAAAGAATGTGAATTGAAAAGTGTAGTAGAAGAAGACCAAGGAAAGTATGGTTGGATCAAGTGTACAGTATTTTGAAAGAAGGAAACGTAAAAAGTCAAAGAAATTGTAGTAGTATAAGAGGTGTATAGATGCAAACGAGATGAAAGAGGTGTGTCATGATAGGAAAGTTTTGGGCTCTCTTCTCTCTGCCTGGCCCGACAGGGAAACGCCATAATGGTATATAGGAATGTTGATTGCGAGAGCTTACTGTAATTACGCTTTTAGACCATATCCAGTATTCCCAATGAATGTTATCAATTAAACATTGCTAAGTGTCTGGGAACACTCAAATTTGTATAAATACCATTAAAAAAGACAGTTTGTGTTCTGACGTGAAGAAATAAATTTTTTTTTAGTAAAAAACAAGAAAAAATATACATGACACAGTGTATAGTCGTGCCAGAATTTAACCTGTACACCGTGTTAAAAATCAAATTCCACGAATCCTGTGCGCTGCACAATTTCGGTGTTTTTTTAATTTCTAAGTTTAAACGCATATTTTGTTTAGAACCACTGATATTTGATTACATTACCAAGTAAACATGACATTCAAGTAATTTTCTGATAATAAATAATAGTCATTACTCTTTAGGAGATTTGAAACTTGGATTGTCGTCAGATCACAGGCGTTAGTGCTTCCCGCGAGGAACACGTTAATGAAGTTGAGATCTGTTCTTTCTGCCCACTCCGATAGGGACACGGTGCGATATTCTCAAACTACAACTGATTTAGTTACTCAATCAATGCACCAACCTCTGTTGTCTAGTTGATGAGACGCCTGTCTTCCAGCCTTAGGGTTGCAGGTTTGATTCTTGTTTGTACCCAATTAAAAAAAAAATCAGCCTGATTTTTACTTGAGGTTGGCTTAAGCATTTTTCTGGTTGGTTGGAAGAGATTTTCATGTGGTAATAAATACGCCAGATTGTATTGTATGTAACGAAGTTATCATACAATACAAGATGATGACATCCGTAACCTAATTTGACCTAATTGGTAAGATGGCTGTCTTCCAGTCTAGAGACTGTAGGTTCGATTCTCGTTGGTACCCTGATTCTTAAAAAAAGTTCCAGCCTGGTCTTCGCTTAACGCTGGTTTAACACATTTCTGGTAGGTCGAAAGAGATTGTCAAGTGTTAATAATCCTACCAGATTATACTGTATATAACATAAGTCTAACGCAATACAATACAATTCAAATGGACAAGGAATAAAGACTTTTTTTTATCAAAGAGTGAGATCTGATTTGTGAGTGTGGTTTGGATAGTGAGACTGTTATTAGTATAGTTGTACCCTTGACGTAACATAACAGAGAAGTTGTTATAACATGAAGAATTTAGTTTCTCATGCACTTCTTTAAATATTGAGGATTCTCAAAGTTTAATGTGTTGAAAGTTCCACAACAGTTTTTTTTTTTTATAAATTTATTTTATTTATGTAATAATTTATTGTTCAAAAAATAATATTTATTGAATGCTTACATTTTTTTTTATTCATTTCTACCTATTATTTCCCATGCCATCTATTGAACTTTATAAATTTCAAACATATCTATGCTGCCTTCATAAGCTAAAACGCAGCTAATGGCAAAAGTTAAGTTTTGAGAAAACTGCACTTTTATGTTTTTCATTGCTGCTTAAAAATGTCCGTGATTCATAAACAAAAAAGCAGTAAAATGTGATTCATAAGCAAAAACGCAACAAACGCATAGGCACTTGCTGTCTTTTTGCTTATGAATCACATTTTATTTTTTTTTTTGCTTAGAAAAACCTAGTATTTTGTAAAATTAAAAAAGACATTATGTCGATTTTTATGTTGAAATAAATGGTTTTCTGTATTTTTTTTATGGATTATGGTTCAGAATTTGATATGGAATATTGCCTCATACTTAGTAAAATTTCTGATTTTTTCCCGTTAGCTGCGTTTTTGCTTATGACTGCAGAATGGTTGTATCATACAATAATACTCTATTTAATCGATAGATGTCACTAATATATCGTCAAGTAACTGTACAAATTAGTAACTGACATTTTTCTGTTTCTGAGATATTTCAATATAAAAGTTGAGACTCTTTCCGCTATATTATATATGCAGTTGAGCGAATGACCGTGTAGCTCAAATGTCTGTCTCTGGACTCCTGAGAAATATCTTCTTTGGCGAGTTGACAGACGGCAAAAGAATGCACAGTGGGCAGCGCAAGAGATATAAGGATGTACTGTACGAGAAGCTCAAAAATGTTAATACTCGGCAGAACTGGGAGCAAATAGTAGCAGATCACATCAGATAGCGTAGAACTATAAGTGGTTATCAAGGAACCAATGGAGAAAGAAGACGCAGGCAAGTGTTGCCAATACTGAAGCTCTTTGTCCTATATCCAATAGGATATGCCCACCACAAATTGGCTAATATAGTCATCTCCGGTAACTATAATGACAAGTACCCTAATCTCTCATTTGTGTGTACTGTGCCTTCTTTTATGCTAGTCACGAGTAATGGACGTTCATTCACCCAATATACAGTACTCGGCAGTAAGTAATACACATCGGGCTTAAGAAAAAGACTGTCGGCCATAATCGACTAACCTTGGCTTTGTAGAGCGTCGTCTCTGTCATTCATACATATGTTCCGTCGCGAGACTGTTAGCACATCATGCAACAGAGATGACGCTCTACAAAGCCGAAGTTAGCCGATTATGGCCGACAGTCTCTTTCTTAAGCCCGATGTGTATTACTTACCGCCGGGTACTGTATATGCATTTGGGAATTAACAAACAGTACCAAGCGGTAAGTAATACACATCGGGCTTAAGAAAGAGACTGTCGGACATAATCGGCTAACCTTGGCTTTGTAGAGCGTCGTCTCTGTCATTCATACATATGTTCCGTCGCGAGACTGTTAGCACATCATGCAACAGAGATGACGCTCTACAAAGCCGAAGTTAGCCGATTATGGCCGACAGTCTCTTTCTTAAGCCCGATGTGTATTACTTACCGACGGGTACTGTATATGCATTTGGGAATTAACAAACAGTACCAAGCGGTAAGTAATACACATCGGGCTTAAGAAAGAGACTGTCACTTTGTAGAGCGTCGTATCTGTCGCACGGACTGTTAGCGCATCGTGCGACAGAGATGACGCTCTACAAACCGACAGTCTCTTTCTTAAGCCCGATGTGTACTGTACATATTTTTTGACTATGTGAAAATATTATCGTCAATTTAAATATCAATTCAAAATTTTTACGCAAATGTGAATATTGATCATTTGACAAAAACCATTGAAAAATCGCTTTTTTTTACGTTACCGATTTATATCCCAGAAACCTGATGATATCTTTATCGAGTTTACGAAATTTATATGCCAGAAACCTGACGATATCTTTATCAAGTTTACGAAATATCTATGCCAGAAACCTGACGATATCTTTATCAAGTTTACGAAATTTATATGCCAGAAACCTGACGGTATCTTTATCAAGTTTACGAAATTTATATGTCTGAAACCTGACGATATCTTTATCGATTTTACGAAATTTAATATTATTTATAGATGTGATTATATTATTTGATGAGGAAAAAAAATCTTTCGTACCCTTAAAGAGTTTGATGGGAAAATAGTTTATCACCTTCCCGTATTGTACAATGTCCCTAAAAACGTATCTTATTTTTGTCCCTCGTGTGTATTTTGAGGGGCAGACAATGTGATGTGAACGTAACGAAGGTGTGGCGTATTTAAGGCGTTGTGCTTTACGGGTCTCGTAAGCAGATGTCGCATTATAATATGCCTATGTTATTGCTATAATGTCCAATTGTGTCAAAAAAAATCCGCTATTGAGATTGTAGTCGCAAAAAAAATTAATATATTTATATGCAAAATGTTTCTTCGAATGAAATCATTGCCATATATGCTTTCTTTTGGGGCATCATCACGTATTATTTATCGGCTGTTTGTGCTGTTTTATTTATTTATTTATTTACGAGCAATTTCAATTTTTAGCAATTTTATACAAAATACAGTAGTTACACCCTTATCCACAGATAATACATTCTAAGACCCCCAGTGGATGTCTAAAACAGTGGATAGTGCCAAACCCTATATACGAGTATACCATACATGCATACCTTTGATAATATTTTATTTATAAACTAATTACAGTAAGAGATTAACAACAATAACTATGAATAACATACCACTATTATAACAATTATACTGTAATAAAAGTTATGTAAATGTGGTATCTCACTCTCTCTCACACAGTAAGAGATTAATAACAATAACTATTTTAACATATAACAATTATACTGTAGTAAAAGTTATGTAAATGTGGTATCTCACTCTCTCTCAACTCTCTCTCACAGTAAGAGATTAACAACATTACAGTAAGAGATTAACAACAATAACTATTAATAACATATAACAATTATACTGTAGTAAAAGTTATGTAAATGTGGTATCTCACTCTCAACTCTCTCTCACAGTAAGAGATTAACAACATTACAGTAAGAGATTAACAACAATAACTATGAATAACATATAACTATTATAACAATTATACTGTACTAAAAGTTATTTAAATGTGGTATCTCACTCTCGCCCACACAGTAAGAGATTAACAACATTACAGTAAGAGATTAACAACAATAACTATTAATAACCTAAACTATTATAATAATTATACTGTAATAAAAGTTATGTAAATGTGGTATCTCACTCTCTCCCACACAGTAAGAGATTAACAACATTACAGTAAGAGATTAACAACAATAACTATTAATAACATATAACAATTATACTGTAATAAAAGTTATGTAACTGTGGTATCTCACTTTCTCTCACACAGTAAGAGATCAACAACATTACAGTAAGAGATTAACAACAATAACTATGAATAACATATAACTATTAGGTGTACAAATAAGTTTCCGCCGTTTTTTATCAAAAATTGGGCATTTATTGTGAAAGAACGGAACCTCATGTTTTATTCGAAGTATTGCCCATCGCTTGCCACTACTTTTTCCCATCTTTCTGGCAGCATACGGATACCGCGTCGGAAAAATGATTCATCTTTTGAAACTATCCACGAATCGACCCAATTTTTGGTATCTTCATATGATGTGAAGTGCTGCTCAGACAGGCCATGCGTCATCGATCGAAACAAGTGGAAATCAGAAGGCGCAATGTCTGGTGAATACGGCGGGTGGGGTAAAACTTCCCAATTGAGTGTTTCCAAATAGGTTTTTTCCGGCGCCGCAACATGTGGACGAGCATTATCATGCAGGAGAATAATTTTGTCGTGTCTGGAGTAGCAGTGGGCGCGCTTTTCCTCGAGTGCTCGACTCAATCTCATCAATTGTGCTCGGTAGACAGCCCCAGTAATGGTTTCGTTCGGTTTGAGCAACTCATAATACACGACACCAAGCTGATCCCACCAAATACACAACAAGAGTTTTTTTCCATGAATATTTGGCTTAGCTGTAGATGTTGAAGCATGGCCAGGGGTTCCCCATGATTTCTTCCTTTTTGGATTATCATAGTGGATCCATTTTTCATCACCAGTGACTATACGGTGCAGAAAACCCTTTCGTTTATGCCTGGCAAGCAGCATTTCACATGTGAAAAATCGGCGTTCAACGTTTCTCGGTGTCAGTTCATATGGAACCCAATTTCCTTGTTTTTTAATCATTCCCAATGATTTCAACCTATGTGAAATTGCTTGTTGAGTCACTCCTAATGTAAGTGCAAGTTCTTCTTGCGTTTGGCACGAATCTTGATCCAATAATACTTCCAATTCCGCGTCTTCGTACACTTTCGGCCTTCCACTACGTTCTTTGTCTTCGATGTCAAATTCACCGTTCTTAAACTTTTGAAACCACTCACGACAACTTCTCTCACTTAGGGCAGCCTCACCATATGCTTCTACAAGCAATCGATGCGCCTCAGCTGCAGATTTCTTCAAATTGAAGAAGTAAATCAAAAGTTCCCGCAAATGACGCTTATTCGGCTCAAACCTTGACATTTTCGCACACAAAAGAATATATTATACTGCTAAAAATTCACTAATATTTTAAGGTTATGTTGTTGACAGATGTTCAAACTTACGACAATGACGTATTACATCTGACAATTTTAACCATAACTTACTGGTGGCGCCAACTTCTGTCAAACGGCGGCAACTTATTTGTACACCCAATATTATAACAATTATACTGTAATAAAAGTTATGTAAATGTGGTATCTCACTCTCCTTCAAAATATCTTGATGTACTGTACTCACCTTTCTTCTTGGTAATGCTGAGATGTGAATGACTTAGGCATTGTGACGTAGCATTAAGCTAATATTAACCTTCCGATGATACTTCAGTATTCTCAACCGCGAGTAACAGAAATCTCGGATAAGGTGGGGACTACCGTTCAATTAAAATTTAAAGTACGATGGAACGCAGAAATAGATAAAAAAAAAAATCCAAAATTCCACATGGCAATAAGCCCGCCAGGTACTGTATATAACATAAGTACAATTCAACATTAAAATAAAAAATTTAGCCATGGAAAACAATGGTCTTTTTTCAAAGAGTTCTACGTAAAATACTTATTTATCTCAGATAGCGAAAACAGCACCATATTTAATATAATCAGTTCTTCCTTTTACCGAGTTTTTTATACCATAGCCTTTACATGCTTACTTCTGATAGTCAAACAGTTCACGTAGAACTTTCTTCTTCCGTACAACATCTCGTCAGACTGTTATATCATCCTCTCGCCGTTATCTTGGCACACCCAGTGTCTTTTACACATACTACTTAGTCTTTTATACTTTTGGGTGTCCTGCCTTAAGGAACTTGATAAAGTGTTCAATCCAGGCCAGTCCACGAGATATCTTTAAGTTTTTTTGTAAAAAAATTCTTCAAGTAATATATACGAGGCATATCCAGAAAGTAAGTGTACGTAATTTTTGTAGGTTACAATTTTTTTTATTTAAACAAAAAAATTACGTGGTTACCGTAGTACATATGTAAGCTATTTTTCGACATAGTCGCCATTCCTCTCAATGCAGGTGGTGAAGCGGGGTATCAACTTTTTGATGCCTTCCTCGAAGTAGTTTCCCGCCAACCCCTCCGTCCACTTCTCCACCTCTTCCTTTACCTCCTCGTCGGCTGAAAACCTTTTTCCACCCATGTGCAGCTTCAGGGAGGTAAAGAGATAGTAATCTGAAGGTGCTAGGTCAGGGGAATGCGCGGGATGGTTCAGGACATCCCATTTAACCGAAGCGAGCAGTTCCGTCTGGCATTGTCGTGTAACAGGCAGACTCCGTTACGTCGTGTAACAGGCAGAGTTGATGGTCTCCCCTTGAGGCATATATTCAATTAAAATTATGCCTTGACAGTCCCAAAACACGGATGCCATGATTTTCTTGGCTGAAATTGTGGTTTTGAACCTTTTGGCGGAGGGTGAAGAGGTGTGACGCCACTGTTGAGACTGCCTTTTGGTTTCAGGCGTGTAGTGTGCAACCCAAGTTTCATCTCCAGTAACGATGGAGCGGAGAAATTCATCTCCATGGAGTTTGCAGCGCCTCAAAAACTCTTGCCCAGCCTCCACTCGATTCAACTTGGCGGGAGATGGGGTTGACATTTTTCACGAAACGTGTTGTCGCGTCGACACTTCTCAACGTACTGACCTCGAACCGGTCTCGTTGCGGAGGGGAAGGGTCAGGCTACACGGAAGTGTAACCAACATGTCGAAAATAAAATCCATCCGGTCGTGAGAGACTCAGTACACTTACTTTCTGGATACGCCTCGTACATATATTTTCTAGTTCTCATTGTACATAGCAGAACAGTGTTCGTTAGAATCAATTTATAATGTAGACTTACCCAAGAATGTTTCTTCCTTTTTAACAACTTGGTTCCAAACACATATTATTCTTCCCTATATGACTAGATTTTCAAATACTTTCAGTAAACTAAGAATGAAAAAATAACATTGAGCTGTTCCACAGTTCCCTCCAGAGTCCAAAAGTAGTTTCTGTAGGACCATCATTCAAGGTAATATTGATTTTACCCATGATTAGATCTGACAATTTTTTATGGGTATACATTTCTACTGCTCCTTAACACGTTCCGTGCCGCAGTACATTTTGAGAAAATAAGTACGTGCGCCACTAAACAAATTATAGTTTATATTATGTATAAATATATAGGCTTCATAAATAATGATTTATTTTAAAAAATAAACTGATTTTAGGTGATATTGTGAGCGTAGGTCACCGGTGACCTACGCGGCGTCGTACGGTAATACATGTATATACAACATAAACTTTTGTAGTCCAAACAAATTGTAGCATGCCTAATTTATTACTTATTATATTTTTTATTTATTTATGTAATATGCTATAGTGTTACGCCATAACATAATAATCTCTTATGATTACTGAGACAATAGCTCCAAAAAAAAGGGTCACAATGTTGCATAGACAATGCACCCTCATAAATTTCCAGAGTGTGACAAATGGATGGTCCCATTCATTATGTTATCCCTGGAATCTCTTCTATACCCCCTAGCCTAATTGTAGAGGCTAGTTTATCCTTGAAAAAAATAAACCGTAATAGCTTGCTCGTGTACACCTGGAGGTTTATTAAAAATAATTGTATTTTCAAACAAAGTTTTGGAAGTTTTTATGTGCATTATATTCAGGGGCGCCGTATAGGTCACATTCAATGTTAAAATTCGTAGTAAATGTGTCCGCTGGCGCACTGGGACTGTTTATAAAAAAAAAAACACGTAGGTCACCGGTGACCTATGTGGCGCCCTGGTCAAAAACATGGTAGGTCACCGGTGACCTACGCGGCGCGGAATGTGTTAAGAGTTATAAGAGATCTACGCAGCTGTTTGTATTGGCTTGTCTAAAAAGTAGTTTCGTATATCTTGGATAGATGTCTTTGGGATAAAATTTTCATTGCCAACTTCATTTCAAACATGCTGAATGGATATTATTATGAAAAGTAATAAATAGTTGAGCGCATTTTTATATCATTGTTTCCTCAAATTCTTCTTCTTCCCAGTGTCATGTCAGGACCCCCCAACGTTGAATATCACCTAATAGTAGACATCTTTGTCCCCGGCAGCCCGAAAAAGATCTCCAACACCCCTTATGCCAGTCCAATCACGTATATTGCGGAGCCAGGAGATTTGCCTCCTGTCAACACCTCTTCGGCCTTATATTTTGCCTTGGATGATCAGATGCAGTAATTTGTACTTTGCTCCTCTAAATACATGACCCAAATAGGACACCTTTTGGATTTTAATATTAGTCAGCAGCTCTCTATTAACTTTGCCTCTTTGTAGAACCCTCGTGTTGCTGACCATAAGATTAGATTATCATCGCAAAATACGCTTCTCATTTTATTAAAAGCCGCACGAGATGATTCAATTCTGCACTTGACTTAGGTTTCTGGGTCAAGGTCTTCCACTAGGATACTTCCGAGGTATTTAAATGTTTTCACTCTCTCTATATCAGCACCGTTCAATGTAAGACGTGCTCCTGCGTGATCCTGCCGGCCAAACACCATGAACTTGGTTCAAATTATTGAAGCGTTTTTTGGAATTATTTTGAAGATTATGCATTTTTACTACCGCAAAGGAAAAAATGCAACATGAACCATTAAAAAAAGACATGTTAATCGTATGGCGACGATGCAGTAAACAATTGTGTGTCAAATGTGGTTTGAAAATTATCATAACGGTGATGTGACACTCGACGATAGTGTCCACTTTGGAAGGCCGACTATCACAAATAGTGACTAAATCAAAAGGCATTGAAGGATTGCCGAGATAGTGAAAATATCAAAAATCACTGTTCGTGAACACTTGGTGCAATTTTCGTTCGAATTTGATCGAAAAATACGAAATTACTCCCCAGACAACCTGTTACATGTACAAATTACTATAGTTCGGAAATTCTAGGATGAGTCCTGTGAAAGCTCACAAATTTGCCCCAATACAACCTTGTAACGATGTTCAGTAATTTTAATTATTTTATCAACTTTAATATAAGCCTCAATTCTAATAAACAGCAAGTTATTTAGGTAAATACATTACATAAGGTTGTATTGGGGCAAATTTGTGAGCTGTCACAGGACTCATCCTAGAATTTCTGTACTATAACAGGAAAAATAGCAAACCTCTTTTTGATTGACAAACTTTTGTCGTACAATTATTTACGCTATCGTGCATTAAGAGTATTTTAAGTGCCGTATTCACGGACTGAGTATCACTACACGTACACGGAATGAATAAATTTTCCGATATTGGTGTCTTTCTTATTTCGTTGAATAAATTGAGGGTTGAACTTGTTAACAGTCTTTGTAGAGGCATACCTGAGCTGCTTTACGTGATAGCATAAGCTATAATTGTTAGTATTTTTAATTTTTTTTATCTATTTTTCTTTCTATTATGTGATGTATTCCGATTAAAACTTTATCAATTGTAAAATAAAATAAAATTTTAATAACAATTGAATTTTTTAACAGCTTTTAAGTTAAAACAGCGCAAACAAGTGTTAAACCGATACGGTGTGTCCTGAAAAAAAGCAACGCACGTAACGGCATTTAAAGAAAAAAGTCTTCATTATTACGTATTTAATATTATTTAGCGAAAATATTTAAAAAAAAATCCAAACTTCTAAAGATTATATAAGAATGTGTATTTGAAAAAAACAAAATATTGTATTATAATTATTATTATTCTTATTATAATTGTTATTTTTTTTTTATGTATTGTATAACAACAGAATTATTAGATTTGTTTGTTATTGTTTTATTTTATTAGATTTTTAAAAAAGTTTTGATTTAATGAAAATCACAATTTTTTCTAAAGTAATATGGACATGAAATAAAATCTCATTCACCGATATGTGATTCGTATGTGTATGTAGCGTTTAAAAAATATTTATTTCTTTTTATATTACGTTACTTTTTTCATTTTAAGTTGAGAGTCGCTAACTTATCAATATTTGGTTTTGTTGTTTTCTCATTATTTTATCAGTGGTAATAGTATGTGAAACAACAAATTTTATCAGTGGTAATAGTATGTGAAACAACAAATTTTATCAGTGGTAATAGTATGTGAAACAACAAATTTTATCAGTGGTAATAGTATGTGAAACAACAAATTTTATCAGTGGTAATAGTATGTGAAACAACAAATTTTATCAGTGGTAATAGTATGTGAAACAGCACATTTTATCAGTGGTAATAGTATGTGAAACAACAAATTTTATCAGTGGTAATAATAGTATGTGAAACAACAAATTTTATCAGTGGTAATAGTATGTGAAACAGCACATTTTATCAGTGGTAATAGTATGTGAAACAACAAATTTTATCAGTGGTAATAGTATGTGAAACAACAAATTTTATCAGTGGTAATAGTATGTGAAACAACAAATTTTATCAGTGGTAATAACATAGTATGTCAAACAATAAATTTTATCAGTGGTAATAGTATGTGAAACAACAAATTTTATCAGTGGTAATAATAGTATGTGAAACAGCAAATTTTATCCGTTTGTGAAACAGCAAACTGATTAGTTCCAACCATTTTATTGATACATCTAATTTAGTCAACCATGTGAGAGCAGCTGGTATATATTGACGAAGCTTGTTTCAACAGTAGTATCCCTTTACCCGCGGGACATACGTTCAAATACCCTCAGTAGATACCTGAAAACATGGATAGTACTGAATCCTTTATACACTATACCAACTCTGAGACGACCTACGTGACCTAGTTGATAATACTGATCTAGAAAATAGAATGAAGAAGCCACTCTGAGGAGACCTCGCTGGCCTAGTTGTTAAGACAATATAATAAAGAAGCTGTGTTTGATGCACATATCGTATCACTTATGTTCAAAAGTTTCCAGCCTGTATAAATAAAAATGTGTACCGGTTACGCCCATTATATCATCATGCGATGTTACTTTTAAAATTTGATTATTCTATCCTCAGTAGTACGTCAATTAGAGCTGATAGATGACGTTTTGTTACGTTACATTCTGAAATGTTAAAAATTGAATATTGCATGGTTATCATGTTCCTTTCAAAAGAAGGAAAAAGCTCAGCAGTGATTAAACGACTTTGTTGTCTATGGAGAATCTTCTCCATAGACAACATCTAAAAAAAAAACTTTTGAAATAAACTTGCTTCTTCTTCTTCCCAGTGTCATGTCGGGTCCCTCCTGACGTTGAATATCGCCTGAGAGTAGACATCTTTGTCCCCGGCAGCCCAAAAAAGATCCCCAACGCTCTTTATACCAGTCCAATCACGTATATTGCGCAGCCAGGAGTTTTACCTCCTGCCAACACCTCTTCGACCCTCTATTTTGCCTTGGATGATCAGGTGCAGTAGTTTGTACTTTGCTCTTCTAAGTACATGACCCAAATAGGACACCTTTCGGATTTTAATATTAGTCAGCAGCTCTCTATCAACTTTGGCTCTTTGAAGAACCTTCGTGTTGTTGACCATATCCGTCCAGGGTATCCGTAGCATTCTGCAATTAATTAATTAACAACAAACGTAACATATTTAGACTGTACTTGGCCCATTTTTCACTCTTATATAGATGCATGTATAAATAAATTAATAAAAATGCCCTGTGGCCCAATTTTGTACACAGCCCCGCAATTTTCCAGGCCGACACTATTTTTAAACATACTACAATATTATGATGTAATTGGGGTTCATCTTTATAAATATATAAATCCGATACTCTAGTCTGCTGTCTTTTCTGTTTACTTGTCTTTGGATCCACGCGGTGTGAAACATGCTTAACCACTGATAAAAAAATGAGAAAAGAAATATGAAGTGAGGTAATGGTGGCTCAGTATGTTTATAAATCATTCTATACAAGCCCAGACAATGTTTTCTCAAATATTTCATAACAGGTAATTTGTAAAATATGTTCGAAGGCTTTTGCGAGTATATTATCAAGAACTTTCTTAATTTAATTATTTACATGACAAGTAATTGTATGTATAAATAGTGTGAAAAACAAGGCGAAGAACAGATGGATTTATAACCTGATGGATTTATAGCCTGATGGATTTATAGCCGAATGGATTTATAACCTGATGGATTTATAACCTGATGGATTTATAACCTGTTGGATTTATAACCTGATGGATTTATAACCTGATAGATTTATAATCTGATGGATTTATTGTCATCTTTTCTAATCAACAAGAAAGGCACAAAGTAATTGTTAAATGGACACCAAAATGGAATCCTTTTTATTTAAATTGGTTTCCAACAGAAATTAAACCTGTAACCCCCGTAACTAGAAGACAGGGGTCTGAGCAACTAGCCCATTAAGTATATGGTTACTTGTGATACGTCTGGGGAGTTTAATACTATATAGCAATATCTTCAAACTCACTGATAAATTCTATTATATTCATAAATAATACAAGAAATTGAAAACCCTAACAACAATGGGGATCATATGTTAATTTACTGTTGGCCCCCAACTGTTTTAAAAAGGATGCTATCCTGGGTTTCACTTAAGATAATCTAACCTAACCTAACAACAATAGGGATCATATGTTAATTTACTGTTGGGCCCCAGTTTTTTTAAAAAGGATGCTATCCTGGGTTTCACTTAAGATAACCTAACCTAACCTAACAACAATGTGGATCATACATTAATTTACTGTTAGTCCTCAATTTTTTTTTAAAATAATGATTTTCTGGGTTTCACTTAAGACTTATTTGACATCTTTCTGACAGATTGGTAAAGATTGCTACACAATAATAAACCTGCCAGGCTGTATTTCATACAGTGAAAGGGTAATACCATACAAGGCGACGGCCTCCATGGCTTAGTTAACAAGATACTTATCTTCCATCCTGCAGGTTGCACATTTGATTTCTAATGGTATCCAGATTTAAAAAAATATATATTTCATCGATTTAGCTCAAGGATTGTTTTACATATTTCTGGTTATTTATGGCAATAAACTCGCCAGGTTATACTGTACATAATAAAAGTGTAGTACAATACAATACAATTAAAATGTAATACAATACAATTAAAGTGTAATACAATACAATTAAAATGAACGGTTGATAGATCACTTGTCATCGATAATAATCAAACACAAAGAAATTGTTCCTTCCATTGTGTATTTTTCGCATCAGGCCTTCAAACATCTATCTGGTTGATTGGAAGAAATTACCACATATCACCCAAGTTCGGCAAATTCTCTCTCATACAGTGGAAGTAATATAAAGTGCATTGTAATTTGTTTTATCAAACACCGTTTATTCCACTTTTTGTAACGGTATAACCCTACCGGTTTCAAATCTTTTTTGTACTCTCCTGATGATGAGGTGAAAGCCTTGAAACCGGTAGGGTTATACCGTTACAAAAAGTTGAATAAAGAGTGTTTGATAAAACAAATTATAATATCTTTAAACCTCCACAATGTTAATGCCGTAACTATAAATAATATAATAATTTAAAGTGAATTTTGTCATCATTACAACTTTTATTTATAACATAAGTAGCGTTTTAATTTATCAAATAATTTATTAATTTATTATTATTTATTTTGTAACTTTTATTTTTATTTATAATAATGAATTGTTATATTGTAAAAAAGTAAAGAAGTACATTGCGTATATATGATATATATATATATATATAACAGAGGACATTATAATGTTAGTATGGCCAGAACGTTACTTATGAGTAAGTTTATTATTACATTACTTTACAAATAAACAAATAAAAATATAATTACATACTAAGCTGAATGATGAGAGAGTTCAACTTTTATTGTAAGCTTATATAGAAGCCGGGGCCGTGGGAAGGGATAAAATAAACAAATATTAAATTGGTACTGCTGCATTTATTTATTTATTCATTTGTTACGATCTTTGTTATTTATTCTTTTCTTTGACCTACCATTCCAGTGTTCTACGAGTATAACGCAGTGATTGGTTTTTGAATGTCATCTTATCTTTCTGATATGATTCCTGAGTTATCTGAATTTAAAAATTAAAGAGTATTTTCAGTTCTTTCGTGTGAATGGGTAACATATGTGCAGTATTGTGTGCGTACTCAAAGCACTACAACAGGCAGATCAACACTTGAACAGTGCTACGTATATACAGACAATCCCTCGCTATAGAGTAAGATTGTCAGTCCATCCTGTGGATGGATGACGCCTGTGCGTGTATTGCTCTATTGTGTGCATGCACACAGCACTGCAGCAAGCATACACCTGCAGGTAGATCAACACCTGAGCAGTGCTACATACATACAGGCAATCCCTCGCTATAGAGTAAGATTGTCAGTCCATCCTGTGGATGGATGACGCCTGTGTGTGTATAGCTCTATTGTGTGCATGCACACAGCACTACAGCAAGCATACACCTGCAGGCAGATCAACACCTGAGCAGTGCTACATACATACAGGCAATCCCTCGCTATAGAGTAAGATTGTCAGTCCATCCTGTGGATGGATGACGCCTGTGCGTGTATTGCTCTATTGTGTGCATGCACACAGTACTGCAGCAAGCATACACCTGCAGGTAGATCAACACCTGAGCAGTGCTACATACATACAGGCAATCCCTTGCTATAGAGTAAGATTGTCAGTCCATCCTGTGGATGGATGACGCCTGTGTGTGTATTGCTATATTGTGTGCATGCACACAGTACTGCAGCAAGCATACACCTGCAGGTAGATCAACACCTGAGCAGTGCTACATATATACAGGCAATCCCTCGCTATAGAGTAAGATTGCCAGTCCATCCTGTGGATGGATGACGCCTGGGTGTATTGCTCTATTGTGGGTGTATTGCTCTATTGTGTGCATGCACACAGCACTACAGCAAGCACACACCAACAGGCAGATCAACACCTGAGCAGTGCTACATACATACAGGCAATCCCTCGCTGTAGAGTAAGATTGCCAGTTCATCGTGTGGATGGACAACATCCGTACGTGTATTGTTCTATTGTGTGCATACACACATCACTACAGCAAACACACACCAGCAGGCAGATCAACATCTGAGCAGTGCTACATACATACAGGCAATCCTTTGCTATTGAGTAAGATTCTGTCGAAGGATGACTCCTGTGTGTATATTGAACTAATGTGTACATATATCATACATACAGCACTACGGCAAGAACACATTAAGAGATCGATAAACACCTGAGGCAGTACATACACACAGGTGATTCCTCGCTATTGTCGTGCAATCACGTTATGGTTAAAACTTCGCTATAGACCAAGCTGTGTCCGATATATATCCACTTATGACGAAGTTAATTACAAACAAAACCTGAAAACTGGAACATTATTGAAATGCCAGCATCATAAGATAAGAATATTAGGTGTATGAGATCTTTAGGAGACGCACAACACTCATAAAGATCTCGTACAACTGGCACGAAGCACCTCAAAACAAACCAGAAAGATATCAAAGAGGTTCTTATTGAATACTAGAATGGAACTGGAGTTCCAATGGGAATTGAGACTGCAATCTTCGGGCTGGAAGGCAGGCGTCTTCCCAAGTAGGCTTCGGATGTGTTCTCAAGATAAACATTTTAAAACGGTCTACTCTTTTTCCTACTATAGATTGCTTGTAAAATATATATAAAGCAACTTATAGGCTACATAAAAATCATTAATTTAAATTAAATAATATTTAAGAGAACTTAAAAAAGTGAATCCTGCAAATATTGAAACTTGGGTACCAGTTCGTTAAACAAGATCAAACCACAAACCAATTCGGATGTGTTGAAAGGTACTGTACAAATAAAGAAATAAAATTGTCTCTGGTCAGAAATGAAATTCAAAAATTGATCACTGTAAAGAAGAAGGCAATGGTTTCTATACAGATTCCATTCTTCGGAATAATTTTTCATTTGAATGAAATGTTTCTCCTTAAATGGCTGTCCTATTTAGCAAATATAGCATAATTGATTGTGAATAAATGTGCAATTATTTGCAAACTATTTTAAATTTGGTTTTATTTTAACTATCTTCCTTAAAGGGTTAGGCGTGAATGAGAATTGATTGGAGTTTGATAAGTAAATTGCATGAGAGATGTGAATCTGAGAAGGAGGAATGTTGTGAAATGTGAAAGTCATGGTGATAGAAAAGTGTGAAAGGAAAAGTGAGTGAGCTATGAAAGATTAGAGTAAATTAAGGATTTTTTACAGAAAGGAAGAGTTACGATGGATATTGAATGGTTAAAATATATGTACATTCAAATCGGACAGTATATATTGAAATCTACTAATTTGATAGTCCACAATAATGCTTTAGTACAGATTGGGCAATCAATATGGGTATTGTATGGATTTTCATGTGATTTTGACTGCTTATAGGAGTCAAGTAAAGAAATTGTTCTTGCTGGGATAAATTGATTGAATTGTATAGATATAATTTGTTGTGTTGTTCGTCTTACATTAGTTTTTTTTTTCTATTGTATAACACTGCTTATATAGGGCATATTTTTGGGTGTGATAGGATTTGTTTTTGAAATAAAACACATATAAATTATTTAAATGGCCGTGTATTTGAATTCAATTGATAGGCTGTTTATTGACAATTATTGTTTGAAAATAATTTCATTCATATGTTAACCGTGGCTGGCTCTTATGTACCTCTTATGTACACACATAAGATGGGTTTCCCATTAACCCTTTATAGGGCAAGTTTTCATTTTTGAGATATTGAGTTTTTTGTTGAATAAATCATTATTATGTGTATCAAATCAACTTTATTTCTTCGAAAATGTGTTTCATAAATTTCTTTTTGGAAATGAGGCGCTCGCATATGAGACCTGTGCCCATTTCAGGGGTCATGTCAGTGGGAGCAAAAGTGACCAATGAATGTTTAAGTTATAATATCTAAGTTCAGGTTGTATTAGGAAATACAGTTCTTATATGAGATATAATGAATGGCGATTTACTTATAATACCTATTTACATATTTGACAATAAATTGACCGGATGTTTAGATCGTTGCTACTGAACATGCAGCTAACTTCACGACGATCCGTCTTAAATAAGACCTCTGCCCGTCCACTACATTTGCCAAGTTGACATTTGTGTTACTTAAAAACGTTTCATTAAGAAAATGAATCCTTATAAGTATAACTATAAGGGTGCTCGCACATGCGACCAATTTCTGCTTATGCCCGTTAAAGGGTTAAGAATGATAGAACTTTAAAATAAAATAAAACAACAACTAATAAACCAAAAATGTATCTGAAGGTTTAATTTGAAAGAATATTTCATGCCGTTTATAATTTAAACAAGATATCGTTCAAATGGCTTCCACGGCTTCTTTGCGCGGGCCAATTCGATCACGCCAATTTTCGTTGACTCGGTGGAGCATTTCCGGCTGTATGGCACCAATAACACGACAAATGTTGGCCTCAAGTTTATCAAGAGTCTCGGGTTTGTCGGTGTAAACCTGTGATTTAACATAACCCCAAAGAAAATAATCCAGAGGCGTTAAATCACACGATCTTGGCGGCCAATTCAAAATCCTATCACACCCAAAAAAACATCCTTTATGGTCAATGTAAAATTTTATTCCTAGTTGTTTTATAATCTTTTGTATCAAAAAGTTCTTTTGGTGTTAAAATTAAATAGATAAAAATAAAATAGAAACTTGGATGTAGAAAATGACAGAAAGGAGTTAAATAAATGTTGCAGAAATGTGTGCACTCAAAGTAATATGTTACATAGGGTGTGAATGAACGACAGAATACGGAATGAAGGTATTAGGGATGAGTGGGAACTGATGTATTATGGAAGATAAAGAAGAGCACTCTGACATAGTTTGTGCATGTAGCATGAATGAACAAAGAAAGCCTAAGAAAGCAAATATAAGGTACAAATATGAATGAAAGGCGTGGAAGATGAAGACCAAGGTTTTATCAAGTGTAATGATATTTTGAAGGAAGTAAATTTAAGAAGTCAGAGAAATCCTAAGAGTTGTGTGAGAAAGTCCTTCCAAGTCGTGAGCAAAATAGCTGCGAGGCGATCTATGACTTTTGTAATTGCATATTTTAATACCCATCAGCCTCGAAACCTTAAGGACAGCTCAGCCCAAAGTCTAATTTACAAACACATTTCTGTTACAGAGTACCTGAAAAAGATAGTGTTCATATTTTGCTTTCTTTAGTGACCTAATGGAGTAAAAAAGAATTACAAAAATATCAGTTTTGGAAGCCTTAAAATTATCTTATAAGACAGCTCAACAGATATCTCATTCCATTTAACAAATCCTGTGACACATACAGCGGAAGAATACATCAACTTGTTGGGCCTATTTAAATGTTACAACAATTTTCAATCTAAAGCTGTATTACCTGAGCCTTGGACTGTCTCATATTTGTAATTTATGTATGATAGATGGTATGCATGTGCGTACTAGTTTTTAATATATTTTTTTTAATATGATTCACATAAATGTTGGGTTGGAATCCGGGGTTAGAGCACCCTTGAGAGAAGTCTGCTCTCTAAATGGTGCTAGTCCTTTTATTATTATTATTATTATAAGAATTAAAAAAAGAAGTGCAAGGTGATCTTCTTTTTAACCAGGACTTAAAAAACTGCTACCAACCAATGAAGTCCTAGTTCGCTGAAGATAGCTATGGACTCTAAAAGAAGTGAAAATGGAACAATTCTTTTAGGACCCAACTGTAAGACTTTTTTTATTAATTTTTCTATCCTGTAATATACATACCATATATGCGTGTGTGTGATTAACCCTTCCTTCCCTGTGATCTGTAACTAGTACAAATTGCTTCTAAAAACTTTAATATCTCTATAAATATAATAAATACTGGGTTCAGATTTCAAGTATTCCTCCGTAATACATTTACACATTGAATGAAAAAAATAATATGAATAATAATTAGCACTTATCGTCCTTCAGAGATATTTTGTGAAAATTGGGAATAAATTCACCAATACAATCAAAGGTGTGACGTAGGTATATTCATTCTAAAAACCCGCTATGGGTGAGGAAGTGACACTATTCACGTCTCACTCTCCCTCTGCTTCAGTATATGGGAATGCAAGAAATAGAATCTCAGTTCGCTCGCCTCATTAACTCGCGGGCTTTCGTTTGAGGTGGTCGCTTCGCCCGTTTTGTGAACGTTGGCCGATGGTTTTTTCATGTTTTCAGCAATTAAATTTCAATTATTATCACTTTTGACTTCAAATTGAATTAATTTAAGCAATTAGCTATGAATATTCTTATTTTCCGATTTTAAATCACTCATTTTTACATGTGTATTGAATACACAGCACTGTGGATTTTTTTGCACAGAAAGGTTGATAATAACTCGTATGGAAAAATACTAGGGATAACTATTTTCATACTGTAAAGCAGTGTCACTCGATTTGTTCAATATAATATATCTAAACCAAGTTTCTGAGTTATCTATTCTATTCTATTCCTGGGTTCTCCATTTCAAGAAAATCCTGATGCAGTTTGAATACGTGTTGCTGTAAACAGAGACGTGGCATCTATGCTATGTGTAAATGAAACTGATTATCTTTCCTCTTAGTATACGCAGGCAGGTTAAAATTATTGATAGCAATTTTATTTAAAAAAAAAGCATATTTGAATTAATTTTTTTTTACAAATTAATATGGATTATCATCAATATTTCGCTTATAAACATAAGTTTAAAAACAATATATTGATCTTTAAAAATATTTTTTTTTGAAAAATTAATAAGGATTTTCAAGATTGCGCTTATGAATAGCCGTTTGGTTAAAAAAAAAGCATAATTGTCTTCCAAAATAATGCATGTTTACGAATTAATACATTTTTGACAAATAAATAAAGGATGATTAAAATTTTATCAGCATTGTTGATTAAAAAATATATTTTCCTTCTAAAATTATTAATTTTTGACAACTGTTTAATAATTTGTCTTTCAAAATTGTTGTGTCGACGTCTTTAGTTTAAAATTTCATATTTTTTTTATATAAATGGCTTCTTCTTGAATCATGGTCGTGAACTACAATGTATGGAGTACACGAGCCTTAATTTTTTTATCTGCGATAAAATTTTAGTCTATGGTTAACGTTATCTGTGATCTATGGTAAAGAATTGAAATTGGTCGGTGAATCGAGAGCTTTTTTTTGTTAAAACAAAAACAAATATTTCGTCATCATTATCGTAAATTCTAAAGTCTTCATCTATTTAAAATGGTAATTATAATATCAGCTACACGTATTTCTTATTTTACTACGTTGAAATCGATGTTTTCTTAAGGATTTCGAGTCAAATATATTTTTAAGGTTAGGAAGTCAATAACAATTTTGTACGACAGATGAAAATGTCAAGTTTGAAAGTCTATCTGTGTATATTATTGTTATTTATTGTTAAGTCTTTAAATCGATCGTTGATTGTGATAAAACAAATTTGTTCCCTTCCGATATATCCACATTCAAGCATTGTGGAACTTTTTTGTCAGTGGTGTAAAAGTGTTCTTTCCAATAGTGAAGAAATTTAATGGAAATTGATAGATTAGGAAGTAAAATATAATTATGAGAAAAAATCCAGTGTGTAATACTTAAGTTTCAATATTTATGTGACATAAAGATCGTTAGTAACAACTAAACAGTACAATGTTACATATATTTGGACTGCATCAGATGAAACAATTTATAGAAGTTACTTGTCGAGATCAATGCACCAAATATCCTTTGTAGAAAGTAAACATTCACATACTATCTAGTGTTTAATATCCTTAACTATCTTGCCACCCCCCTCTTATCTCGCCGAAAATTATCAGCATCTCCGATTATAGGGTTGCTCTACGGCCGGTTTAGAGGTGCGTTGAACCGGAAAAGTAATTTCCAATAATTCAATTATACATTAGCAAAAATGACTTCTAAAAATGTTAAATATTTGTGTATCGGACATATGCATCACTTAAAACATATTTATTTGTTTTCTTGTTTTAAATTTACATGTATAAATTCTTGGTTATATTTTGATGTTATTTGGTATTTTTTATGTCATAATTTTATGTTTGTTGGGATTCGTGCGGTGTCGCGACCGTAACCGAAATGTTCCTTATGCGCGGCCATCGCGAGACAGTATCAAAAGTCGGCTGGCCCGTGGATGCGAGAATTGTGATATTTCGCAAGTTATGACGGCATGTACGGGCGGAAACAGGCGCTTGCGATTGGCTGCATATAAGGAGCGCAAATGTAAAAAATACATTCTCAGTTCACTCTGCCTTTTATTTGCGACCATCTACTACCTGCTAAAGAGGAATCTCTTCTACCTTTCACCGATCTACTACTTTCAACAACCTTTTCACCTTGAGCTGAATTCTCCGAGCATGGAGCAGCAGCCACCCACCTATTGCTACAGTTCTTTGTACCGGTGCCGTACAATTTGTATAGTATATGAATACTGACAAATAGTACGAGTATTTTTATTTAAGTGAAATTTCAAAAAAAATCTTTTCAAATTGACCGGTCAAGTTTGCAAATACTACCGGAGCGATCTCCAATACGCACCGAATGGAAACGCTAATTCGTATAGGGCAGACAGAGATGTACAGTAAACTGTGAGACAGCGATATTTCATATATGCTCAGCGTCTCGAGGTGCGCTGAGCACCAACACACCTTCGGGGACTGGCTGCCGCTGGTTTCAAGTACAAAAAATACATCGCCAAGGATGCATTCTTTCTCCCATACTTTTCAACCTACACTGTGAATATATTATATGAAAAGACCACTAGGAGGGAGTACATATCCGAGGTCGCAATCACTAGATTCCAGATCTGTACTTATTCCAATTGGTTGGAAGAGATTGTCACATAGCAATAAACATCAGATTGTACTGTATCCAACGAAAGTCTTAAAAATATTTTTAGCAAAGATAAGACTGGAAACTTGTTAAAATAATTATGTTTTGTCTTGTGGCGAGGTGATAAACTACATACAGATTTTATATTAATTTTGTTTGAATGTTTCTAGTCTCACACAATACTTCTAGTGCAGCCAGGCGCGAGGCCGGAGACCAGGACGTACTCGGACTATGAGAGTGTCAACGACTGTATGGAGGGTGTCTGCAAGATCTATGAGGAGCATCTCAAACGCCGGAATCCCAACACTCCTACTATCACGTACGATATATCGCAGCTCTTCGACTTTATTGATCAGGTATATTATTAATACAAGTTTAATTTATTGAAGTCAATTTGTTGAGAGATGTAAAAGAAAAAAATCTGAGAATAAATGTTGCGAAATCCAGTTATGGTGATAGAAAAGTGTGAAAGGAAAAGTAAATGCGATATATGATGTGCAAGTAATGTAGATTTTGTAATTGGTTTAGTCTTACACTGTTTATTCCATTTTATATTACACATCAATCAATAAGCCCCGTGACTAACTACTAAAACAACATTTGTTTGCCAAAATTCTTCTTTACTCATCAACATAGTCTCCTTCAAGAACGATACATTCATTCCAACGCTTTTCTAACTTTTCTATGCCAGCCGTGTAGAACGATTTATCTTTGGTTTCAAAATAGGCGTTAATTTCGGCAATCACTTCTTCATTGGAGCCAAATCTCTTTCCTTAGAGCATCTTTTTGGGGTCTGCAAACAGCCAATAGTCTCTGGGAGCCAAATCTGGAGAATACGGTGGGTGCGGAAGCAATTCGAAGTTCAACTCATGCAATTTGGCCATCGTTACCATCGACTTGTGACACAGTGCATTGTCCTGATGAACAAGAACTTTTTTCTTCATGTAGGGCCGTTTTTTTGCAATTTCTGCCTTGAAACACTCCAATAACGCTATGTAATATTCGATATTGATGGTTTTTCCCTTTTCAAGGTGATCGATGAATATTATAAAATGCGCATCCCAAAATACGGAGGCCATAACCTTTCCGGCCGACTGTTGAGTTTTTGGTCGCTTCGGACGAATTTCACCGGCTGCTCTCCACTCGGCTGACTGCCGATTTTATTCCGCAGTATAGTGGTGGATCCAAGATTCATCCATTGTCACATACCGACCCAAAAACTCCTGTTTATTTTGCGTAAACAGTGCCAAACAGCGCTCTGAATCATCGATGCGTTTCTGTTCCATTGTGAGCAAACGCGGCACCCATTTCGAAAAAAGCTTTTTCATGACCAAACGTTTATCCAAAATAGTGTAAACACTACCAAATGATATCTTCAGGATGTCGGCTATCTCATGCAATTTTACTTTGCAATTTTCTATCACGATTTTGAGGGGTTTTTTTATGTTTTCTGGTGTAACAGCCTCATTTAGACGACCAGAGCGTTCAGCATCATTTGTGTCTGTACGACCATGTTTGAAATCAGCATACCACTGAGAAATTGTTGTTTTCGACGGAGCAGAGCCCGGATAAACACTTTTCAAGCCACCGCTGAGTTTGAACGGTATTTTTTCCCATTAAAAAGCAATGTTTTATCAACACGAAATTCGGTTTTTTCCATTGTTTTGAAAATAGCAAAAGTAGCGTCACTAAAACCACTGTAACTCAATGACACAATGTCGGAATTTCATGAAAGTTTGACACGTAACTTCTAAAGGTTGGTACTAACTGAGAATGGTATGGATTTGTTATTAGAGGCGCCATCTGTTGGTTAGTACCGGGACTTATTGATCGATGTGTTAATCAAAATAAACTATGACGGGCCAGATTGGTGGTGCTCGCGGGCCGGTGTTTGCAGTCCCCTGTTTTAACCCTTTTAAAATATTCAAATAATTAATATAATTTTTTTAATAATAAAATAGATTACCTTCTGACTTTTATTAACCATCTCGGTACATTTGTTTTCAGCTAGCAGACTTGAGTTGTCTCGTATACCAGAAGTCAACCAACACATACGCCCCGTACAATAAGGATTGGATTAAAGAAAAAATATACGTTCTTTTAAGGCAGGCTGCTGGACAGACGGAATAGAATCTGCGCCGCGTAACGTCAACCCATCTCTTCTGCGTTACAAACTCAACTTTTCATCTGATACGTTATGTAGAATCAATTTTATATCTGTTACATTACATAGTACCAACATTTCAACTTGGTTACAATAAATAACATGTTGTCTACGTAACGTTACATAAAATACATCTTGTGTGATTGTCTGAACATTCTTTTTGTATAATGTTTCTCTAGTGTGATTGAATTAATGTGTCTTTTTGTTTGAATGTCAAATGTTAAAAAAAAAAAACGTACAAAAAATAAATTATATATGCATTTTTAATAATACCGGTGTTTCTGAACTTTTTGGAGAATTGGGAACCTTTATTTTTTTAGTAAAATTTTTAGCCCGCATGCTTAATTAATTGATTATTTGGTATACAATTATTTCATTATTTTCCTCGAGATACCGTCTCCTAACGGATGTTGGCTACCATTATGGCAATCTTTAACTGCACTCGAATCGTTCCCGCGAGTTCTTAAGCCGAGAGATGCTGCGTAATTTGCCGTTGTGATTTTTGGACATCTGAAAAATTTGACCATGTTTTCTGCCGTACATACCTATTTAGTATAAATTTGTAGTTAGTATTTAATCTATGATATGCGCATTAAAATGCTAAACAGTATTTCCAAAAATCAACTACGCACTCTGCCAATTTTGATCAACCACATTTAGCCAATATTAAAAGAAGCCTAGAGGAAAATACTAGATGAATGGCAAGGTTGACAGTAAAAGGGGATCGTAAACTAACGTAAAATTCGCAGATGAAGTGGCAGAATTTATTAATCGAGAATAAAGCCTGCAATAATGTCTTGAAATCGACTAAAGCAGGAGAAAAAAAAGAAAAAAAAATGTAATTGTTGACCAATTAAGGAATTTCTTCGCTCACACAGTGCAATAGTCTCGGAAAATGAAAACTGAAGCAGAAGATTCGGAAAAAAATCGATATGGAAAAATCTGCAATGACCTAACTAATCAAGACGTGAAAAAATCAGTCTATAAATTCTTAACAAAATTGATCTCGTGAGAATTCTCTATAAAGCTGAAACGTGACTCGACTATGTTTTCAAGATGTGGTGTTCATGCTTTGAATCTCATTGACTGCAATATGCATCAATGTGTCCATCCTCCAGGATCTACGAGTCAAGAAAAGGCTGTCGACGACATGCAGGAAAGAATGCTGTCGTAATTTTGATATGTTGGTAGGCGAGCAAGAGGGCAGTATCCAGCAAGGTGGATAGACTAAATCAAAGAGATGACTGGTTCCCAATTGAGTGCTGCGCTCATCATTTCTCAGAACCTGGAGATGAATCATCCCGACACTCGTCCATGAGCAAAGCAACTACGACGAAAAGAAGCGATAATGTCTGATGGGCATAATTTTGAAGAGTTCACCGATTCTTTCCAGTTCTACAACACATTTTCATAAAGCTAGGCCATCAGTCTACTTTCCGATGTCTAATCTTACCATCATCACCATCACCCCATGCCTCTTATTGGGACAGGTAGAGAGAACAGATCTCCACTTCATTCTATCCTAGCACACATTTTTCATTTTGCCACATCTCATCATAAATACTCTCCTATTACTTGTATAAATGTTTTTCACTCTCAGAATTCAGTGCATTTGGTTGTGCCACGTTTTTCTAGGTCTTCCTAAGCTAATTGTACCTTCTATACTACTCGAGAAGAAATCTTTCTACTTGACCAAAATGTCTTAACGCTCCTTTTTCATCTTCTATCAATCTACATTGTTTCCTAATATCCTCATCTCTTGTTATGTCATACATTATTTTTCCTCTTAATTTTTACTGCATTTTTATTATTTTCATCACTTTTTTGCCATATCCAAGTCTCACTTGCATATTCTAATGTTGGTACCATGATTCCATTATAAACAGCCAGCTTTGCTTCTCTTGAAATACTCCAATGGGTAGACACATTGAATAACCTAACATTCACTTATGCCCGCTGCTATTCTTTCAATATCACAACCATGCTATTCTTTCAATTGCGCAACCATCCGATATGAACATGCCTAGACTTGAAGATAGTTTTTATGTTTAAACACTGTTTATTCCATTTAATATAACCCTACCGGTTTCAAGGTTTTCACCTCATTATTAGGGCCACACAAACAAGGTCTTGTTTGTGCTCCCTGATGATGAAGTTGTGTAGAATTAAGTGGATTACTAAATAAATCACAATGTCTTTAAACTTTCACAGTTTTCAACGCCTTAAACATAAATAATATAATAGTTTTAGCTCTCAACTTTTATGCATGACAAATGCCATGATTATCCATTGTTATGAGCAAATAATCCCTGGTCTAATAAAAATTCCATTAAAAGAACTCGTAAGATTTTGAAGAACATTTCTGTTGTATCTAATTATTGATGTTCATGATCTATAGAATATCGATGGTAGAGGTTGCGAAAATGTGTCTAGACTTCTCTCGGTCACTTACCGTTTGCAAGACGGTGTACAGGCTACTTCCAGTCAATTCCTTCACCTGATCATTCCATCATGCTTACACTCTGCCTCTCCTTCCTGGCACACTTTCTTTGACCATCGATTTCTCTAGATTATCCGATGACTGAAAATGCGTTCGAAGAACAGCAATGCTACGCTGGGATGCATATTGTATCATATTTAACTCCTAGAGCATAGATTCCCAAACTTATTTGACTCGATGCCCATTTTTCAACGTCAATATTTTTCATCGCCAACCTTTGGAAAACTGTATCTCTATTTAAGATAATAGTAAGCGTATCTACGCGTATTTTTTTTATATTCATTAATATATTCATTTAACATGTGCATTTTTATAATTTCACATAGGAAGTTTGGAGAAATGTTTCCTTTAGACAGTTGGTCCATTAATGACTAGCAGAAATTAGAGTTGTACCATTTTTTGTGACTGTGAATTACTTATTTAACACGTTGATCGCCGTGTCAGCCACCGGTGGCCGACACCGAGGTATTCCAATTGGGCCATGTCGGCCACCGGCGGCTGACACGGCATACCTAACTTCAGAGTGTCATCCTGTCCGTCGGCTACGCGCTCTGTATTAAACTACTATTAAACTTGGCCGACATGGCCCTTTTCTATCTTAATACTATATGGCCTTAGAATATCTTCATGGTTCTAAAAGATATACTCATGAATGTGATAGGTAGGTTATATTAAATTAAAAACCTAAAAACATTTTTTGGTCATTTTACGAAAATCCTATTGGCGATCAATGTGTTAAGATAATAGTAAGCGTATCTATGCGTTTTTTTTAAAATATTCACTAATATATTCATGTAACATGTGCATTTTTATAATTTCACATAGGAAGTTTGGAGAAATGTTTCCTTTGACAGTTGGTCCATTAATGACTGGCAGAAATTAGAGTTCTACCATTTTTTGTGACTGTGAATTACTTATTTAAGTACCCATACCTGGAAAAAGGGTTAGATTAATATACCCTAAAACGCATTATATTTCATGTAAAAAATATTTGCTTTACATATAATGTATAAAATGCTCAAAACATTTTTAAACGACATTATTTTTTCAACAATCTGTTATTGCCCACCATTTAACTCCTCACATCGCCAACTGAATTCTCAGGAAGCCACAGTATTGCCCACCGAGAGATTCCTTCATCGTCCACAAGTGGACGATATTGCCCAGTTTGGGAACCTATGTCCTAGAGCAGTGCTTCCCAATTACTTTCATGTAACGGCCCCCTAAATCTGAAGTAATTAATTCCCGCCCCCCCCCAAACCTACTTCCTCCAATATTACTTGATGGCTCTATTATAAAGACTTACTTCCTCCAATATTACTTGATGGCTCTATTATACCATTACATAAAACTGTTAAAAACCTAGGAGTGCTAATAGATAACACTCTCTCATGGCGAGATCAAATAAATGAGGTAAGCCGAAGGATCTTCTTCAGCCTTCATTCCCTTAAAGTGTTGCAAAGATTCCTACCAACTAAAACCAAGATTTTACTCGTACAATCTCTGCTCTTTCCGATTCTGGACTATGCGGACGTATGTTACTTGGATGTTACAGAGGAACAGCTGGACAAATTACAGCATCTTCAAAATGTGTGCCTAAGATTTATTTTCAACCTACGAAAGTACGATCATATAACTTCATACCATAAGGCATTGAACTGGTTGAATGTTAGAAATAGACGTCAAATTCACATACTGTCTCTATTGTATAATATCCTTAACTGTCCCGCCGCACCCTCTTATCTCGCCGAAAATTTTCAGTGTCTTTCCAATCATGGATTAGTGCTACGCTCAAACAGAGATTGTTTATTGGCATTTCCAGTTCACCGCTCTTCTTTCTTTACGTCGTCCTTTACTGTCCATGCAGTGAGACTCTGGAATCAGTTACAAACCAATATAAGACTCGCTCCGTCCTTGGCATGCTTTAAGAAGCGACTGAAAAAACTCTTAATTTCTAGTCAGTAAAATAACGTGTTTCATTCCTGATTTTTCTTTTCCTTTCCTCTCCACCATCCTTTCCTTTCCTTTTGATTGATGATATCTCACTTTATATGAAAAATAATGTTCGGGTGATTGTCCGTCTTTGTGGGGTTTGTGGGCATGTTCTCACATATATGTTTATGGATTTCGTGGGGATGGATAGTCATTTGAATGATTTATGCGACCATGTAACTTGCTTCATTTACTTTTATCTGGTTGGTTGGAAGAGATTGCCGCCTGGCAATATGTCCGCCAGATTGTATTGCAATAAAAGTGTTAAATAAATAAATAAACCTAAAAAACTATACTCACATGAAACAATTTAATACTCACATGAATATTTGTACTTTGTACTGAATATTTTCGCAACCCCCACGAGAAATCCCGCGGCCCCCAATTTGGGAAGCACTGTCCTAGAGTATGAAGAATTAATGTTTTCTACTGATCTCTCTCGGCGTTGTACCCCAGCATTTGAGATACGATGATATTAAGAAGTTTTGAGCATTTTCCGATGCTTTTAGTTTATTTAGCATTCTAGTCTAGTCTCCATGGTCCAAAATAATTAGGATTTTGATGTACTCATAAAAGTATAAATGCATATATTTCTCGCTAAAAATGACTTGGCATAAAATAATTTGAAATTGTGAAAATTCGCATTAGGTATTTTACCCTTTCAAGTCGTGTTTCCACCCATGTCAAATGTTAATTACTATTTTCACTGACTTTGTACAGAAATTTTTGTTATCCTATTATTTTAAAAAATAATTACACATTTTCAGAGTAAATAAATAGTTTTTTAAAAATTTTTTTGTTTTTTATTTATCCTCGTACAGTCGTCTCCTCGGTTATCTGGAGTTGTAGGTACCAAAAAAATCTGAAAAAATAAAAAAAACAATATCTGCGTACACTTTTATTCAAAACAGGACAGCAAAGAGGTTTTTACGTCATCGGCCAGGATTTCTGTTCACAATTTCGCCAGTTTGATTTGCTTAAATTTTTTTCAACCTCTTCTTATTGACCAGTTATTAACGCCAACCTTACAGTCCCTGAGGCCAGAAAACTGTATTAAATAAATAAATATAGATTTATTGATAGTAATATAGTATGTACATATATAGTATCCTAAAAGTCACTGGGAGATTAAATTGAATAATTCGATAAATAAATAAATTTATTTATCAAATATCAGGTGAACAAATAAGCCGCCGCCGTTTGACAAAAGTTGGCGCCACCAGTAAGTTATGGTTAAAATTGTCAGATGTAAAACGTCATTGTCGTAAGGTTGGACATCTGTCGACAACATAACCTTGAAATATTAGTGAAGTTTTATCAGTATAATATATTCTTTTGTGTGCGAAAATGTCAAGTTTTGAGCCGAATAAGCGTCATTTGCGGGAATTTTTTATTTACTTCTTCAATTTGAAGAAATCTGCAGCTGAGGCGCATCGATTGCTTGTAGAAGCATATGGTGAGACTGCCTTAAGTGAGAGAAGTTGTCGTGAGTAGTTTCAAAAGTTTAAGAACGGTGAATTTGACATCGAAGACAAAGAACGTAGCGGAAGGACGAAAGTGTACGAAGATGCGGAATTGGAAGTATTATTGGATCAAGATTCGTGCCAAACACAAGAAGAACTTGCGCTTACATTAGGAGTGACTCAACAAGCAATTTCACATCGGTTGAAATCATCGGAAATGATTAAAAAACAAGGAAATTGGGTTCCATATGAACTGACACCAAGAAACGTTGAATGCCGATTTTCCACATAAGAAATGCTGCTTGCCAGGCATAAACGAAAGGGTTTTCTGCACCATATAGTCACTGGTGAAGAAAAATGGATCCACTATGATAATCCAAAAAGGAAGAAATCATGGGGATCCCCTGGTCATGCTTCAACATCTACGGCTATGCCAAATATTCATGGAAAAAAACTCTTGTGTATTTGGTGGGATCAGCTCGGTGTCGTGTATTATGAGTTGCTCAAACCGAACGAAAACATTGCTGGGGCTGTCTACCGAACACAATTGATGAGATTGAGTCGAGCACTCGAGGAAAAGCGCACCCACTACTACTCCAGACACGACAAAATTATTCTCCTGCATAATGCTCGTCCACATGTTGCGGCACCGGTCAAAACCTATTTGGAAACAATCAATTGGGAAGTTTTACCCCACCCGCCGTATTCACCAGACATTGCTCCTTCTGATTCCCACTTGTTACGATCTATGACACATGGCCTGTCTGAGCAGCACTTCACATCATATGAAGATACCAAAAATTGGGTCGATTCGTGGATAGCCTCAAAAGATGAAGCATTCTTCCGACGCGGCATCCGTATGCTGCCAGAAAGATGGGAAAAAGTAGTGGCAAGCGATGGGCAATACTTGGAATAAAACATGAGGTTTGAAAATTTGAATTTCTACAATATCATTCAACTTATGACATTTAAAATTATATCAAGATAACACCATTAAAAATTGATTACCCAATAGATCTTGCCTTCTTTCACCTTAGGTTGACCTAGTCCTGTCATCATTGAGTTGGCCATCAGTCATCATTAGTTGGGTTTGCCATCAGTCATCATTGGTTGGATTGGCCATCAGTCATCATTGGTTGGGTTGGCCATCAGTCATCCTTGGTTGGGTTGGTCATCAGTCATCTTTTGTTGGGTTGCTCATCAGTCATCATTGGTTGGATTGGCCATCAGTCATCCTTGGTTGGGTTGGTCATCAGTCATCTTTTGTTGGGTTGCTCATCAGTCATCATTGGTTGGATTGGCCATCAGTCATCCTTGGTTGGGTTGGCCATCAGTTATCCTTGGTTGGGTTGGTCATCAGTCATCTTTTGTTGGGTTGCTCATCAGTCATCATTGGTTGGATTGGCCATCAGTCATCCTTGGTTGGTCATCAGTCATCTTTTGTTGGGTTAGTCATCAGTCATCGTTGATTGAGTTGATCATCAGTCATATATGGTTTTTTTCTGATTCCTTGTCATCTTTGGTTGTTTTGATTCCTCGTCATCTTTGGTTAACCTAGTCTCCATTCATCTTTGGCTGGCTTTATCTTCATAGATTCTGGACATCACCTTCAGTCTTCATACGTGAATAAAATTTGTCTTGAAAAAGACATTTTTGGTTTACACATAACCGACATACTCAAGAATTGAACAATTTTTTTTTTTAATTATGTCGGCGACCCCAATGTTCTTTTTTTGTCACCGGTAATTAATTTTTTCTTTTCTTTTTATTTCAAAGGGATGAAAAGAAGAAAACAAAAAAGAAAATAATAAAAAAAAAGACTGAATTTTTTAGTATTTAAGAGAAACAGTTCGGATAGATTTTTTTCCGATACATTTTTTTTCTTTTTCTTTTTTGAAGAACGATTCTTTTTTCGGTAGGATAGGTTTTTTTTTTTCTTTCTTTTTTGTGTGAATTTCTTTTTCGTTTAATTTTCTCTGGACAGTGACTTTGGGATCGCCCCTCGATATAAATATTTTATTTTTTATTTCATAAATATTTTTTTTGTCAAAAATATTAGAAACACATTGTGGAGTTTCTTTCAATTTTTTTCAAACAAAATATGACAAATATATAATAATCAAGTTCTTACATACTAAATTGAACAATTCAAAAAGAAAAATATACAAATAAAATCGAAATCATAATCATTTATTTTACAAACTAAACACTACCAATCCTTTTTAATTCATTCTGTTTTTTTTTTAAATTTATTTATTTAAAGCATTACATATTAAACTTTATTAATTACAATAAATTATCAATGATTCATTTTTTTCTCTCTAATGGCAATACATTTTGTTAAATATGCAAAAATGAAAATAAAAAAACTTTTTTTTTATACAATTTTGTATAGCGCCGTTTCCCTATTATTTACGATCACTTCAAGAGTGCTTTCTTGAAAGTTGAGGGACAACAATGTCACTATAACGAAAATGTCATTTGTTCAATGGCAAATAAGCTACAAAAAAAATTTTAATTCAGATGTAAAATCAATTCGGAAGTGAATCCGACAGGAATCGAACCTGGGGTACTCTTGTTCAATGGCAAATAAGCTACAAAAAAAATTTTAATTCAGATGTAAAATCAATTCGGAAGTGAATCCGACAGGAATCGAACCTGGGGTACTCTCGCTTGCCACATGAATGCTTTCCGTTCGACTCGGCCGCCGACTCAAAATTCAATTTAACTTGTATCATTGTTACACTTTT
Organism: Odontocerum albicorne; assembly: GCA_949825065.1. Lineage (NCBI taxonomy): Eukaryota > Metazoa > Arthropoda > Insecta > Trichoptera > Odontoceridae > Odontocerum > Odontocerum albicorne. Next base: position 5,152,854 of record OX463866.1, on the reverse strand, counting down.
GTTGTATACAGTGCAACCTGGCGGCTTTATTGCCACGTGGCAATCTCGTCCAACCATGATGGAGTGATGAAACCCTTTATGGAAAAAAAACTGGGTATCTGATATGGAAGATATCACTCAATATTTCAAAGTGACTTGAGTCTAGAACGCGGAAAAGGCATTCTCAGCATAAAATAACGATTCACGAGGCCTCGTAAGTCGTATCTTTTCTAACAAACTGATCAGTTGAAAATAATACAAGTCCAAATGTGGTTTATTTATCCCATAGAACAAACAAATGTGGTTTATTTATCTCATAGGACAAACCAAAATGTGGTTTATTTATCCCATAGAACAAACAAAAATGTTTTTTATTTATCCCATAGGACAAACAAAAATGTGGTTTATTTATCCCATAGGACAAACAAAAATGTGGTTTATTTATCCCACAGGACAAACAAAAATGTGGTTTATTTATCCCATAGGACAAACAAAAGGATTAATTTTATTTTGTCACAAATAAGATTGAATGTTGAACTGTATGCCGCTAAAAAAATTGTTTATAAATTAGATTTTTGTTAGATTTTTGATCGTCACCTTTGCATGTTTAACAAAAAAGTACATATCTCGAGATTATACTAAATTTTACATCCATATCGAAGAATGGCACACATCCTATATATATATATATATATATATACACATGTTGTCAAATGTTCTAGTATAACGATAAAGTGTGATTAAGGTTGATTTCGAGCAATAATGTTCCCTAAAGATTTATTTTGACCATATGTTTGCACCCAAAAGATATATTTTGACCGTATAGGCTATATTATGTTTTCAAACTATTTATTTTCACCGTACGTTTGCTCCTCAAAAGATTTATTTTGACCGTACGATCGTACCCCAAAAAAGATATATTTGACCATATGTTTGTTCCCAAAATATTTATTTGGCCATATAAATGTCTCCAAATTATTTATTTTGACCATATGTTTGTTCCCAAATATTTATTTTGACCATATGTTTGTTCCCAAATATTTATTTTGACCATATGTTTGTTCCCAAATATTTATTTTGATAATATCGTCGCTGTTAAGGAAAAAGTCATTAATTGCATTTAAACTTTATGGGAGCCCATCAAGTGATAAAATGACTTTTTCCATACAAACAATCAGTTTTTACATTTAATGATTTTTTTAGTGGCCTAACTTCGCTATTTACTTAAATAATGCCGTTTTTTACTTTAAGAATGCTAAAGATTTGTGTTTTTGATACAAATAATGAAAAAATGTCATTTTGAGCAAAAATGGTAATTAATGACTTTTTCCTTAACAGCGACGATATGCAGTCCCTATACTACAAGTTTGGTCCCAAAAGATCGATAATGACCATACGTTTTGTTTATTACACTTTTTTCCCTTTAGTATACTGTAACTTTTCACTTTAGTGTACTGTAACTTTTAACCATGATATGTAACTATCACAAAAGTCAAAATTGTATTCTGAAAATTTTCAACAATAAACAATAATCGAGAATTTTCCATAATTTTCAAAGAGCCGTCAACAGTCATACAGACATTTACCGAGTTATTCCGTAGTTGGGATATTTTCAACGGTGGCACTTTCGATATGGAAGAAAATATTCTTACAACACTAATAGTTCAAAGCTAGTCCTGACTAAATATCTAAAACAATATTATTCACAATTTCAAATATAAGATAAAGACGGCCGTTCTATCAGATATAAAAATCACCCGAGCTTTAAAAAAGTATAAATCTCAACAAAGATATTATAATGCAAAGCCATATATATTAACAGTACGTTGATGAATTGATATTTTTATTTACGGCAATCTCTCATTGAAGTAGATATTGCAGACTGGCATCATTTGAAAAGACTTTCTTTCGAGTGTAGATAGATTGTAGACTGACACTCGGTAAGTTTTTGTATTTTTTTTTTGCCAAATATGTTTGAACATATCCAAATGAGAGGAAGTTCCCAATCTAATGGCCGCAGTCACTACCTTCCTATCCTTGCACTCAACTTATACGTATGTATGTATATAAATGTTATATTTTTAATCTTTCAATAATAGTCGATTCGAGTCGTAAATTAGAGCGTCTTTGAGGAGAGTTTGCCTTCTAAATGGCACTGTATAAATTGTCTTTTTTTATTATTATACACCTTCAAAAGGCTTCATGGGACACTTATACAATAATTAATTTGGTAACCAAATAAAGATTACTCTAAGAAACTGTTGCTAAAAAATATTTCTAAAATAAGGATTTTAAATTTTAATGTGTCGTCATCGTTGACGGGCGTCGTCGAGGATCCCCTCGCCATTCCAATGTCGTCAATCCAGTACGAAAGCAAAGGTGTGCCACGGAGACACCAGCCAACTGGATCTGGTGGCAACACACTTGTGAGCACACCGGTACGTTCTTTTCCTTTTTTGATAGAATAGATATGACCGAACTCATATTTACTAGGCGGAAAAAAGCGCCCGTGTCATTTGAGGCGAATAGCACAGCGCGGGGTTCGAATCGGCGACCTTCCGCCGTATTTAGTAGTAGTATTATCGCGCAGACATGCACGTCTACAATTTTCATATAGTACAGTGTGTTCGTAGTAATCTTTTTGAGTCGTGACCCAGATAGTGGCGTTAGTTTTATTTATTCGACCCAAGTAAACATTAATAATGTAACACGCATGGTAATAATATATTTCTGCGAAATCTGAATACAGAGAGAAGCAGTTACTTTAGACACACAGTGGTTCGGAATGTTTATTAATGTGTTTTTTGTACATTTATAATGTGTTGTACGTTATTATGCAGATTTATTAAAATATTGCTAATATTTCACGACGTATTTAATCCAATTTTTTGATCGCGACTCAATCAAAACAACTATTGATTAGTGTGTGAGGATAAGAAGGATTTGGTTGTAACTTTGTGTACATTTTATTACATAATTATTACATTACATAAATTAATTAATAGTTTTGACTTTGGCATCGAAATATCAGCTATAGAAAGTCGAGTTGGAACCTAGCTCTTAGTAAAAAAAGTTGAGTTTTATTTTTTTTTACAGCTCTAAAGAGATTAGTATATCCGATGGAACGTCAGCTTGTGATATATTCAGCAAATGACTTTCAATTCTTACCGTTTAATATAGGTACAGTTTTATGTGTTTAATATAGTAATGTGTTGCCACAAGTTTGATAATATTATTATATTTTAATAAAACAAAGCAAACAAATGTTTCAAAATGCAAAACAAAAACCCCTAAACATTATGTCAACAATAATTAAAAAATAATATTTGCGGTAACAGTAGCTTGGATTCGATTTTAAAGTTTTATTGTGAATATCTTGAAAACAGGTATCGTTATTGACACACGGTAAAAATATCAAATTCTAGCAGTAAACGTTTATTGATAAAAAAAACATCATTTTAGGTGTGGTGAAAGAAATAGATGATAGGAAACTACTTATTTCGTCGTTATTCATACGTGGTAACAAAGCAATTTCTACGAGTTACCATGTGTCAATAACGACTTGATGGTGATTTCTTGTTTGTTGCTAGAAGATTAATTTTTATCTAGTTACTGTTAAAATGAGACAGTAGGAACTACGGACAGATTTTGTAAAGCAATAAGACAAATTCTAGATAAGAAAATGAGAATTAACAAACTATGTTGTTTGTTATCAACATAGATAACAAGATTTCTAGCAATCAACATATTTTGATTGTAGTATTACAAAAATTTCTAGTGATCATCATACGTTGATGATGACACGAGAGATGTTAAATGATTAAAATACATTAATAACAAAATCACAGGGATTTCAAGTGGTTACCATGCATTTATAGCGGTACTGAGATTTTTAATTGTTATCCAGAGAGGAGTGTTGTCGCAACCTGTATAACCAGCATACCATAGATCACAATCTCAGTAATAAGGAACAAGAGATGATGAGAAACACTGAGTGAAAACCATATGTTCATAACGACTTCAGAAATTTTATTGATATAGAGAAGCTATATACAGGCCATGGTAGCACGCAGAGAGGAACATTTGGAAACACTCGTGCTAATGGGCAGTCAGGCGAAGATTAAATAACCAAGTCAGGAATGCAACAGGGTCTTCAGAGAGGCCCCAAATAGGGAGGTGGAGAATCGTCGTGGGTCTGACCGGAGAGATCACAACCTCAATCATGAGGAATATAGACCACCAAGAAGAGGTTGAAAGGTTATTTGTTTTTTTTTTTGGAATCAATAATAAATACATAAGATATTCACAATAACACCTAAATTCACTGGGTTTGTTAACAGCCACTGTTATCGAAACTAAGATTAAAGAAATTATTTACATTTATCATGGCCGTCGACCACATTTTGGTTACGATAGAAACTATAAATTCATATTTTCTCGCTTTACAAAGTTAAAAAAAAAAAAGATCACACGCAAAAACTTTTTCGTAATATTAAAGAAAATGAATGTTATTTTTAACAAACATTAAAAGACAATAAAAAAAGTGAGTACATCGCTCGCCGTTACGCGTTACATAATGCGTTTTATTTTTTCGTTAAGGTCAATATGATATTTCATACGTGATGACATATTCATTGATTTTCTTCGATCATCTTTGACGTCTACATCACGGATGTTTCAACGTGAGAATTATCACAAACGTTTAAATTTCATTATCAGAAAAACAATGCCCTCAAATTAAGAATAGTAAAATTCTCTCTCATGTAACTAACACAAATAAATGAACTGGTCGGTTTTCGAAACCCGCTGAATTTTTTTTCTCGGCTCAAAGGTCTTAAGGGAAAACCAGAAATCTTTTTTTTGAAAATATCTGGGTACCGACAGGAATTGGACACTTAATCCTCGGGTCGGTAGACAGCACAGTTGTCTTACCAACTAGGCCTTGGAGGTCATCTTTTTGATTTTGGCGACCTGAAAATATAGGTCCTCGTAATTTATAATTGTCATTGAAAATGTACGTTCGAGAACCGAATTCAAATATGTTTGAAAACCAAGGTTACACTGAAAAAATTTGAAAAAAATAACTGGTACATACAGGTGTCCCGTGCCTCAACGTCAAGCCGGTATCGAGGAAACGGTTTATTAACGATAACACTAAAAGTGTTATCATTAAACAAATTTTTTAAAATTATTTTTAAAGAAGTAGTAGGTATGTATTGTACTATTTTGAGATCCTGACTAAACAGGCCACCTTTTGATGTAACTTGCCAGGTTAGCGTAGTACATTATTTTTACAGTACGACGACTTAAAGTTATTTATTTTCGAACGTGAAGGTTTTTTTTTGTTTTATATCGGACTCCGACTAATAGCAGGGCTATCTAGGATTGCGACACAACCATTAAAATCATAAAATATGGCAATTTGTAGTCACAGCATATCAACATTTGGCGCAGGGTAGCGCTACTTTCATAATTTTCAAAGAAATGTCTATAACTCGAAAAGTATAAGGCTTTTGCAAGTTTTTTTTTAACTCTGAACTGTCATAAGTTAGCCTTTTCCTCGATACTGACTTGACATTGAGGCACGGAACACCCTGTATGTATATATATATATATATATATATATATATATATATATATATATATATATATATATATATATATATATATATATATATATATATATATATATATATATATATATATATATATATATATATACATACATACATACATACATACATACATACATACATACATCCATCCATCCATCCATACACACACACACACACACACACACACACACACACACACATACACACATACACACATACACACATACACACATACACACATACACACATACACACATACACACATACACACATACACACATACACACATACACACATACACACATACACACATACACACATACACACATACACACATACACACATACATACATACATACATACATACATACATACATACATACATACATACATACATACATACATACATACATACATACATACATACATACATACATACATACATACATACATACATACATACATACATACATACATACATACATACATACATACATACATACATATATATATATATATATATATATATATATATATATATATATATATATATATATATATATATATATATATATATTACGTGGCATCGGCGAGCAAAGGACCGAACTGTTTGGAGTCAACTTGGGGAGACCTTCATCCAGCAGTGGATCGACCCTGGTTGACAATGATGATGATGATGATATATATACATACATATCTTTTTTAAGAATATAAAACTGTAGTTTCAATAAATTTCAACAGGTTTCGAAACGAAATATATTTTTGTTTTCGTATTGTTATATTATTATTATAAAAAGTGCGTACCTATTCAAGCTATATCCTAATATAAGGCTGATTTATATTCTGTCGTAAACAATAATATCTCGTATTGTTACGTGTATATATTTTAGTGCTATTCATTGTACTATATATGTATTAAGTTGATAGGTTTTATCATCACATAATTAATTAGTAATACCATTTATCCTTTTTTGGTTAGAATGTGGTCGATAAAAAATAAACCTACATGTTACAGTTATAAAAGTGTTATTTAACCCTTTGCACTCGAGGGCGTCAAAGTGACTATCGTAGCGGATGGCGTCTTGTACGTACGTGTCTTTATATTTTAGCAGTTTCTGCTGGCACGTGTTATAATAATATTTATTTTTGATCTTTCCACAGCAATTGATGGAATGGAAATATTGCCGACGAGAAAGAAGGAATGAAACATAATAAATGTCTCCGAGATGTGGCGTTCGAAGTGGATATTTCGCATCCCATCCATCGACGTCTACATCATCCGAAAATTAGAGATTACCGATTTAGAAGATTTTCAACAACATGCAGGAAAAGAATCGTAACATACTTTGGGCATGCTGTTAGAAAGAATAACAACAGTTTGGAGAAACTGGTGGACAGTTGAGAAAAGGTGAGAGAGGAGCGTCCTGTAAAATGAACGGACCAAATAAAGGTGATCCTCTTTAAGCGCTGCATTCAATATAAACCAAGATCGGGAAGGATGGAGACAGATTATGGCACCGAGTTCTAAGCAGAAGACCACGATGTTCAGCATTGAGCGCGCACGATGTTGTTTTGACGGATTGTTAATGCTTATAAAAACACTTTGAATGCAAAGGGTTAACACTTTTGGGTTTATCAATTGAAGGGAAGAGAATTCGACTGGATGTCACGGTATAATTATCAAATTACGAAATGAAATTTGACTCTTGGTACTTTTAAAATAAGTTTTGTGTGTCTAAGAATTGGAAGATATGTTGGCTATTTTCGAGATGTGGTGAATTCTTCCCGTTTCACGTACGACACGCCGACATGCTCAATCTCCAGGATAATAGATCAAGGTAAGCCTGTTAATAAACACGTAGAAAGAGAATACTGACAATGTGTCGCTAGAAAAGATGAAGATAGTTATGGAAATGACTGAAAGTGAAGACAGGAAGACGGTTTCCAGCAAGGTGGATAGACCATATCAAAGAGATTATTAGTTTCATCGAGTGCTGTCACTCGTCATGGCCGAGAGAAGTGAAATCGAATTATTCGCCGACTTCAAAATTAATCAGGAAACCATGACATCTCGTTAGGAGCAAAATTAAAGAATTTATTTGCCATTGGCAACTCAAAAATTTTGAGATAATAAAATAGAATGCAAATATTCTACTCTCCTGTTGAATGAATGACCATTACCCGTGACAAGTATATTAGAAGGCACAGTGCAAAGAGAGGGGTTAGGGTACATTTGCCAACTTGAGAAAGGCATATCCTGTTACATCAAGGTATAAAATAATTATTATATATTTTCCTAATTCAAGTTTTCTTTTGAATTGGGGATTTATTTAAAATTTCGGAACAAAAAGTGACATTCAGTTTCATTCTCGTAAACCCTTCAATTTTGTCAAGTACCTAACTCAAATCTATAATTATAAAGCGTTAATTTAGGTTATTTATGGTACGTTAGAGACATAATAATTGTCATCTATTTATTATTGCTTTTTCTGAAGATTGATTATAAAATTATCCACGTTAATCGACTCTTCCTTGAATGGGGTCTTCGAAAGAAACCCACAATTCACGTAATTTTATTTGAGGTTTCAATTTAACAAATGTTTCTTTTTGTTTGTGATGTTTTAGAACATAACACATCGATCAATAAGTCCCGGGAACAACCAACAGATGGCGCCTCTAATAACAAATCCATACCATTCTCAGTTAGTACCAAAATTTAGAAGTTACGTGTCAAACTTTCATTACATTCCGACATCGTGTTGGTTGAGATAGCTGACATCCCGAAGATATCATTTGGTAGTGTTTACACTATTTTGCATGAACATTTGGTCATGAAAAAGCTTTTTTCAAAATGGGTGCCGCGTTTGCTCACAATGGAATAGAAACAACAACGCATCGATGATTCAGAGCGCTGTTTGGCACTGTTTACGCGAAATAAACAGGAGTTTTTGCGTCGATATGTGACAATGGATGAAACTTGAATCCACCACTATACTCCGGAATCAAATCGGCAGTCAGCTGAGTGGAGAGCAGCCGGTGAAAGTCGTCCGAAGCGACCAAAAACTCAACAGTCGGCCGGGAAGGTTATGGCCTCTGTATTTTGGGATGTGCATGGTATAATATTCATCGATCACCTTGAAAAGGGAAAAACCATCAATAGCGAATATTACATAGCGTTATTGAAGCGTTTGAAGGCAGAAATTGCAAAAAAAACGGCCCCATATGAAGAAGAAAAAAGTTCTCTTTCATCAGGACAATGCACCGTCTCACAAGTCGACGGTAAAGATGGCCAAATTGCACGAGTTGAACTTCGAATTGCTTCCGCACCCACCGTATTCTCCAGATTTGGCCCCCAGCGACTATTGGCTGTTCGCAGACCTCAAAAAGATGCTCCAGGGAAAGAGATTTGGCTCCAATGAAGAAGTGATTGCCGAAACTAACGCCTATTTTGAAACCAAAGATAAATCGTTCTACACGGCTGGCATAGAAAATTTAGGGAAGCGTTGGAATGAATGTATCGCTCTTGAAGGAGACTATGTTGATGAATAAAGAAGAATTTTGGCAAACAAATGTTGTTTTAGTAGTTAGTCCCGGGACTTATTGATCGACGTGTTATTAGTGATGTTTATTTATTTAAACCTATACGGATGGCATAAATAAATTATTACTAGTTCTGTTTATGATGAAAGTATGGCCATGTCGATCGAGATTCGTACAATTAACTCGTAATTGTCCAATGAACCCGAAAGAGAAAAGGATGCGCAATGATTGTAGTGGCGATTTCGGAGCTCTGGAACTTAAAGTTTCGAAAGCTTTTCATCGGTAGAACAATATTTTAAGAAGAAGGTCCTACAGAATTGGACCAATCCGTAATAGAGCACTCTGGAGAGTATCGTATTACACTTTCGATTAAGCCAAGGTCTGCTGAGCTTGGAATTACGAATGATTAAAGTTTGCCGTTACATCTCAACTCTCTTCTACGGAATGGACTGCAGACGTGGACACTAAACGAGGAAAATCCTATAGGATCGAGGCTTTCGAGATCTGAATGTACGGACATATCCTCGAAGACACCCTGGACTGATCGTGTTACAAATTGATCTTGGACATATACATAAGGACCAAAAACTGTTTAAAATTGTGAAGGTTCACAAATCGCAGTATCTCGGTCACGTAACGAGAGATGTGAGATACGTTATTTACACAACTGATCATCTAGGGAAAAATAACTAAGTAGAAATAGATCTTGCATCCCTCGACTTAAGAATTTGCACAAGTGGTTTGGGCGCAGTTCTACCGAGTTGTTCCAGGCTGCGACGAACAAGACAAGGATCGTCGTGACGGTAACCGACCTCCGTTAGGAGACGGTAACCTAGAAAGGACTTATTTGTATTTTTCATTTTTCCATTCACACATCGTTCAAGGAATGTGATTAAAGTATTTCTTTTAGCATAATTAATTTAGCATTCCGATTTAAAAAAAAAAAAACCAAAATACTTAAGCAAGCCTTTCAACTTTTTACGCAATGAAATTTACGCTATATATATTTTTATTTTTTCCTTTATATTGAGACACCAATACTTTAATTCTAAGCACATTGATACTTAAAGCAAAGACGCAACAAAAATTTATAGCTTTCAAATTTAGTCTCGGAGAAAAATTCTCCAACGTTTATTAATTTTTTTTTTTCAATTTATAATATAAGCGCAATCCAAAATGTTTTTAAATTAAAGCAGATTAAATTCAGGATATTTGAGAATACCACGGATCAGCGGTTTTCAAATTGTTCGTCGTCTTGGCGCCCTCTGGGTTATCGTGGAATATTACGAAATTTTGCAATTTTAACCTCTGCGAAGTTGGGTTTTCGACAGTACCTATAATAAAATACACCAAAATATAAGACTCGCTCCGTCCTTGGGATGCTTTAAGAAGCGACTGAAAAAACTCTTAATTTCTAGTCAGTAAAATAACGTGTTTCATTCCTGATTTTTCTTTTCCTTTCCTCTCCACCATCCCTTCCTTTCCTTTTGATTGATGATATCTCACTTTATATGAAAAAGATTGTTCGGGTGACTGTCAGTCTTTGTGGGGTTCGTGGGCATGTGCTCACGTATATGTTAATGGATTTCGTGGGGATGGAATAGTCATTTGAATTATTTAGTCGACTGCGTAACTTGCTTCATTTACTTTTGTCTGGTTGGTTGGAAGAGATTCCCGCCAGATTGTATTTGCAATAAAAGTGTTAAATAAATAAAATAAAACCCAATGTGGAACAGGGAATGAGTTTGCCTGTGTTAGCTTGATTCCAAGATCTTAGAAACTGTGTGATGAACAAAAAGCTCACCCAATCCTGTAATAGGTGTTTTTTTTAAGGGTGCCGAAAAACGAAAATGTTTGAATACCACTGTCATAGATCTCAAAGTTCCTTCATTTATAAGGTTAGCTTTAATTTGACGAGGAGCCAATGTCTGTGGCTCCGTTAATTAAGTCTTCAGGGTTAGAACCACAAGTATTCGAAACACAATTTCGCAGTCTGATGTTGTACGTATTAGCGTTACTACTGTATACGAAGCGTTAACACATTGAAGACGAAAAACAGTACTAAAGAATTAAGCCATATTTAAAATTCTTGTTGAGCGCAAGTATATAAGTCATTGTTTCAAGCCATATCAAAACAGTTAGGCCTCGGCCACACAGGTAGGAGCCTCGCTTGGTGCTTAGAGCTACGCTGCGAGTTAGGCGACATATCCTAGCGAACCAACGTACCGCATACTATCGCAATGGCCACACTGCACGCTTCGCGCCACACTACAAGATGATTAGTCACCGAGTGAATCTCCTAGCGAACAGACGTGTTGGTTAATTTTATTGTGTCACCGAGTGATTTTACAAGATGGCGGACGTTTGAATAACAGCCGTGTATAAAAGGGAGCCTTTGTGGAACCCACCGAGCAAATTATACAAAAATGTATCTGTACTAAAATAATTTTGGAATGAAGTTGCACAGGAAGTAACTAAAGATAAGGTAAGTTGTAATGAAATTAGTTAGTTTTGAGAGTGGCATCGTTCGTTGACTCAATTGCTCCCAAATGTCAAATGAATTTGTGCGTAGCACTTTGGTGTGGCCATGCATGAAGTCACCTAGTATATGAGTCACGTAAAACGTAGCTTAGCACCAAAAAAATTTCAAATACAATAGCGACGGATATTTTGAACACCCAGCAAAAGTTTACATGAACTATACTATATACTATAACGTTTTTAGTACCGAATGTGTTAACGACAGCCTCGATTTAACCAGACTGCGATTCTCATTATCAGGGTATTATTAAGAATGACACCTAAAACCCACAGATGTTGTCACATAAAAATGAGTTACACGCGATAATTTTTGCGATAAATCAAATACGTTATTAACACGATATATGGTCTTTTCGGTTTTAATCAAGCATTTTCAATGTTAACATATGTGTTCTTTGAGTCACTTTCGACAATATTATCATAACACCGACCCACGACTGAACCGTATCGGATGACAAGTATTCGGATCGGATGAACCGTATCGGATGACAACTGTTAACATAAGTTGTGTCCGTTTTTTTCCAAATTTAAAAATGAGCACCAAAAGTAAAACAAAATGGTAAAGGTTATACGTCATTCGAAAGAAAATTTTCTGGTCTACAAGATATTGTGTTTGCTTTTACGTTACAATTATTATTTTATTTGATTGTAACGGTGCAATAAAAGAAGAATTTACAGCGCTTATAACAGAAGACAGCGCTTATAACAGAAGACAGCGTTAATTTGTTTAACGAACGAATATCACATTATAAAATTATCATAAAATATATGAACAAATCTCGTAGCAGAGGTTTATTATACGAACTACCGCATAAAATATCCAACTTTAAACCGGCTTATTTAAAAAAGAAACAGAAGATCCTTAGGTTTTAACACATTTCGGATTAAAGATCCTGTAGTTCAAAAACTTTCGTAAGACGCTTGTCTCCTGATTCCGGGGTTACAGGTTCGCTTTCCATTGGAACCCAGATTTTTCTCAATGATTTTCACTTAAGGCTTCTATAACATCTTTCCGGTTGGACGGAAGAGATTGCCACATGACATTAAGCCTGCCAGGTTGTACTATATACAGCAAAAGTTGACAACCTCCGTGGCCTAGTTGGAAAGACGCCAGTCTCCCAGCCAGGATTGCGGGCTCAAATCCCGCTGGAATCCAGTTTTTTTTTTAAAAAGGATTCCAGTCTGGTTTTCACTTAAGCCCTCTTTAACATTTTTCTGGTTCATTGGAAGAGATTGCAACATGGCGTTGTACTGTATACAACGAAGTTTAATACAATACAATCTGTATATATTAATGTAATTATAGTACAGTAGTCCTCCCTTTATTCACATTCGTAAAATATTAAATGGAAAATTCGTCACTGTATTGTTCGAGAGTTAATAGTAGAATAGCTTATGTTACGTCACAATGCCTGCGTCATTCACCTCACGGATGTATACACCACGATAATATATTTAAAAAGAGAGTGACCAAATTCACATAACATTTATTACAGTTTATTGTTATATGTGTTACGTTTCATTAGTTATTTTTACTAGGCATTCCACCCATATTAGGATGATTTGAGCCGCCACAATAAATGCTATTTGCAACGGAAATAAATTGGACAGATTAGAGGCCCTACAAATTTCTAAGTCAGTACACCGGGGCGAACATCTGGTAAACACATATATCCGAAAAATCTCTCCGCTGCTGACCGAAATTGTCCCATGCCTCCCTCCGCCCTCAGTCCCCCAACCCGAATGTCTCCAACCGTCGAAGCGTGTATATCGGTACCAGTTCGAACAGAGTTTAGTTTTGTTTGTGCTCCCCTGAAGATGAGGTGAAAGCCTTGAAACCGGTAGGGTTATGCCGTTACAAAAAAGTGGTATAAACAGTGTTTGATAAAATAAATTACAATGTCTTTAAACTTCCGCAACGTTAATGCCTTAACTATAAACAATATAATAGATATTAACAGCATATATGTTGCCTGTCTATGAAAATAATAAATGCGAAATGTCGTAACCCAAGGATCGTCTGTACTTTGATACTTTCTATCAATATTTCATCCAAGATTTTGACATTAATTTTATGGAACATCGTATCAGGATATTTAATAATAAATTATTTATGTAATTCCACTAAATAAATTAATGCTCGTGAAACATGTTTCTACTTTCTATCTCGAGGCCCTCTTCAGGAGATTCTGCCTGAAGAGAACCTCACAGGACACAGAAGGTAGAAACACTTGTTGCGGCGATTAATATAATATGTTGTTCGGAAAGTAGTTTCATATTTCTCGGATAGATGTCGTTAGGACATAATTTACGTTGCTAACTTCATTATAAACATACTGAATGTATATTATTATGAAACGTAACAGTTCAGCGGATTTTTTATGGTCACTGTTCACGAAAATTGCTATAATTTTTTTTGAATTATTTTAAAAACGGAAATAAATAACTTGTTTTTTTCCATTGCTTCATGCTTTTTTAACTACTGCAAAAGAAAAAATGTGATAAAAAATAAACGACATGTACAGTGTATGGTGACGATACAGTAAGCAATTGTATGTGTGATCCTCGAAAGATGGTGCCCGTTTTGGAAGGTCAGATAACACTGACGATTAGCAAATCAAGGCTTTGATACAAAATAACCAGCGTTCTACGACACAAATGAATTGCCGAGATACTGAAAAAGTCTAAAACCACTGTCCAAGAGTAATTGGTGCAATTTTACGTTTATATTTGACTTACGAAAATACAAAATGACTCTCCGTACAATGCAATAATAAGCGGAATTACCAAAGTGATTCGATATCATCAATTTATTTGCATTGGATATTTGCGTTGGATATCATCAATTTATTTGCATTGGATATCATCAATTTATTTGCATTGGATATCATCAATTTATTTGCGTTGGATATTTTAAACGTAATATATTCAAATAAATAAATGTTTTTTTATATCAGTTAATAACAGAGATCAGAATATTCTGTATTGAGGAGGATTCGGCTGATGCAGAATGGATGTGAAGCGTGCGTGTATCGTGTATCCAAGGCTGTGTCACGGTGGCGAGCGGTGCCGTGCTGGAACGGGCCCCTGGTCAACGTCTCCACGACCTGTCTTCCCTGTTATCTTCGTCTTCCTCCTCGTCATCCTGCAGGAGGATGTCTTCTGATAGTTCCACTCCACCCTGGAAAACAAATGGATTAGTTTAATATATTTTAAAACCTAAACATATATCAGGTCTGTAAATATGAAACCGGATTTTTTTTTACAGAAAATACACATTTATTGTATGAAAATGGTAAAAAATATTTTATTCAAAGTATTGCCCATCGCTAGCTACACATGTTTCCCATCTCTCGGGCAATTTGTGGATGCCACGCCAAAAAAATTGTTGCTCTTTTGAGGGAAACCAATCATCGAGCCATTTTCGTAAGAAGTGAAGCGCTGCTCAGCAAGTGTGTGTCCCATCGATGCAAATAAGTAGTAATATGGATGGAGCCAAGTCTAGTGAGTAAGCCGCATACGAAAGTATTTGCCAACTAAACGCCTCAATCGTTTCCTTGACCGGTTTTGCTGTGTGCGATGGTGCATTATTATGAAGTAAAATTACTTTGTGTTGCCTCTTTTGATATTCTGGTCATTTTTCATGCAATGCTTGGTTCAAATCCATCATTTGTTGTCAGTAGCGTTCAGTATAAACGGTTTCGCCAGGTTTTAGCAGCTCATAATAGATAACACCCTTCTGATCCCACCAAACACAGAGCATTGTCTTCCGTCCATAGCGATTTGACCTTCCAGTCGATGTCGCTGGTTTGCTTGGAGTTACCCATGATCTTTTACGCTTAGGATTCTTGAAATACATCCATTGCCAGTCACAATTCGATGGAGAAATTACTTTTTTTTTGTACCTGGCGAGCAGCATTTCGCAAGTGGTTTTTCAGTATTCCTGCTGTCACTTTCGGTTTTCATTCAGTTCATGTGGAACCCATTTTCCCACTTTCTGGATCTTTCCCATGGCTTTCAAACGTATGGAGACGGCTTCTCGTGTCACATTTAATTGATCCACGAGTTGTTGCTGCGTTTGAGCGTCATCCTCATCCAACAATGCTTGCAATTCGGCGACTTCAAACTTTCTCAGTGATCTTCCACGTTCTTTGTTTCTCACGTCACAATCGCCACTTTTGAATTTTTTAAACCACTCAAAGCACTGTGATTTACCTAAATCATGATCACCGTAAGCTTTGACAAGTATTCGATGCGATTCTGCAGCAGCTTTCTTTAAATGGTAACAGAAAATCAATGCTGTCCGCAAATGGTAGTTTTCTGGCACAAAAACAGACATGTTCAACGCTATGAAAACATGTGTAGTTGTATTAAACTTGCATTGTTGTGAGTTAAAAATCTTTGACAAATATAAATACAAAAAAAAGGCACCAATGACGAGGTTTGACAGTCACTACGTTAACTAGAGCCATCTATGAGCAAATTCCGGCAAAATCCTGGTGTATCCATACACCTTTTCACACAACTCCTATGACTATTTTCCTTCAAAATCTCATACACTTGACCAAACCATTCCTTGGCCTTCCGCTACTTCCACTACTGCATTAGTCTTTCTTCATGCATTCATTCTACATGTCCAAACCATCTCAGTGATCTTCTTCATCTTACACAATACATCAGCCTGAAATTGATATTCGTCCCAAGTCACTTGATCCCGTACTGTCACCGCGTGTATTCTTCTCAGTTGAGGCACATGTCCGAACGGTAACACCCTGGATTTCCTATGCAGAAGGTCGCCAGTTCGAGCACAGCGCGGTGCTACTCTTGAACGATACAGGTATTTTTCCACCTAGTATTCGAGGTATAAGGATACTTATGACTTCGGTCATATTTATTCTTTCAACATGCCGGTGTGCTCAGATCGTCTCACTTCATTGTGCCATCGGATCCAGTACCGCGGTGAGGCCAGTGAGTGAAATGCTGGACAAATTTAGCTATGCAAGATGAGTACACGAACAAGTTTTCTCAACGTTCGACGGGTACAACCGCTAAACGCCGGTATCATAACGCGGCAATTACATTGGGAAGCCCAACATATTCACATATTATCGTGTCGGTGTGGACGCGGGGAAACACGGCCAACTCACTAGCTTTAGTCAATTGGTGTAATGTAAACCATGGATTTTATAACACTTTAGGTTCTAGCTTTATTTTCAAAATGTGGACATACATTAAAAATTTGGAAAAAAATATTTTTCAGGATTACTATTAATAACCCTTGTACTACAGAAAACCACAATTAATTCTATTCACTGATTTTGAAAAATTTGAGACAAACGAAGGCAACGAAAAGGGAAAAAATAATTCAAGCCTGGTAAAATAATTACTGTTGAGAGTTCCAGTGCATTGCTGAGGCGGTACATTTATAGGCTTCTCAAGCCTGGTAAAATAATTACTGTTGAGAGTTCCAGTGCATTGCTGAGGCGGTACATTTATAGGCTTCTCAAGCCTGGTAAAATAATTACTGTTGAGAGTTCCAGTGCATTGCTGAGGCGGTACATTTATAGGCTTCTCAAGCCTGGTAAAATAATTACTGTTGAGAGTTCCAGTGCATTGCTGAGGCGGTACATTTATAGGCTTCTCAAGCCTGGTAAAATAATTACTGTTGAGAGTTCCAGTGCATTGCTGAGGCGGTACATTTATAGGCTTCTCAAGCCTGGTAAAATAATTACTGTTGAGAATTCCAGTGCATTGCTGAGGCGGTCCATTAATAGGCTTCTCAAGCCTGGTAAAATAATAACTGTTGAGAGTTCCAGTCCATTGCTGAGGTGGAACATTTATAAGGTTCTAAAGCCTGGTGAAATAATTACTGCTGAGAGTTCCAGTGTATTTCTGAGGTGGTAGATTTACCAGGTCTGTAAATATGAAACCGGAATTTGCTCATAGATGGCCCTAGTTGTCAATGTAGTGACTGTCAAACTGCGTCATTGGCGCTTTTTTCTTGTGTTTACATTTGTCAAAAACTATTAACTCACAACAATACAAGTTTAATACAACTACATATGTTTTCATAGCGTTGAACATGTCTGTTTTTGTTGAGTTAAACGATTGAGGTGTTTGGTTGGCAAATACTTTCGCATGCGGCTTACTCACCAGACTTGGCTCCATCCGATTACTACTTATTTGCATCGATGGGACACGCACTTGCGGAGCAGCGCTTCACTTCTTACGAAAATGGCTCGATGATTGGTTTGCCTCAAAAATGCAACAGTTCTTTCTCGTTTTTTGGCGTGGCATCCACAAATTGCCAGAGAGATGGGAAAAATGCGTAGTTAGCGATGGGCAATACTTTGAAAAAAATATTTTCTACCATTTTCATACAATAAATATGTATTTTCTACAAAAAAATCCATTATCCTATTTACATACCTGATAAATATTCATCATTCAGGAGTGACATTCATTCAGGAGTGACATTCATTCAAGATTACGGAAATAGTAACTACTAATAGTGAACCTAACCTCAAAATCAATATCATCAAGAGACGCATGGTCATCTAGTGACTTGTCCTTGAGGGATGCATCCTGGTCACGCAGCTGCGCAGTCGCAGCAGTATCCTTGGGAGTAAGTGTGGCGGGCTGATTCAACGGGGCGGGAGCAACTCGTTTCAGTGGCTCCGTCACCCATGTCACCTGGATATTAGAAAAACATTTTAATGAATGATATCCTGAAAGAAGGAAACATAAAGTGTACGTACGGATGCAGAAGAGTCTAAGGGTGTGTGTCGAGATAGGAAAGTCAGGTGCTCAGTCATCTCTGCCTACCCCGACAGGGACATGGTATGATGTTATGTACATGACTTTCATTTCAATGGTGAAATGACCATTTTGTTACAAGTAACATAAAAAAAACTACTAGTAAAATTCAACATGGACAGGTAAGCAGTGTTGTATGGTGCCCGGCGGTAAGTAATACACATCGGGCTTAAGAAAGAGACTGTCGGCCATAATCGGCTTTGTAGAGCGTTGTCTCTGTTCCGCTTGACGACTGACAAATTGCGACGGAACACGTGTATGAATGACAGAGACGACGCTCTACAAAGCCGAGGATAGCCAATTATGGCCGACAGTCTCTTTCTTAAGCCCAATGTGTATTACTTACAGCCGGGTACTGTACATACATATTACGGAATTAAATGATTAGTAAAGTAAAATGAAGACTAATTGATACGGTTTGGATACGTAAAATGAATGAATAAGGACCAACTAACAAAACAAATATATAATGCAAACGTGGATGGAAGACACGGTAGAGAAAGATCAAGTGAATATTTTGAAAGATGGAAACGTAAAAGTCAAGAGAAATCGTAAGAGTTGTATGGATATAGAAGAGGTCAAAGATGTGTTTTGAGGACAGTAATAAAAGGACAATTTATATAGTGTCATTTAGAGAGCAGAATATCCTCAAGGGCGAAAGGAAATCAAGATAGGAGTCTAGCGCTCTGTCCTCTCTGCCTACACTAACAGGGAAATGGTTTGATGGTATGTACATACATTTATTGGTTTGATATGTATGATTTTATGCAATAAATATTATTTATAATAGGGGTTTAAATTTAATCATCTGGAGTTTGGAATGGATAAATCCAGTTTACATTATTTCTCTGTGGGAAAATTGTTTCAGCATTCGTACAGATCACAATTCAAACAGTCTCCTGGAATAAATGAAACATTGATTTAGCATTCGTACAAATCACAATTCAAAGTCACCTGTCATGAATGAAAAATTGATTTAGCATGCGTACACATCACGATTCAAACAGTCTCCTGGAATTAATAAAAAAATTATTAAACATTCGTACAAATCACAATTTCTCTTGAAATGAATGAAAGCTTGATTTAGCATTCGTACAAATCCCGATTCAAACAATCTCCTGGAACTAATAAAAAATTTATTTAACATTCGTACAAATCACAATTTCTCCTGGAATGAATGAAAAATTGATTTAGCATTCGCACAAATCAAAATTCAAACAGTCTCATGGAACGAATAAAAAATTAATTCAGCATTCGTACAAATCACAATGCAGTCTCCTGGAATGAATGAAAAATTTATTTAACATTCGTACAAATCACAATTCAGTCACCTGACATGAATGAAAAATTGATTTGCATTCGTACAAATCACAATTCAATGAGTCTCGTGGAACAAATAAAAAATTGACTCAGCATTCGTACAAATCACAATGTAAACAATCTCACGGAACGAAAGAAAAACTTATTTAACAATTCGCACAAATCACAATTCAAACAGTCTCGCGGAACGAATACAAAATTGATTCAGCATTCTTACAAATCCCAATTGCCTCGTGGAACAAATAAAAAATTCATTCAGCATTCGTACAAATCACAATTCAAACAGTCTCCTGGAACTAAATGTGTCCAAATAGCGAGGTTCTGTACGACATAAGAGGGCTCTGTTAATATGTTGAGACTTTGTTAACTTACCTTTATTCGATACCCTCTCAAATCTAAGTTTTGGTTAACAGATAATACTCAATCAAGTTTTCAGTTGTTTTATTAACGTGCCATGATCTTATCAAGGCTCCCTCCCCTGTTGCGGAATACGTAGCATCGATATAAATTTAACCTATTTTTGTTGACATTTGACAGATTACATCGTAAGTGTTGTGTACTCACGCTGAGCGTCCTGTCGCTGAACTGCTTCCCCTTGGCCATGGCTAGCTCGGCATTCTTCCTCGTATCGTAGTGCAGCCACAGACTCGGTGTGTGTGGGTCCACTACGCGACGGACTACCTCGCCAAATTGCTACACATACAAGAGACAATAATTAATTCATTAGATCCACGTCTACAATTTTAAAACACGGTCAATCCTAATTAAGTTTTATCGAGTTAAACATTTTGAGAGTTGAAATGCTGAGATAAAATTTGCTCCGCAGGATGAGTAAACGAACAAACTTTCTCCATGTTTGATAGATACAAACGCTAAACGCCACTATCATACCGCGAAAATTAAATCGGGAAACCTTGGATTCACATTTTTTCGTGTTGGTGTGGATGCGGGGAAACACTGTCAACTTACTTAGTCAATTGGTAGAGTGTAAATTACTCTACCAATTGACTATAGTTTGGAAATTCTAGGATGAGTCCTGTGACAGCTCACAAATTTGCCCCAATACAACCTTGTAACGATGTTCAGTAATTTTAATTATTTTATCAACTTTAATATAAGCTTCAATTCTAATAAACAGCAAGTTATTTAGGTAAATACATTACATAAGGTTGTATTGAGGCAAATTTGTGAGCTGTCACAGGACTCATCCTAGAATTTCCGAACTATAATGCTTTTTGATTTTATAACAGTTTAGGCCATTGCTATATGATTTTCAAAAGGTGAACATTAGTTAAAAATTTAAAAAAAAAATTGCATTACAAATCCAATTCACGGATAATCGTCACTCCTTTTTTTTTTTTTTACACATGACTAGAAATTATACATAATTTGAGAAAAAAACAACAGGTAATTTAATTTGGAATTTTAATGGATCTGGGTTTGTTGCCTTTCATTTGTCGCGTCCCCGGTAAACTAGGCTTTTGCCTGTATCTCATTGAGGATATTTAGCATGAAAAAATAAATCTATACTTGTTTCCGATTTTCGATTACACAAAAACAAAAACCCCTTTGCACGTTCTCATCAACCTGACAAAAAGTGACAACTCAATTACAACTGGAAAGATCGTGCCAAATCAAACTCTACTGTAGTTACATCTTTTTCGTTTACAATTGATAGGATAGTGGATGCAAATTTTGAAGTCCTATATTAACCTTTCCTTCCCTGTGTTGGGTATCTTCTACACGTTGCTTCTAATAACCATCAATATCTCTATAAATATTATAAATACAAGGTTAAGATTTTAGGTATTCCTCCATAATATATTTACGCATTGATTTAAAAAATTATATTAATAATAATCAAAATTTATCGACTACATCGTGGGTATTTTGTGAAGATATCGGAAACGAATTCGCATTTAAACGCTGTGAGTGCCTCGACATTGTGTCTTGACGATAGGTGAATAGTATGCGGGAAGCGCGACACTATATTCGCATCTCACTCTTGCATACTCCACTGAATTGCGAGGACCTGAATTGTCTCAACGTCGCAAGCATAAGCGTAAGCGCCGGGGTATGCGACTGACTGAGTTCCGCGCCACAGTAGCTTCTAGGCTTGCAAATAGGTTAGACGTACGCCCGTTCCGTGAGCGTTGCCAGATGGTTTTTTAATGTTTTCAGCAAATAAATCTCAATTATTATAATTTTTAACTTCAATTATAATTAATTAAGGGTATCATCTATGAATGTTCTTATTTTTCCGATTTAAAATCGCTAATTTTTTATCGCGTACTCACTACCCAACACCGGAGCACGTGTTTCAATTTTAACACCGTAAGGGAAGGGTTAATCTCAATCGCTTTTCTGTACTATCAATAACTAAAGTAAAACTTGATGTTATTAAAAAAAAAAAAAGGTATACTCACAGAGAAATGCTGCTCTACTTGCACCTGTTCATCGGACTCGTACCCGGAGACCAGCAGAGACTTGGGCCTGTGGTCAACGGACTGGTTCACGAACATCCCTCCCTTGGCCATCGCCGCTATCTTGCTGAACTTGGCGCGCATCGCCGCTCTGTCCATGCAGAAATATGTCATTAAGTTTTTAAAACATCTTGACAAATGAATTCACATTAATTCACTTGAACGCAGTATATATTTTGTTTGGAATTAGAGGGACACGGAAGAGGACAGTCAAACAGCAGACTCTAAATAGATTCTTTATGCCAGCAATGTGGACAACTGAAACAGCTCCAATTGTAAGAGCGACAGCAGTAACAATGGAAGATGTATACAGTGAGAGTGATTTAAATTAATAGGTACAGCAAATTGTATTTCTTTTTCGAATACTTAGGGGGGTATTCTCATTTGGATTATTTTTTAAATCGTTTTTTTTTTCTTTATATTTTTCTATAATCCTTTCTGAATAATTTCCAGTAAGAAATGTTAAAAAAATCTTGAAAATTCGAAAAGTTATGAGGGTTTATAGTCGAGCGCCTGTCGAAAAATGGTCGTCTATCGTTATGGCAGTAGCATTATTTTCCAAGAATTCTCGTCCAATAGGATTTCTTGGAATGATGAATTGATATTTAGTTTGTCGGGATTTTTAAACAAGTTTATATGGCCCTGGAATTGCTGATTAACAGTAAGTTGAAAATATTTACTTTAATTCGTGTAAAAATAGCACTTGACACTTGAAACGCGTTTCCTGAAAAATCCCTTTTTTTAACCTATTTCCGTAATAACTCTAAAACTAATAAACCGGATAAAATTCTCCGAAACCTCAATTATTAGAATAAACTGTAGTAAAACACTTTTACTACAGTTTATTCTAATAATTGGGGTTTCGGAGAATCTTATCCGTGTAGTTCGATCTGTCAAATCGTAATGTTTTTTACTGAAGAATAATAAGGGTAAGTCTAGACTCCAGCCCACTTTTATTGAAAGATTAAAAATATTATAAAAAAGAAAACAAATTAGGATAGAAAATAGTACCAACGACTTACCCTAATTTTTTTCTCACTATTCGATAGCTTGGAAAAGAAGCAAATTTGTTATGCAAATTAATTTAAATATTTTTAAACACACGTGTACAATTATTCAGTCTCTTTTGGGGTAGGCAAAGTAAAGATCTCTACACACTGTTTCCATGCACACAGCCTTTGCCTCTTTCACGTTTATAGATCTCATCAAACAAACTCATCTTTCAATTTAAATTTCTCAAATCATCTCTTCCATTCTTTTCCCGGTCCATATCTTCCACGTTCTGCATTCCTTTCAGACACACAAGTGTTTCGCAACTCATTCTCTCAACGTAGTCAATCCATCTAAGGATTCTTATATTTATTTAACATTAATTCATTGTAACAATAATTGGGCAGGCTAATAGCAGGTGGCAGTTTTTTCCAGCCAACCAGACAAAAGTAAATAAAGGAAGTTACTTGAAAAAAAAATCAAAGTGTTATTAATTTGTACAAAATTTATGAACAGTATAAATTATGACAGCAAATTTGAGATATCATCGATCAATGAAAGACACAAAAGTAAAGGACTATTTAATATAGCGCTGTTTAAAGAGCAAACTCTTCTCAAGGGTGCTCTAACTCGGGACTCGAACCCATAATTATTAAACAAATCAAGTGTTGCAGCTATAGCAGCACCCAAGCGAATCATGTAAAGGGATGTTTTTTTGGGCGTGATAGGATTTTGAATTGGCCGCCAAGATCGTGCGATTTAACCCCTCTGGATTATTTTCTTTGGGGTTATGTTAAATCACAGGTTTACACCGACAAACCCGAGACTCGATGAACTTGAGGCCAACATGTGTCGTGTTATTGGCGCCATACAGCCGGAAATGCTCCGCTGAGTTATCGAAAATTGGCGCAATCTAATTGGCCAGTGCAAAAGAAGTCGTGGAAGCCATTTGAACGATATCTTGTTTAAATTATAAACGGCATGAAATATTCTTTCAAATTAAACCTTCAGATCCATTTTTGGTTTATTAGTTGTTGTTTTATTTTATTTATTTTAAAGTTCTATCGTTCTTAATGTGTCTCCCATCTTATGCGTACATAAGAGGTACATAAGAGCCAGCCACGGTCAACATATGTTCTATATCTTATATCTTCAAACAATAATTATTAAGTCCTTAAACAAGCTATCAATTCAATTCAAATACACGGCCATTTAAATAATTTATGTGTTTTATTTCAAAAACAAATCCTATCACACCCAAAAAAACACCCTATATAACACTTTCTTTGTGTACAGTATAACTTTGTGGGATTAATGCCATGTGGCAATCTTCTCCAACCAACCGGAAAGGTATTTGCTTATGGGAACTTAAGTGAAAACCAAACCTTTTTTTTTTGGTTTAATCTGGGTTATATTGTACTTGTATTACAATTTTATTGTACAGAGTACAACCTGGCGGGCTTATTGCCATTTGGTAATCACTTCCGACCCGGGATTCGAACCCAAATCGGAAGACGGATATCTTACCAACTAGGACACGAAGGTCGTCACTCTTTGATTGATCGGATGTTATAATTCTTTAGTTTGCCGAGTATTTTAAGTTCAAGCAAGAAACAGTGGCCTATATTGATAAAATATTCAATCGAAACTGATTTTTCGAGACATACGGCTATTCCTTTATTCACCGTTCTAGCCGTTTGTTCTATATAAACCTATTCGTATGTCCGACAATCTATTCAATTTCGAGATATTGTTCTATATTAACCTATTCGTATGTCCGGCAATCTATTCAATTTCGAGATATTGTTCTATGTTAACCTATTCGTATGTCCGGCAATCTATTCAATTTCGAGATATTGTTCTATGTTAACCTATTCGTATGTCCGGCAATCCATTCAATTTCGAGATATTGAATCGATTGGAGAATATATACGTGGATATATTCTCGGCACCATCTATAGCAGTGCGAGAAGAATCCTTTCTAGTATTCCTCCAAACGATTAATAATCGATCAGGCCCACATCCCACAACGGGAGAAATCCATTCAACAGATAAGATTGTCAACACGAAAAATGAACCTTTTACGAGTGAAGAGAAATTATAATGTACCTCTGTGCAGGGCCTCCTCGTCTGGAGCTGAGATTGTGCCTCAGGATGGTCTGCTGCCTCCTTAGATCAGCCACCTTCCTCATCAAGTCTGTCACGTCTTGTCCCTCCTAATAACCAAATATACCACATTAGTATGATAAAACATACACAATATAACCCAGAATTTACACTTTTTTGTGGGTGAGGCTAAAATGTTGTAAAATAGAGGAAAGTGTCAATTGTGGGAAATGATATTTTAAAACAATATCTACGATATTTCTTATTTCAATGAAAATAAAGGCATACACTAATATTTATTAATTACTTCAATGAAAATAAAGGCATATAACACATCGATCAATAAGTCCCGGGACTAACTACTAAAACAACATTTGTTTGACAAAATTCTTCTTTATTCATCAACATAGTCTCCTTCAAGAGCGATATATTCATTCCAACACTTTCCTGACTTTTCTATGCCAGCCGTGTAGAACGGTTTATCTTTGGTTTCAAAATAGGCGTTAGTTTCGGCAATCACTTCTTCATTGGAACCAAATCTCTTTCCCTGAAGCATTTTTTTGAGGTCTGCAAACAGCCAAATCTGGAGAATACGGTGGGTGCGGAAGCAATTCGAAGTTCGACTCGTGCAATTTGGCCATCGTTACCATCGACTTGTGACATGGTGGTTTGTCCTGATGAGAACTTTTTCTTCTTCATATGGAGCCTTCTTCATATTTTTTTGCAATTTCTGCCTTCAAACGCTCCAATAACGCTATGTAATATTCGCTATTGATGGTTTTTCCCTTTTCAAGGTGACTGATGGATATCATAACATGCGCATCCCAAAATACAGAGGCCATACCCTTCCCGGCTGACTGTTGAGTTTTTGGTTGCTTCGGAAGACTTTCATCGGCTGCTCTCCACTCAGCTGACTGCTGATTTGATTCCAGAGTATAGTGGTGGAACCAAGTTTCATCCA
Source organism: Odontocerum albicorne (assembly GCA_949825065.1). Lineage (NCBI taxonomy): Eukaryota > Metazoa > Arthropoda > Insecta > Trichoptera > Odontoceridae > Odontocerum > Odontocerum albicorne. The sequence continues at coordinate 5,126,503 of OX463866.1, read as the reverse complement.
TTGTCACATACCGACGCAAAAACTCCTGTTTATTTCGCGTAAACAGTGCCAAACAGCGCTCTGAATCATCGATGCTTTGTTGTTTCTGTTCCATTGTGAGCAAACTCGGCACCCATTTCAAAAAAAGCTTTTTCATGACCAAATGTTCATGCAAAATAGTGTAAACACTACCAAATGATATCTTCAGGATGTCAGCTATCTCACGCAACTTTACTTTGCGATTTTCCATCACGATTTTGAGGATTTTTTTTATGTTTTCTGGTGTAACAGCCTCATTTGGACGACCAGAGCGTTTAGCATCATATATGTGTCTGTACGACCGCGTTTGAAATCAGCATACCACCGACAAATGGTTGTTTTCGACGGAGCAGAGCCCGGACAACACTTTTCAAGCCATCGCTGAGTTTGAACGGTATTTTTTCCCATTAAAAAGCAATGTTTTATCAGCACACGAAATTCGTTTTTTTCCATTGTTTTGAAAATAGCAAAAGTAGCGTCACTAAAACAACTCAATGACACAATGTCGGAATGTCATAAAAGTTTGCCACGTAACTTCTAAAAGTAGGTTCTAGCTGAGAATGGTATGGATTTGTTATTAGAGGCGCCATCTGTTGGTTAGTCCCGGGACTTATTGATCGATGTGTTACTAATATTTAGTAATTACTTCAATGAAAATAAAGGCATATACTAATATTTTTTAATTACGTCAATGAAAATAAAGGTATATACTACGATATTGTGTGAGTACAGATGTAATTTATTGTTTTATTACAAGAGCGGAAACAAAACTTAAAAAATTCATTTAATGAACAATTAATTCAAAAAAGGTATTAACTTAACGTGTTCCCCGCGGGGAGCACAAACGCCTGTGATCTGACGACAATCCAAGTTTCAAATCACAAATACTTAAAAAAAATTACACAAAACCGGAATAAAAATTGAACTAAAATTTAAAATAATCTTTATTCTAGCGACATCTCTGAAAACCTTGTCAAATAATATATTAGTTTATGAGATATTGTTGAATAAACAGAGCGCCAAATTTTTTTGGTTTCTCAATATTTCCAGCATTAACGACCTGTCGCGCGGATCGAGTCCTGCGATGAGTCTCTCTTACATAAATAAACATTACTGAGTCTCTCTTACGTAAATAAACATTACTAGTGCTATATGCATTTGATTGGGTGAGTGTCATGAAGCATTGATTTGATCGTAGCATTCCTTTGTTTATTTTACGTAATGTTAAGTTTATCTCCTTTATTTAATGAGTCTCCTTAAGAGTAATGACTATTATTTATTATCAGAAAATTACTTAATTGTCATGTTTACTTGGTGTTGTAATCAAATATCAGTGGTTCTAAACAAAATATGTATTTAAACTTAGAAATTAAAAAACGCTGAAATTGTGCCGCGCACAGGATTCGTGGAATTTGATTTTTAACACGGTGAACAGGTTAAACAATCTGAGATGTAACTGTCGACAATATGAATTCTGAAATCCTGTAAGCAGGATTCTAATTTAATACTAGAATTCTGAATAAAGCTTTTCTGGTCAGACATTTGGATGGAGACGAGACACTTTTACGTTAACAATAACAAAAAAATGTTATTTAATGTTCAACAGCGTTATTAATTATAATTAACTGCAAGCAAAAAAGTTCATCAATAACAAAGTTCTTAGAGATTAGATAACAATCAGATATTTGGACCATGACGAGACACTTTTACGTAAATAACGAAAACGTAATTTAATGTTCAACAGCGTTAATAATCATAAATAAAGGTAAATAAAAAAGTTCATCGATAACAAATGTCTTGACGATAAAATAACAATTAAGTTCGAGAAATAAATAAAAATCACAAAATCGATAAGACGGAACGAATGTTTAAAGCGAGATGTCAAAATGTGGAAAATTGGTTCATTTTCTCAGTTGAACCAACACATTATTAACATAACTGAAGTCTGCATTCAAGACTTTGTTTTTTAAGAGAGTGACAATAGTTTAGACCAGGGGTCTCCAAATTACGGCCCGCGGGCCAACACCGGCCCGCAAGCACCACCAATCCGGCCCGTCATAGTTTATTTTGATTACATTGTAAAATTTACAATGTAAGTAAATCATACAAAATAATAATCAGATGTTTTTATTTAACGAACAATTAAGAAACACAATAACTGACATACATAATGAAATTGAACATTTTAACTGTAATTAATGATATGAGATTTATCCTAAAAACTTACAATAAGTGATATACATAGGTAATGCACATAATGAAACTAAACATTATAATTATGATTAATGAGATTTATGTAGCTGTAACTTTCCACTGACAAATTGCGAACGGAGCGGAGTCCACCCCCGCACCCTGCGCCATAGATATCTCACTCGCCGGCTAGTCCCAATATGAAAATTTGCGCGTAATTCAAAACTACAGTACGTTGGTATAATGAGCTAGCTAGGTCTTGGCCCTTGGGACTTAGTGAAGGAGTGAGTGTGGCCCTTGGGACTTAGTGGAGGAGTGAGTGTGGCCCTTAGGCCTTAAAAAATTTGGAGTCCCCTGGTTAAGACAATAATACGAAAAGTGACAGTGGCGAGACGAGTGGAGATGGACTGAATGCTGCTGGTACGAGTTATGGTGATTATACTTAAAAATGAGGAGTTTGAAAATTTTTTTTTTAAATTGTCTCAAAAATTTGGTTGTCTTATTGTCCGAAAAATATGGTAAATAAAAGTCTATTCATATTAATGAATCAACTGTGCATTAGTGAAAATGAATTTCAACTGATCGTTCGCTTTGAGACTATGTGCAGTGTTCGTTCATCACGGTCGGTGAACAAAACTCGGCAGTCTTCCGTTCGGTCACAACGTGTACGGTAAGACAAATGATATCTCACCTGTTGTTTGGTGAAGAGATCAAGTTCTGCGTCCAATATTTCCTTTTGCGTTTCCTCCTTGCTCCTGGGACGCTTTGCGAGGATCATGGCATTGCTGGTCTGCAATTTGTGACAAATAACAAATATAAATTAAGTACGAAAACTAATTAATCTTTCGATAAGTACGTTAGAGCGCAGTCATAGTACAAGAGGTGACGCACTGAATCTGGACTTCTGAACCCACGAGTTCGTACATCGTTTGGGAGGAGAAATATGCAGGTCTTACGACAAGTGTTAACACCACGTTACCGAGGGAAAGTGACGATATTTGTAATGTCGCACATACAAATTTAATCAAACATGAAAAGAAGAGGGTCTTTGACACATCTAAATCAAAGAGTTCGTACATAATTTGGGAGGAGAAATATACAGTTCCTTGCACTATGTTACCGAGGGAAAGTGGTGATTTTTATAATGTCGTACATTCAAATTTAATCAAACATTAAAAAAGGAGGGTCTTTCACACACTGGATGTGGTACATTTGGAACGAGAAATATGCAATTCCTTACAGCAAGAGTTAACACCACGTTACAGAGGGAACGTGGTAAATGTCGAGCATTCAAATTTAATCAAACATTAAACGAAAGAGGGAGAGGGAGGGGCTGAGTAGGAAGTCGGTAATTTTTCTATTATCCTCAATCAACATTTATAATTTACACAATTTTCCTATTATCCTCAATCAACATTTATAATTTACACAATTTTCCTATTATCCTCAATCAACATTTATAATTTACACAATTTTCCTATTATCCTCAATCAACATTTATAATTTACACAATTTTCCTATAATCCTCAATCAACATTTATAATTTACACAATTTTCCTATTATCCTCAATCAACACTTATAATTTACACAATTTTCCTATTATCCTCAATCAACATTTATAATTTACACAATTTCCCTATTATCCTCAATCAACATTTATAATTTACACAATTTTCCTATTATCCTCAATCAACATTTATAATTTACACAATTTTCCTATTATCCTCAATCAACATTTATAATTTACACAATTTTCCTATTATCCTCAATCAACATTTATAATTTACACAATTTTCCTATTATCCACAATCAACATTTATAATTTACACAATTTTCCTATTATCCTCAATCAACATTTATAATTTACACAATTTTCCTATTATCCACAATCAACATTTATAATTTACACAATTTTCCTATTATCCTCAATCAACATTTATAATTTACACAATTTTCCTATTATCCTCAATCAACATTTATAATTTACACAATTTTCCTATTATCCACAATCAACATTTATAATTTACACAATTTTCCTATTATCCTCAATCAACATTTATAATTTACACAATTTTCCTATTATCCTCAATCAACATTTATAATTTACACAATTTTGAATGGATAGGCGAACAAAAGAAGGCCCTCATTTTGTGGATACAGAGAACTAACTACTTCACAGAGCAGTCAGTGTTGCCAGCCTCTTGCTAGAAAAAAAAACCAAAACGTCTCTTTAACTTTTCGTCTTTCCTTCGTGCAAAGTAAAATAAATTAACCGCACAAAAATCTAGATGACACATAATACTTTTAACCAATAAAAATATTAATACCAACAAACAAAAACATAAAATCAATTTTAAAAACCATATAAATTTAAAACGTTGAACACAGTTGTACAAAAAAATAGTTTAAACAAACAAATTCGACTGTTGATGTTATATATAATTTAAACCACCTGTTATTGAATGTTATACTTCAGAAAGTCTAGGATGAACCGTGCGACGTTTAAAACGTCATGTCACAAAGGGATGGGGTAAAATCGTTTTTTTTTTACAAATCGAATAGTTTTTTTTATAAATGGAACAATTGTTTTTCTCTTAACTGACGTTTTAATTCCTAATTTTCATTATACTGACTTTCTAATGTATTGTATGATTTGTATGCAGCTTTAAATAGGCCAAATATCTTTAATTAGTATTAATCCACTATGGATTAATACTAATTACGATTTATGTATAAAAAAAATCGAAAATTCAATTATCGTATACCCCATCCCTAGCCAATGCGGACTAACGTAGTGACTTTTGACAAACGTCACCAAATATTATTTGATTTTAACAAACTGCCACATTTTTGCTAATTTGTAACAAGATGTATTGATTTGTCATTATTGTTAGTTTCATGTAATGTATTTACCTAAATAACTTGCTATTTATTAGAATCGAGGCTTATATTAAAGTTGATAAAATAATTAAAATTACTGAACATCGTTACAAGGTTGTATTGGGGCAAATTTGTGAGCTGTCACAGGACTCATCCTAGAATTTCCGAACTATAGTTGTTATACACCTTATATTTAAATCCAAATCCATTTGTATGTAAGACTCGTTTCCCTATAAAACAACAAATTTTATATCATGGTGGTGTCGTAATAATATCACCTGTTATTGAATGCTAGCAGTAATACAAATCCAAACCCTTTTGAATATGTACGACTCGTTTCTCTATATGACCACAAGTGGTATATCGAGGTAATGTCTTAATAGCCTCACCTGTTAATGTGTTATTTTGTATATGTACTAACTAATTTTCCTGCATTACCACAAGTGGTCTATATCGTGGAGGTGGCTTAATAATCTCACCTGTTATTAAATGTTAGTTGTTATACGCTTTATATTCAAATCCAAATATTTTTGTATACGTAAGATTCATATCCTTACATGAGCACAAGTGGTATATCATGGTGGTGTCTTAATAACTTTTTATTGAATGTTAGATATTATATGACAAGTGGTATATTGTAGTGATGTCTTAATAATCTCACCTGTTATGAAATATTTGATGCTATACCCCTTATATTCAAATCCTTTTTAATGTGTCATATTGTATATTGTATATGACTCATTTCCCTCCATTACAACAAGTGGTAAATTGTAGCGGTGTCTTAATAATCTCACCTGTTATACCCATTATATTCAAATCACTTTGAATTATCATTTTGAACACAGTATGACTTATTTTCGTACATGACAAGTTACATATCTTTATCATAGGATAAACCTATGAACAATTTTTTTTTAACCTGGCGAGTTTATTGCCATGTGGCAATCTCTTCCAACCTACCAGAAAGATGTTTTTATAGGCCCTAAGTGTTAACAAGACTGGAAACCTATTTAAAAAAATCTGGGTTCCAGCGGGGATCGAGCCCGCAACCTCCGGATCGGCAGACAAGTGTCTTACCACCAGGCCACGGAGGTCGTCAAACAATGTTTTTGTACACAGTATGACTCATTTTCGTACATGACAAGTTGCATACGTTTATCACACGATAAACCTATATCAAATGTTTTTTTCCTGGCACCATACCATTTACTCTTGTGTCAGTGTCATTTATAAGCAAATAAATATATCATTCGGTGTAATAAAGATTATATTAATGCATAAGGGCACTATGCAATCAATTCAATTCAATTCCCCCTTCTTTTATAGCTCCACAAGGGAGCATAGGGAGGCCACCAGTCTTCTCCGTTCAGAGCGGTTTTGGGCGGTGTTGGTAATCTCCCTCCACGACATTCCTAACGCTCTGACTTCCTTGTCATAGGAACGGTACACCGTGAGAGAGGGTCTTCCAGGCCGTAGGGACACCCCAATGGACAGAAAAACAGCGCTCTCCTCGGCCAACTATGCAATACTTGTAATGTATTATACACAGAACCTGGATTGCCTCTTACAAATTGGCAATGGCAGAATCTTTTGTATCATAACAAGTTCGTACAATATATTGTGCATAAAATTAATAATATAAACTAAATATGATGCTTTTAAGTTTTGCCATACTGCGTTTTGCATACATGCATATATTGTGCTGAGTTTGCTTACAAATGCACACGGTGCACAGTGACGCTGAGAACATTTCCACTTTTCTTAACCGTATTTGTTTTACCTCAACCGATGGTAATTCTTACCGGTCTAAGTTTTGTTTTCATCATAGGATGTTTGTTTGTTATTGCAGTATTTTCATTTATTTTAATTAATCATTTAACGTAACAATTAATTCAGATTCTCACAAATTTTATTGTGTGTATGAACACCTGAGCAATCCCTCGCTATAGAGTCGGTCCATCCTGTGGATGGATGACGCCTGTGCGTGTATTGCTCTATTGTGTGCATGCACACAGCACTACAGCAAGCACACACACCAGCAGGCAGATCAACACCTGAGCAGTGCTACATACATACAGGCAATCCCTCGCTATAGAGTAAGATTGTCAGTCCATCCTGTGGATGGATGACGCCTGTGTGTGTATTGCTCTATTGTGTGCATGCACACAGCACTACAGCAAGCACACACCAGCAGGCAGAACAACACCTGTGCAGTGCTACATACACACAGGCAATCCCTCGCTATAGAGTAAGATTGTCAGTCCATCCTGTGGATGGATGACGCCTGTGCGTGTATTGCTCTATTGTGTGCATGTACACAGCACTACAGCAAGCACACACCAGCAGGCAGAACAACACCTGAGCAGTGCTACATACATACAGGCAATCCCTCGCTATAGGGTAAGATTGTCAGTCCATCCTGTGGATGGATGACGCCTGTGCGTGTATTGCTCTATTGTGTGCATGCACACAGTACTACAGCAAGCACACACCAGCAGGCAGATCAACACCTGTGCAGTGCTACATACACACAGGCAATCCCTCGCTATAGAGTAAGATTGTCAGTCCATCCTGTGGATGGATGACGCCTGTGTGTGTATTGCTCTATTGTGTGCATGTACACAGCACTACAGCAAGCACACACCAGCAGGCAGATCAACACCTGTGCAGTGCTACATGCATACAGGCAATCCCTCGCTATAGAGTAAGATTGTCAGTCCATCCTGTGGATGGATGACGCCTGTGTGTGTATTGCTCTATTGTGTGCATGCACACAGTACTACAGCATACACCAGCAGATCAACACCTGAATACATACATACAGGCAGAGCATTTAGCCATGCACATTGATTATTTGACAATAATTACTAAAAAAAATCTTAAATTTTTCAAAATTTTGGACTTACCAATTTATGCCGGAAGCCCGACGATATTTACATGACTTAAAGTCGAATTATAAAGACCAATCTAAGATATTCTTACAGAAAAATATTTTACATAAACGAGAAGTGTAAATTAAATTAATATTGAAAAAAAATATATTTATTCAGCAAAATGAATAAACTAAATAATTAAAATAAAGACATACTAAGAAAAACTGGCTCAATCTACATGATTTCTGATCGTGCAATCCACCATGGAATTACTTAAACACACGTACATAGATATTGCAAAAACTGGCTCAATCTACATGATTTCTGATCGTGCAATCCACCATGGAATTACTTAAACACACGTACATAGATATTGCAAAAACTGGCTCAATCTACATGATTTCTGATCGTGCAATCCACCATGGAATTACTTAAACACACGTACATAGATATTGCAAAAACTGGCTCAATCTACATGATTTCTGATCGTGCAATCCACCATGGAATTACTTAAACACACGTACATAGATATTGCAAAAACTGGCTCAATCTACATGATTTCTGATCGTGCAATCCACCATGGAATTACTTAAACACACGTACATAGATATTGCAAAAACTGGCTCAATGTACATGATTTCTGATCGTGCAATCCACCATGGAATTACTTAAACACACGTACATAGATATTGCAAAAACTGGCTCAATCTACATGATTTCTGATCGTGCAATCCACCATGGAATTACTTAAACACACGTACATAGATATTGCAAAAACTGGCTCAATCTACATGATTTCTGATCGTGCAATCCACCATGGAATTACTTAAACACACGTACATAGATATTGCAAAAACTGGCTCAATCTACATGATTTCTGATCGTGCAATCCACTATGAAATAACTTAAACACACGTACTATACATACATATTCCAAAAACTGGCTCAATCTACAGAATTTTTGATTGTGCAATCCACTATGGAATTACTTAAACACACGTACATACATATTGCAAAAAACGTTTTATAGAAATAAAAACACGATTTATAGTCGACTCCCTCGTGGGTTGTAACGAACGAAACTGACGTAAACACAAGAAAAGTTGTCCGGACGAAAAATGATGTAAACACAAGAAAAAGGCGCCAATGACGCGGCTTGACAGTCACTACATTGACAACTAGAGCCATCTATGAGCAAATGCCGGTTTCATATTTACAGACCTGGTATATGCTTTAGTGCTCAACTGACTTTTTTTCCTAACGCTACACGCTGTACAATATCCTTCTTAACTCTTCCGTCATCTGAGAATATACTACCCAAATAGCAGACTTCCTCAACTTGATGCAATCTGTAATTTATGTCACATTTACTTTTCCTTTCACACTTTTCTATCGCCATTACTTTGTGTATTTCACAACATTCATTCTCAGATCTTCATCTTGCATCTCTCATACAATTTACTTATCTATGTTTTTGTGTTCCATTCATTTTGTTTTCATATCACTACATGCACTTCGTCTACTAGAGCCATCTATGAGCAAATTCCAGTTTCATATTTACAGACTTGATAAATATGTACATACTATGTCGTTATCAATAAACCTATATTTATATCAAATAACAAGAATGAAAAATTAAATAAATAAAAGTCTATATACTCGTATAACATAATAACAACAGGAACAAAGTTACTCATGCTTCCCTGTCACGTAGTTTAGTTATGCCTGCCTATCGAGTTTATGAAGGAATTCCCTCAATTTATTCATCCAAATACGGAAGTTTGAAAAAACTTATTCAACAAGGTAATTCCGTGTGCAAGTGGTGATGCTCTTAGCAGCTCAGTTCGTGAATACGGCACAGAAATACAATTTTAATTCACGATGACGAAAATAATTATCCGGTATATCAAACAAAAATCTGTCAGTCAAAAATAGAGTTTGCTATTTTTTCCGTTAGCAATTTTTATATGTATGACGGGAGGTCAATAAATTCGCGGAACGAAGGGGTCAAGGGAGGGGGCGGTAGTGCGCATACACATGTTCTGATAATATGACACATTATTAAGATCTCTGTGAGTACCCCCCCAACCGTGGGGCCATGAAATACTGAGTCACATAGCGTATGGCCCCGCGGTTGGGGCGCAGTGATTATTTCTCGAATATTCCCAGATTATGTCAGGATTTGGACTACCAATGACATCTATCAATGATACCACACAATTAAATCATTTATTGGCTAGTTACTGTTTTACCGACTGAACAAACAATGTTTTAAAATTTTCATTAATATCTTACTACTCGAGAGGTTAGTATATTCACCAAGTTTTAGTGTAATTTTGAGAGTATTGTTTAAGATATCGTCGGAAGAGTATGCCAAACGTTAACACTTGCCACCCTATGATGGATAGTGAGTGACCAGGACTTACATAATAAAATAATTTTATAGCTAATTACAAAAGATAACCTAGCAGATTTTGCATCATTTTAATTTAAAAGATACATTTTTCACTGGATGCTGAGCGTCCAGCACAGTGGCTGGCGGAATTGTTTAGCACAGTAAGGCAAGTGTTAATAACATCCCAAGTATGGGAAAAATTGAGTATCGCGCCGTCATTAAGTTTCTCACAAAACAAGGAAAAACACCTCAAATCATTTTGGAAGAGATATTAGTGATTTACGGGGACTGTTGCTCTGGAAAAACGATGGATTACAAGTGGCGTAGCCTTTTTTAGCAAGGGAGCAAATCGATTGAAGATGACCTCCGATCAGGACGGCCTGTTGAGGCCAGCTTCTTCAAACATCGTCAAAAATGTAGAAAAGCTTGTGCTGGAAGATGCCCGCCTAAACAAACAACAGCTAACAGAGATGGTTGGAGTATCACCTACAACAATTTTGAATATCCTCAACCAGCATCTAGGGATGTCAAAAGTCAGCGAAAGGCGGGTACCCAGAATGCTACCACCGCTTCAAAAACAACAACACGTTGAATGTTCACGAGTTTTTGGACCTCTGCAGAAACAACAAAGATGAGATTTTGAGCCGAACTGTTACTGGAGATGAAACTTGGGTTCATCATTATGGGCCTGAGTCGAAGCAGGAGTCCATGCACTGGCTAAAAAAGGGCACACAGCGACAGAATTTATTGACCTCCCCTCGTATGTATAAACACGTGCGTAGTTCTCTCCTAACTCTTAAGGAGTAATATCCAAGGATACCCATTTAAAAAAATGTGGAACGTACCACATGTCTTTATTTATACGAGGGTTGCTACTTATGTTTTGAGATATGGCAACAACAGTGTAGATACGTCAAATCTGACATCAGCATCGTAAAGTTTAACATTTTTAATGGTATACGTGCTCAGAAAGTTTTGTCATACGAGTGCTATTTGTGTTGTTTACAGTGACTTGAAAAATTCATCTGAGGCCAAATTGGAATTAAATTGTGAACATTTTCGTGCGATGATTTTTTATGATTTTCGACGTGGACTAACTCAACAACAGTGTGCCGATCAACTCGCTTTGACACCATCCCGGGCCACTGTGTTTCGCTGGTTATCCGAAATTCGACTTTTTGAGCACTCAGAACATCGAATTGATGGGTCATCCGCCGTACAGCCCTGATTTGGCACCCAATGACTTCTTTTTATTCCCGAACATTAAAAATAAATTGCGAGGTCAACATTTTTCGACGCCTGAAGAAGCGGTTGATGCGTTCAAAACGCATGTTTTGAAGTTACCTCATTCGGAGTGGAAAAAGTGCTTCTAAAATTGGTTCAAACACATGCAACAGTGTATTGATCTTCATGGAGAGTATTTTGAAAAACAATAAAGCCATTTTCGATGATAAATATTTGTTTTTACTTGTCTGTCTCAAAATTTAAGTAGCAACCCTCGTATTCCATAGTTTGTGATCCCATTCTGATGTGGAAGTCACATATCTTACCAATGAGACAGCGGATGTTGTTTCCTACTGCAACATGCTTTCAGTATCTCAAAACTACGTAAACTTTACATTCTTAAAACAACTTAAGTAACGTCAATAAATCAAAACAAAAACGAAAACACTGCAATAAATTAATCGAACATTTACTAAAACAGCCATAAAAAACAAAACAAAACAAGTTTTACACTACTGTCGCTATAAACATAAATGCCACTAAGTTTGATTATGTTATGATTATTAATAACGACAAACAATACACACACTAACAGATGAGGACAAACAAACAACAAGTGAATGAGATGCGGTGTGTGATAACGAAATATTGATTGATACACACATGATAGATGCCAATACAAATATATTAAAATAAATATTTCGTTAACCATGTATTTTCTCTTGGATCCGATGGACATTTTGCTGAGTGAATTAGCCACGTTTGAATCCTCGGGCTGAAAATTACAGACAATAACGACTAAAGTCAAGAGTCGGTTAAATTTGTTAGTTAAAAATCATTACGATTATGTTTAGAACTCCGCTAACAATTTTCTTTTAACTACAAAAAAAAACACATTTAACAGAAAACTAAATTACACGATAATCTAAACAAACAGTGTTTTGTTAACCGAACTGTAGTTAGTATCTTGGAATTAACTGCCAAATAGTGTAGTGAGTGATGTGACATTAAACTACGAGGGTCATACAGAAAGTAAGCTTGCAAGGGCTCCTGAGGCCGGGGGAAATTTATTGTTTCGAAGTTGGTGCACCTAGCGTGTAAGGGGGATCCTAACGGTCAGTTTGTTTAGTCCCGCGTGTTTGTCGGCCATTTTGTTCAGTCACAGTAAATTCTTTCGATGGAGGTCGTCGCGCGCTCCTGCCACCTCCCGCCCGTGCGAGATCCGCGCGGTCATCTGTTTTTTGACTTTGCAGAACAATACCGCCGCGAATATCCATCGGAAGCTCATGGATATTTATGGTAGTGATGTGATGAGTCGACAACATGTCACGAAGTGGGTTAGGTTGTTCAGAGAAGGCCGTACTGATACCACGAGACAAGGCTGTGATTTCTAACGAACTTGTGCTAAAAATTGAAGAACAAGTGCGAAATGACCGCCGTGTGACGCTTGACGACCTTCACGAAGAACTTCCCGACATTTCTCGAAATCTCCTTTGTGATATTGTGTCGGAAAAACTTGGTTACAAGAAGTTGTGTGCGAGATGGGTGCCCAGAATGCTCACACCGGAGCAGCGTCAAAATCGCGTGACCGCCGCGCGTGAATTTTTGGATCATTTTGCACAGGAGGGAGAAGCTTTTCTGGACTCTATCGTGACGGGGGATGAGACGTGGGTGTGTCACTACACCCCAACAATTTTCCAACGATCAGGAGGTCGAGGAAGCTGTGAAGAAGTGGCTGAAAGAGCTGACGGCGGAGGTCTATGACACTGGCATACAAAATGTCTCGATCTCGACGGCGATTACGTTGAAAAATAGTTTAATATATTTGTAAAGTATCCTGAGAATTTCAATTAAATACAAACATTTTTCGATCCTACATAAATGTTGTAACCCTACTTTCTGGATGACCCACGTAGTTTAAAAAATCCCCTGGACAAGTTTCTACAGACAAATTTTCTCCATTAACATAAAATCAAATTATTAATTGCACGATCACTAAAAAAGTTTTTCGAATTTGCACGACACATCAAAAAAGCGGCTGAAAACAACGTGGCTTTTTTTCGTATGTTAAAAATTCAACTCAAGTCAAGTTTTGACGACATATTTCCGAAATATTGAGAACACATTTAATAGTATAATAAAAAATACGTGCTCTTGTTTATGGCCAGCCGTGTACCAATTAAAAAAAAATTGTCATTAATTTCTTTAAACAGATTTATGTTTTACGTATGTAATATATAAATTTGTAAAACTACAGTACGCACTCGATTATTCGTGATCGCACTGACTGAGTTACGGATTGACCGGTGCAGAAAAGAAGTTCCGATTTATTAAAAATTTTTATAAAATGTGATAACAAAAAAAACACAAACCCAGTTAACGTGACGTCGGATAATCGAGTCCGCTGTATTTATTTAGTAAGGTGAAAACGTAAAGAATGCGTGTTACACCAATAATGAGTAATGGAAATGAAACAATGAAGTAAGTTGCAAAGTGTCGAGATGAGAACCCTCAAGACCGTAAGACGCGGAAAAGACAATTTACAGCAAGGTTCAGAAATACCAGAATTCGAGAAATATTATGAAGTGGACGATACTGCCAGACGGGGACAACAACGAAAAGGGAGAACAGAGTAATGGAACAAATCTAGACCACAAATCCTTTCACGTAATGCAAAGTCGACATACTCCGGGAAGACTACCTGGGAATCCACATCCTAGGAGGTCTACCTGATAAGAAACAGACCCATAGTCTAGGAAACGTGAAAGGTTAGTTTAAGAAGTTTACGGGAGTTATTTCTGTGTTGAGTTGGCTTTAACACATTGATCGCCAATAGGATTTTCGTAAAATGTCCAAAAAATGTTTTTACGTTTTTAATGTAATATAACCTACCTATCACATTCATGAGTATATCTTTTAGAACCATGAAGATATCCTAAGGCCATATCGCAGTGAGATAGAGAAGGGCCGTGTCGGCCAAGTTTAATAGTAGTTTAATACAGAGCGCGTAGCCGACGGACAGGATGACACTCTGAAGTTAGGTATGCCGTGTCAGCCGCCGGTGGCCAACACGGCCCAATTGGAATACCTCGGTGTCGGCCACCGGTGGCTGACACGGCGATCAACGTGTTAATGATGGCCATCAGTTCAAAAGTGTTATTTTGAAATTGAAGATGAAAATTGCCGATCAGCAGTGAAAATCTTCGAACATACACATACGAAGAAAGTTTTCCAAAGCGCCTGATTCTTACGAGATCTATGATACTAATTATATAACATTATAGATGATACAATAAAAGCGATAAATTAGAGAGCAAAGCTATAGACAAACCTGCTGCCCCGTTTTTGCCAAAGCCACCAGCTCAGCTCTAGTCTTGTCTATGCTCCTCTGCATTATCTTTATGGTCTCCATCAGGTTTTCTCTTTGGCTTGGCGTTGGGTTACCTGTAGAAAAAAAAAAAAAAAATTTATTTCTCAATTATAGCAGTTCTCTTTAACCCTTCCCTTACGGTGTTAAAATTGAAACGCGTGCTCCGGTGTTGGGTAGTGAGTACGCGATAAAAAATTAGCGATTTTAAATCGGAAAAATAAGAACATTCATAGATAATCCCCTTAATTAATTATAATTGAAGTTAAAAATTATAATAATTGAGATTTAATTGCTGAAAACATTAAAAAACCATCTGGCAACGCTCACAGAACAGGCGTACGTCTAACCTATTTGCAAGCCTAGAAGCTACTGTGGCGCGGAACGTCAGTCGCATACCCCGGCGCTTACGCTTATGCTTGCGACGTTGAGACAATTCAGCTCCTCGCAATTCAGTGGAGTATGCAAGAGTGAGATGCGAATATAGTGTCGCGCTCCCCGCATACTATTCACCTATCGTCAAGACACAAGGTCGAGGCACTCACAGCGTTTAAATGCGAATTTGTTTCCGATATCTTCACAAAATACCCACGATGTAGTCGATAAATTCTGATTATTATTAATATTATTTTTTAAATCAATGCGTAAATATATTATGGAGGAATACCTAAAATCTTAACCTTGTATTTATTATATTTATAGAGATATTGATGG
This sequence comes from Odontocerum albicorne, assembly GCA_949825065.1. Lineage (NCBI taxonomy): Eukaryota > Metazoa > Arthropoda > Insecta > Trichoptera > Odontoceridae > Odontocerum > Odontocerum albicorne. Next base: position 5,110,841 of record OX463866.1, on the reverse strand, counting down.
TTATTAGAAGCAACGTGTAGAAGATACCCAACACAGGGAAGGAGGGGTTAAATATAAAAATTAAGATTTTTACTGAAATAACGAGGCATTCGTAATCATTTTATATTCTTCTTCTTGGTCGACTCCTCTTGACTGAGGGTTGTAATCTCTCTAGTCCATTCGTAATCATTTTACATTCTTCTTCTTGGTCGACTCCTCTTGACTGAGGGTTGTAATCTCTCTAGTCCATTCGTAATCATTTTACATTCTTCTTCTTGGTCGACTCCTCTTGACTGAGGGTCGTAATCTCTCTGGTCCATTCGTAATCATTTTACATTCTTCTTCTTGGTCGACTCCTCTTGACTGAGGGTTGTAATCTCTCTAGTCCATTCGTAATCATTTTACATTCTTCTTCTTGGTCGACTCCTCTTGACTGAGGGTCGTAATCTCTCTAGTCCATTCGTAATCATTTTACATTCTTCTTCTTGGTCGACTCCTCTTGACTGAGGGTCGTAATCTCTCTGGTCCATTCGTAATCATTTTACATTCTTCTTCTTGGTCGACTCCTCTTGACTGAGGGTTGTAATCTCTCTAGTCCATTCGTAATCATTTTACATTCTTCTTCTTGGTCGACTCCTCTTGACTGAGGGTCGTAATCTCTCTGGTCCATTCGTAATCATTTTACATTCTTCTTCTTGGTCGACTCCTCTTGACTGAGGGTCGTAATCTCTCTAGTCCATTCGTAATCATTTTACATTCTTCTTCTTGGTCGACTCCTCTTGACTGAGGGATGTAATCTCTCTAGTCCATTCGTAATCATTTTACATTCTTCTTCTTGGTCGACTCCTCTTGACTGAGGGATGTAATCTCTCTAGTCCATTCGTAATCATTTTACATTCTTCTTCTTGGTCGACTCCTCTTGACTGAGGGCTGTAATCTCTCTAGTCCATTCGTAATCATTTTACATTCTTCTTCTTGGTCGACTCCTCTTGACTGAGGGCTGTAATCTCTCTAGTCCATTCGTAATCATTTTACATTCTTCTTCTTGGTCGACTCCTCTTGACTGAGGGTCGTAATCTCTCTAGTACATCTGCAACACTTTACTTACGATTCTTCGCTTCCATCTACTTTGAGCCTCACGGAATGCATCTGTCGTACTATATATCGGTTCTGTTAGACTTTATTAATTCGTTCGTTCCACGTACCTAAACCATTTCAACGTGCTCTTCTACATTTTACTCAACACGTCAGCCTTAAGGTTACATTTATCCCTTATCACTTCATTCCGTATTCTGTCATACATTGTCACTCCACGTATTCGCCTCAAAGTGAGATAACTGGTAGCACGTATAAAAAAAAACCTTCAACTGCAAAGTCTGTAATACAATGGAATACTCACATTCTAATCTCTTGACCAGGATCTTCTGCTCCTGCAGCTGCTTGTCCAAGAGCAATTGTGTCCTCCTGCGGATGTCCCTCACTATCTTCACGGCTCCCTCACCTCGCTTCTTCACCAGTGCTGCGATCTCCTGAAGACAAAAGAACTTGCTGCATTTTCAAGAAACTCTAATCTGAAGTATGTTAAACAACAAATGCATAGATTTGACTATACCAGTCGCACATCGACGGAGCGAGTTTTATATTGGTTTGTAACCGATTCCAGTCTCACTGCATGGACAGTAGAGGAACGGTGAACTGGAAAGGCCAATAGACAATCTCTGTTTGAGCGTAGCGCTTATCCATGATTGGAAAGACGCTGAAATTTTTCGGCGAGACAAAAGGGGGCGGCGGGACAGTTAAGGATATTATACAATAGAGATATTACACAATAGAGAGATTGTGAATTTGGCGTCTATTTCTAACATTCCACCAGTTCATTATATTATAAACATTATAAAGAAAGCTTTCATTTGAATGTCTTCACACAGGGCCAGATTTACCCTTGGGCCCTGGGCTAACCCATATTGAAAATTAAAAAAAAAATAACATTTTTCAGTATAATAACTTATTTCTGACAGTTAAGGATTATGTCATTTTCGGTTATTCGACCCTCCTGTAATCCCGCTTAGGTCGGATAGCCGGGACTCGACTGTATTTCATTTTATTATAAGGTAAAAATGTCAACCAAAATATTTTGTCGACGTTGAGACGAGAAAATAAATCCTTGTCAAACTCCTTTAGTAACATCAAATCTGTCAGAGCTAATAGAATTCTCAAAACCTATCCAGGGACGTTTACTGATGACGTTAATACAAATACGAGGCGTATCCAGAAAGCAAGTGTACTGAGGCTCTCACGACCGGATGGATTTTATTTTCGACATGTTGGCTACACTTCCGTGTAGCCTGACCCTTCCCCTCCGCAACGAGATCGGTTCGAGGTCAGTACGTTGAGAAGTGTCGACGCGACAACACGTTTCGTGAAAAATGTCAACCCAATCTCCCGCCAAGTGCGAAATTTTGTAAAAAGGCAAGAGTTTTTGAGGCGCTGCAAACTCCATGGAGATGAATTTCTCCGCTCCATCGTTACTGGAGATGAAACTTGGGTTGCACACTACACGCCTGAAACCAAAAGGCAGTCTCAACAGTGGCGTCACACCTCTTCACCCTCCGCCAAAAAGTTCAAAACCACAATTCCAGCCAAGAAAATCATGGCATCCGTGTTTTGGGACTGTCAAGGGGAGACCATCAACTCTGCAAGATACTGTGAGACCCTAAAAAAATTGCAGAGGGTGATTCAGAACAAGAGGAGAGGCATGCTGACAAAGGGAGTCTGCCTGCTGCACGACAATGCCAGACCACACACGGCCAACGCCACGAAGGAACTGCTCGCCTCGTTTAAATGGGATGTCCTGAACCATCCCGCGCATTCCCCTGACCTAGCACCTTCAGATTACTATCTCTTTACCTCCCTGAAGCTGCACATGGGTGGAAAAAGGTTTTCAACCGACGAGGAGGTAAAGGAGGAGGTGGAGAAGTGGACGGAGGGGTTGGCGGGAAACTACTTCGAGGAAGGCATCAAAAAGTTGATACCCCGCTTCACCACCTGCATTGAGAGGAATAGCGACTATGTCGAAAAATAGCTAACATATGTACTACGGTAACCACGTAATTTTTTTGTTTAAATAAAAAAAATTGTAACCTACAAAAATTCAGTACACTTAGTTTCTGGATATGCCTTGTATATGGTTAGAATATATATGAATCAGAAATGAAATAATTTAAAAAAACAAGGTCACGAGAGTTAAATCTCTCGAAATGATTCCGGTTATGTATAATTTACGTAAAAAAAGGTTGAATAAAACATATGAAATAATTACATCAACCGAGATATCTGAATCTTGTCTCGTCCTGTCCGAATAATCGTCACCACTCAGGAAATTATCGTTCATATCTACATCCATCGTGATTTCAAACTCACTTCACTTTTCTTACGAGTAACTGCACTTTGATCACAAATTAAAAAACCTATTTAAATATTTTAAATCAATTTCTTTTATAAAGAAAATTTCATCCGAGTAGGCTAAAAGCACAATAGATTAAAAATATTGATTCACGTACAAAAAATCCCTAATCTGGTATTTAGTTCATATATTCAATAGAACGGGGTTTTTGATAGAACTTGTGCCATTGATAGTTGTATAGCGTGGAATGATCTGTCTCCTAAGTGTTAGAAATATGGGTGGCGTACGCAGCTTTAGGAAGGACTTGAAGACAAACCTTTTTGAGAGGTTTTTTTTAATATACAATACTAAATCATACATATACACTACTAAACTTCAAGGTTTTGTGCTACTATCACATATCGGAAGATCTTAAAAGGTTTCTTTGTAGTTCGTCTTCCTGCAGTCAAGTGTCTACAGTTTTCTTAATAGATATGTTTTTATTAAATACACGCGAATGCGGAGAAGTACCTAATCTTATAGCCGCAGCCACCACCTTCATATCATTACACTCAACTAATATTTATTATTGTGTTTTAATACTTTTAATCTGTCAATAATACTGAGTTCAAGTTCTGAGTTAGAATGCCCTGCTCTCTAAATGGCACTATAGAATGCCCTGCTCTCTTAATGGCACTGTAAGTTGCCCTAAAGAATGCCCTGCTCTCTAAATGACACTATAAGTTGCCCTAAAGAATGCCCTGCTTTCTAAATGGCACTATAAGTTGCCCTAAAGAATGCCCTGCTCTCTAAATGACACTATAAGTTGCCCTAAAGAATGCCCTGCTCTCTAAATGGCACTATAAGTTGCCCTAAAGAATGCCCTGCTCTCTAAATGGCACTATAAGTTGCCCTAAAGAATGCCCTGCTCTCTAAATGGCACTATAGAATGCCTTGCTCTCTAAATGGCACTATAAATTGCCCTAAAGAATGCCCTGCTCTCTAAATGGCACTATAAATTGCCCTATAGAATGCCCTGTTCTCTAAATGGCACTATAAATTGCCCTGCTCTCTAAATGCCACTATAAATTACCTTATAGAATGCCCTGCTCTCTAAATGGCACCATAAATTACCCTATAAAATGCCTTGCTCTCTAAATGACACTATAAATGGCCCTATAGAATGCCCTGCTGTCTAAATTGCACTATAAAAATTGTCCTCTTATTATTATTTAAAAATTACACTTTTGTAATTAAAATTTTTCACTTTTATTTAACACTAAAATGTTTTTTAATATATTGTAAATTTGTTTAAATTCTCACAAAAAGCATCCAATCTCGCATAGAACATTTGATAAATATTTGTTCTAAATAAAATTCACGAGTAGGTCGATATATTTTTCAATATCAGCCGACACAAGTATTATTTTGACAGATAATACTATGATGACAGAGCGATGTGTCATCGCTACACACGTCCAAACAGGTCGAGATTCTGAATAGCACTGATCAAATGGGTGACGTCGACCCCACAATTGGAAATCGCCTATGCAATTAGGTAACTGTATAAGACAGGCAACACATCAGGTATTCTCAAACTATTTATTTAAGAAGACCCCAATTCACTATAATTTATATTTTTTCAGAGAGACCAGATCTCAACTTTTTCTATCCGCTATGTTTATATATTTACACTCAACTTATACTGTTTTTTGTTCGATTCGGTTCGTTCGACTCCCGACCTAGAGCGCCTTTCACGACATAGTAACTTGTAAAAAAGAAACAAAATAAATAAATGAAACACTTATTTTATATGTGTTGTGTTCACCATTAGTTTATTTTGAGTTTACTACCGGTTTCGTCCACCTCCCTCCGTCTTCATCGTCAGGTGAAGATAAACTAAATTGCTCACAATATATTTCATCTGCAAGTGTAAATAGTATAAGAGTGAAGTAGGGTCTGGATATCCAACCAGGGTCTGATATCCAAGGGGGGGGATTTTAAATGGGAAACATATTTAGCAGTGGGCTATTATTAAAATTGGTTTGATTGATTATAATATCTAGACTTGTTTAGTCCAACACTGTTTATTCTACTTTATATAAAGGCATAACCCTACCGGTTTCAAGGTTTTCACCTCATTATCAGGGGAGCACAAACAAGACTATTTGTGCTCCCCTTGTCATGTTTGTGCGATAGGGTTATACCTTTATATAAAGTGGAATAAACAATGTTAGACTAAACAAATTACAATGTCTTTAACCTTTCCCTTCCTGTGCTAAAAAAATTCGCACGTTCCGGTGCTGTGTATTCAATACACATGTAAAAATGAGCGATTTAAAATCGAAAAAAAAGAATATTCATAGCCAATCGTTTAAATGAATTAAATTTGAAGTCAAAAGTGATAATAATTGAAATTTAATTGCTGAAAACATGAAAAAAACTTCGGCCGACGTTCACAAAACGGGCGAAGCGACCACCTCAAACGGATGCCCAAAAGCTATTGAAGTGAGATAAGCGAGTGAACTGAGATTCTATTTGGTTGCGTTCCCATATACCGAAGTAGAGTGAGACGTGAATAGCGTCGCTTCCTCACCCATAGCAGTTTTTTAGAATGAATATACCTACGTCACACACTGGCACACGTCTGACTGTATTGGTGAATTTATTCACAATTTTCACAAAATATCTCTGATGTGGCTGATAAGTGCTAATTATTATTATTTTTTCATTCAATGCGTAAATGTATTACGGAGGAATACCTAAAATCTGAACCCAGTATTTATAGAGATATTAAAGTTTTTCGAAGCAATGTATACTAGTTACACATCACAGGGAAGGAAGGGTTAAACAGTGTTAATGCCTTAATTATAAATAACATAAACTTTTAAGATTTAATAGTTATCAGATGTCAGTGGAAGGTGTGGTAGAGGAAAGGAAAGTATTTTTGAATCAAGTGCAAGATATTTTGAAAGAAGGTAACTTAAAAAGTCAGAGAAGTCATAGGAGTTGAATGAGGTGTTTGAAAGGCTGGCATTCTCTCCATTCTGCCTACCCCGACAGGGAGATGGCATGATGGTATGTATATATGTACCAATTTATATATTTACTGTTGATTTAAAATGTTGAAAATATTAATAAGGTTTTTCTTCAATAAGCTAGTTATTCAATCACTAAATGGTTTAAAATAAAAAAAACCTAAAAATAATTAATGATGTCCAAAGTTGCACAAGCGCATGACCTCGCTGAGATTGAGAAAGGTAGAGGCAGTTCACCTTTGAAGCAAGTCGGTGCCTGCATTTGATCAGTGCCACTGGTTGACAGGTTGTGCCAACCTTTGGTACTGTCTTTTGGTCTTACTGTCTGCCCGACATTTCTTAACTACTTTCACTTTGTGCGTTATTATTGTTCAACTAAACTGGTTTTAATTCACAACTCAATATGCAAAAAGGATCCATCTCTCAAATGAATTATTTCAATTTATTTTATATATTTAAAAGGGATATGTTAAATGATAGCTGCGCTTCATATCTGGTTGAAATTTTGACAAGAGTTCACTTGAGGAATGATACTAGCTAGCAGTGATGTCACTTCATGAATTCACTAGCAGTGATGTCACTTCATGAATTCACTAGCAGTGATGTCACTTCATGAATTCACTAGCAGTGATGTCACTTCATGAATTCACTAGCAGTGATGCCACTTCATGAATTAGGGTGACATCTCATAGAAATTTAGAGTTAACGTTTCTAACTTCCCTCGTACGTATCATCACACTATTTGCCTATTTGGATAGGCAGAAAGCAGAGCAGCGCCAAACTTTCCTTACTCTCCTCAACATCCATATATCTTCTCATAAAGCTCTTTTTTTTATGGCACGATAATACGTATGTACAGAGATTTACATTAATTTACTTTTTTAATGTAATTTAGTGAGTAAAGACAGCTTTAAGGAAGCAAGTGTCCCAAAAAGTATATACACACTTTATCTTTATCTGCCCCTTTTTCTACCCATTGTTGAGTGGGGGGCACCCCTATGACCTACTTTGTGGTCTTCAGATCTGTTCACCGGGTGTATTAGTGAAACCTGACCAATTTTGTCATATAAGGGTAGTGGCTACCTCCGTTTTCTGTCTGCCGTACAGCTTTGGAGGACACCTAGTGATTTCGTCTCAGCATGAAATGCTTCGATTATATATACACTATGAATGATTATAAATTGAGTATTTACTAAGGCAATTTAAAGATTAAAACTGTAAATTAAAGAAGACATGCGGATTTTTTTAAATTATCGCAAGTCCTCAAATTGATAGCCGTTCCGGTCCCATGCACTGCCGATAATGTAGAATCGCAAATATCACATGTTTTGGTATTTGGGCGCATTATTTTTCAATGGCTGCTATCAATTAGTTAACAACTGTTGTCGGTTCTATGCCTTCAACTTTATATTTGACGAGTCTCCATAAAAAAAGGCCATAGATGTGAGATCTTGGGGGCGGGTAGGGAGGTTTAAGTGCTAACTTTATGTCCAATCCATCTGTTCAGCAAATTTCCACATAAGGATAGACCCTCACATCACATCACGATGGTAGTGGGGAGGTGCACCATCTTGCTGGAAATAAAAGCCCTCCTCATCCCTAAACTCCTCACGAATGCGTGGCATGACAAATAGCTGCAGTAAGTTAGAGAAAACGGTACAGTGTAAAAGTATGTATACATTTTTTTAGGACACTCTATATGCACAAAGGGGTTACTAACAAAAATGCTAACTAACAGAATGTTATTACATTGAACTTTCAAGTATTACATCTCAAATATTATTGCTATGTGGCAATTTCTTCCAACCAATCAGAAAAACTATACAAATATAAATATACAAACATACCATCACACAATTTTCCTATTAAGGTAGGAGGCGAGGACAGAGCACCAGACTTCTCTAACGATATACCTCCTTAACACAATCACTGTAGACTTAATAATAACAGCTTGTGTTGCCCTTTTTTTTTTTTTTTCACCTGGCGAGTTTATTACCATGTGGCAATCTCTTCCAACCAACCAGAAAGATGTTTAAATGGGTCCTAAGTGAAAACCAGACTGGAATTCCATTTAAAAAATCTGGATTCCAGCGGGGATCGAACCCGCAACCTCCGGATCGGCAGACAAGCGTCTTACCACCAGGCCACGGAGGTCGTCTTATGAGTTTACTTTAAATATCTTTTAAGTTTTTTTTATATCAAAGATTTTTTTAAACTTAAGCATTGACGACCTCCGTGGCCTAGTTGGCAAGACGCCTGTCTCCCAACCGAAAGGCTGCGGGTTCAAATCCCGCTGGAACTCAGATTTTTTTGTTTTGTTTTTACTTAAGGTCACTTTAAAATCTTTCTGGTTGGTTGGAAAAGATTGTCACGTGGTAATAAGCCACCCAGGTTGTACTGTATATGACGTAAATGTAATACAATACATTGATTTTAATAATCTCAATATATATTATAAATATATTTGTTATAAGTTTTTTCTAATAATTTAAATAAAGGTATTGTGATATTTTTTTTTTAATTAAGACTTTAATTAACATATGTAATATATAATCCGTAAATTCAAAATAACAATTTAACAGATTCAACAATTTGATAAAATAATGTTTACTTTTTTTAAATTACGTCATTTGAATTTGTTCCGCAAATACCTGCATACTACGCACATATTCCAATTTTGCAATGACGCACAAAAAATAAAATGGTTGACACAAACTGACCGATGATGCACTCACACACAGTCATGTCCGAACCAGTCGAATGGCCAAATTTGTCCGACCAATAGTGAAATCACTTCCTCGTCATTCTGTTTAAATTAAAACCCCACGTATTTTGTGATTATCAAAGTTATAATAATTGCGCGTGTCGTCAAGTGAAAATATGCAATCAGTGTCGCCAGTTTAACCGTGAAAATATTTGCTGACTGTTTATTTTTTTCATTACAAACGTCAACACTGGAAGTTTTTTTATTATCAAAGTGAGTTTTTATCAATTTTTATATTTCACACGAGGAGATATGTCGAGTTATCCGGGCATTCCAAGAACTTACTGTCAGTGCCGATGATTTACAACAATTTAAACAAATTGATTCTCTATAAGACTGTACGGAACTTGATTTTGATTTGAATGGTGTCTGGAAATGTAGGGAGACCAATAAGCCCGTCTTCTACACCTCTAAATGAGAGCACGTGACTTATTGAAGAGGTGGGAACCAGCAATACTTAACCCTTTGAAGTCCTTTGTCCACACGTATTGAACATCTGTTTTTTACTGGCAGGTCCTACGTCCATAACGTCTGGACATTTTTCTCAAGTAATTATAAAAATATTTTAAAGCTGTTTTAATATATTTTTAATTTTAGAAACATTAGATAACACATCGATCAATAAGACCCGGGACTAACCATCAGATGGCGCCTCTAATAACAAATCCATACCATTCTTAGTAGTGCCAACCTTTAGAAGTTACGTGTCAAACTGTGGTTTTAGTGACGCTACTTTTGCTATTTTCAAAACAATGGAAAAAACCGAATTTCGTGTGTTGATAAAACATTGCTTTTTAATGGGGAAAAATACCGTTCAAACTCAGCGATGGCTTGAAAAGTGTTATCCGGGCACTGCTCCGTCAAAAACAACCATTTGTCGGTGGTATGCTGATTTCAAACGCGGTCGTACAGACACAAATGATGCTGAACGCTCTGGTCGCCCAAATGAGGCTGTTACACCAGAAAACATAAAAAAAACCCTCGCGTGTTGTTGCGTGAGATAGCTGATAGCGAATATAACGTAGCGTTATCGGAGCGTTTGAAGGCAGAAATTGCAAAAAACACAGCCCCATATGAAGAAGAAAAAAATTCTCTTTCATCAGGACAAGGCACCGTGTCACAAGTCGATGGTAACGATGGCCAAATGGCATGAGTTGAACTTCGAATTGCTTCCGCACTCACCGTATTCTCCAGATTTGGCCATTGGAAAAAATATTTCATTTGGTACTATTGGAAGAATGTCACCGGTGTTGAATTTAGAGCATTTTTGGGGGTCATTATAAATATAATATGGGAATTATCAATGTTCCAGATATGAAAGACCTCTGGTCGAAGGTATTTTATTTTCGTATACCATTTTTTGCGAAAATATTTGCCCGCAAACGATTTTTTCAAATTTTCTGAGCACTACATCTAGAATCCATAACAAATCCTAGACAAGATTTGAGGACGCAGACAAAAAGAGTAAGTCATTTTCTTGACTCCCTCAACAATAGATTTTTGGAGAATCATGTCCCTGATCAAAATCTTGCTGTTGATGAATCTTTTCTTTACCGCCCTACTCCATGTTGACAGGTCAACGTTCAGTGACTAACTGATTATAGCAATACCACAAGGGATGGAGAATTAACTTAAAAAAGATTTTAGGTTTCTACCTGCTATTGTTTAGATTTTATGAGGGTTTGAATTTGTGTAACAGTATTTATGGCAGGACTATGTACTTTGTTTTTCAATGATTTGTCTTATGTGTTTGTATTTTTTGCGCAGTTGGACGCAACCGGATAATATTAAAATCCACTATCATTTTAGTGGATTTTAATATTGTCCGGTTCAAGTATATATATTTTAGTGCCCCATGGACTTTGTTTCCTATAGTTATAAGCCGTTCGATATCCCTCTAAGCTCCTAGAATATACTACCCAAATAGCAGAATTCTCCTCAACTTGCTGCAATCCTCAATTTTTCACCCATATATCGCATTTACTTTTCCTTTCACACTTTTCTATCACAATTTCTTTGGATTTTGCAACATTCATTCTCAGATCTTTCTCTTCGCATCTCTCATACAATTTTCTTATCAAACTCTGCAATTCACCTTCACTGTCTACCAACACTACTATGTCATCTGCATACAGCAATCCATCCAATCAATTCTTCACACATGAATCCATACTTTATAATTGTTACTGTAATAAGACAATTAAGTGTCATTTATATAATCAATAAATTAATTAATATCAATATTTGAGTGTTTATTTTGTTTCCCACACTTGTAAAATTGCCGCAATGATATAAAATGTATTCATCGCTGGGCCTCACAGTTCCAGCAATGCTCACACTCCCCTCAAGTGATATAACATCGCTGGGCCTCACAGTCGAGGATCGCCTCACCATTTCAGCAATGCTCAGACTCTCCTCAAGCGATCTAACATCGCTGGGCCTCACAGTCGAGGATCCCCTCACCATTTCAGCAATGCTCAGACTCTCCTCAAGCGATCTAACATCGCTGGGCCTCACAGTCGAGGATCCCCTCATCATTCCAGCAATGCTCACACTATCCTCAAGCGATCTAACATCACTGGGCCTCACAGTCGAGGATCCCTTCACCATTCCAGCAATGCTCACACTCTACTCAAGCTATCTAAAATCGCTGGGCCTCACAGTCAAGGATCCCCTCACCATTCCAGCAATGCTCACACTCTCCGCAAACTCCGGATTTGAATTCACTATTATTCACAGATTAAAAATATTACAAAAATAATATAACAAGTTAAGTGTAAGAATAGGTAGGTGGTGGGGGTGCAAGACGTATCAACGATTCTATCATCCAAGAATCGGATTTGCCGAAAGACTTTCGATGGTAACATACTTTGGGCATGCTGCTAGAAAGAATGATGAAAGTATATGGATCATGGGGATAGTTGAGGGAAGGCAAACTAGAAGAACTAGTATGAACCGACTGGAAGCATCCGAAATGTGGATGCACCGGAGAATGCTACGGATACCCTGGACGGATGTGGTCAGCAACACAAGGCTTCTTCAAAGAGCCAAAGTTGATAAAGAGTTGCTGACTAATATTAAAATCCGAAAGGTGTCCTACTTGGGTCATGTACTTAAGAGGAGCAAAGTACAAATTACTGCACCTGATCATCCAAGGTAAAATAGAAGGCCAAAGAGGTGTTGGCAGGAGGCAAATCTCCTGGCTCAGCAATATACGTGATTGGACTGGCGTAAGGGGCGTTGCGAGATATTTTTCGGGCTGCCGGGGACAAAGATGTCTACTCTCAAGTGATATTCAACGTTGGGGGGACCTGACATGATACTGGGAAGAAGAAAAAGAAACAAGAGGAAAGCGTTCTGTGAGATCAAATAAAGGAGTTGACAAGATTCTCTTTAACCTTTCCTTCCCTGTGTTGGGTATCTTCTACACGTTGCTTTTAATAACCATCAATATCTCTATAAATATTATAAATACAAGGTTAAAATTTGAGGTATTCCTCCATAATATATTTACGCATTGATTTAAAAAATAATATTAATAATAATCAGAATTTATCGACTACATCGAGGTGTTTTGTAAAGATCGAAAACAAATTCGCATTTAAACGCTGCGAGTGCCTCGTCTTGACGATAGGTGAATAGTATGCGGGAAGCGCGACACTATATTCGCATCTCACTCTTGCATACTAGACTGAATTGCGAGGAGCTGAATTGTCTCAACATCACAAGCAAAGGCGTAAGCGCCGGGGTATGCGACTGACGTTCCGCGCCATTAGTAGCCTCTAGGCTTGCAAATAGGTTAGACGTACGCCCGTTCCGTGAGCGTTTTTTAATGTTTTCAGATGGTTTTTTAATGTTTTCAGCAAATAAATCTCAATTATTATAATTTTTAACTTCAATTACAATTAATTAAGGGGATTATCTATGAATGTTCTTATTTTTCCGATTTAAAATTGCTAATTTTTGATTGCGTACTCACTACCCAACACCGGAGCACGCGTATTATTTTTATCACCGTAAGGGAAGGGTTAAGCACTACATTCAACATGGCCCAGGATCGGGAAGAATGGAGACAGGTGGTGTGCCGAGTTTGAGACACATCAAAGGAAGATCTTCTAATTATAAATAAGAAAATAAAACAAACTTACATTCTGCGAATCAGCTTTTGTCAATGGGGTAGCAGCGATTATGTTATTATTTTCTGGCTGTTTATCTTGAGCGACGGCACCGGAGTCCCCGTTGCTAGGTTTCTCGTCTTTAGCCGCCGCGGCGTCCTTAGCGACAGCAGCCGCCTCCAGCTGCAGCTTCTGCTGTTTGGCCTCCGCTAACGCCGTATTCGTTATTTTCAAGTTGTCCTTGTTGATCAACACCTTGTTGTGCGACACGTGGTTGTTTGAATGAGGCTGTTGCTGGTTCACTACGGTCGGCTTCTCTTTCGCTGTCGCTCGTTGACCCGGTGGTACGTTCTCTTGTTTACTCTGAGGAAATAAAAAAAAAGCATTTTATTTCTCTGATAATGGAAGAGTTAACAGGGATATCGAAGTGCATGTAGTGATATGAAACAAAAATGTTATAGTATAGAGTTTGTTTCCCGTTAAGGTCGAGATCTTTTGAAAAATTGGTTCAAGGCTTGTTTAACCTTTTTATTTGTTTATTTAGACCTTTTTTATTGTAAAGTATAAAAATGGCGAGTTTATTACACCCACTTACGTAGATCAAAAAAAAATGTCTCATATGAAAGATTGGCATAGAGGATCCACAACTATGCTCGTGCAGTGACATTCAAGCAATTTTTCACCTGCTAACTCGTCCACTGTGACCCGTTAACTGCTTGGAAGAAGTCCCAATACCATCACAGTTGCTGAGGGCTGATACGATATAGTTCTGGTGTTCTCGATACGATCGGAATGGTATACATACGAGGGTTATCTAGAAAGTAAGATTACAAGGGCTCCTGAGGCCGAGGGAAATTTTTTGTTTCGAAGTGTGCGCACCTGGCGTGTAGGGGGTATCCTAACGGCCAGTTGGTTTGGTCCCGCGTGTTTGTCGGCCATTTTGTTCAGTCACAGTAAATTCTTCCGATGGAGAGGTCGTCGCGCGCTCCCGCCACCTCCCGTCCGTGCGAGATCCGCACGGTTATCCGTTTTTTGACTTTGCAGAACCATACCGCCGCGAATATCCATCGGAAGCTCGTGGAATTTTGTGGTAGTGATGTGATGATTCGACAACATGTTACAAGTGGGTTAGGTTGTTCAGAGAAGGCCGTACTGATACTCACTACGAGGCAAGGCAGTGATTTTTGATGAACTTGTTCAAAAAATGACCGCCGTGTGACGCTTGACGACCTTCACGAAGAATTTCCTGACATTTCTCGAAGTCTCCTTGGTGATATTGTGTCGGAAAAACTTGGTTACAAGAAGTTGTGTGCGAGATGGTTGCCCAGAACGCTCACACCGGAGCACCGTCAAAACCGCGTGACCGCCGCGCGTGAATTTTGGGATCGTTTAGCACAGGAGGGAGAAGCTTTTCTGGACTCTACGGGGGATGAGACGGGGGATGAGACGTGGGTGTGTCGCTACACCCCAACAATTTTCCAACGATCAGGAGGTCGAGGAAGCTGTGAAGAAGTGGGTGAAAGAGCTGGCGGCGGAGGTCAATGACACTGGCATACAAAAGCTGGTGCCCCGACTACAGAAATGTCTCGATCTCGACGGCGATTACGTTAAAAAATAGTTTAATATATTTGTGAAGTATCTTGTGAATTTCAATTAAATACAAGCATTTTTCGATCCTACATAAATGTTGTAACCGTACTTTCTGGATGACCCTCGTACATACAATGAAAGTGTAATACAAGCGCAATAGTCCTTACACCTCTCGAATATATCTTGAATGAACAAACTCACCTCGGTATTGTGCCAAAAGACTTTGATGAACCTATTGTTAAGGACAGCTTCCGTGCTCTTGTACGCAACATTCGCTTCCGTGTGGCTCGAGAACGTGACTATGGCAGCTTCGGGGTCTCCCTCGTAGCTCACCTGGATGTTGACGATCTTACCGAACTTGCTGAAGTGATTGTTCAGGTGCAGAATGTCATTCAAACCCCGGGGTACCTTCTTCAGTTCCAGGGAACAGTTGCCACCGGGTATTTTCGGCGAGTGGTGACGGTTTTGATGTCCTGTTAGATAAGAAAAAAAATTATCTTTAATACTATAATCACATTGGCAAAAGGACCAAAACATCTACTTTCACATTCAGACATAAATGTTTTGGATTCACATACATATACCCCCGGAGTCTAGTTGGTAAGACAACTGTCTTCCAACCAAGGGAACCTTTTAATTCTCACGCCCATGTACAATTTTTTTCTTCTTTTTTTTATCCACTTTGCACGGATTTTTCCTGTTACACAAAGAGGGTCTGCTAGCTTATTCGTAAGGAAGAATATCAGCCAGGATTCTTCTCATACTGCTAGGCGGTACCGAGACTATATCCACAGTATCATTCAGTTGTTTCAATATCTCTATACCACGCGTGACTGAGTGTTTAGCCATGATATTCCTTCCGTAAGTTGGTATGTAGAACAGAGGGTGATTCCTTGCACGAGCATATTTATTAGGTACATATAAACTTAGTGCTTCTAGAATCGCGGGACAGTTAAAGCAACTTTGAAAAACCTTTAGTAGGAATATCGCAATGGATTCTTGCGTTCTTGTTTCGAGGCTTCTATAGTTACACACCGTGAGAAGTTCGACATGGTGAGCATATTTTGGATAATCACCCTTTGTTCTGTACCATAGATATCTGAGGATTTATTTTTGTATTTGTTCTATATTGTTTTCCTATTAGTCCGCTTGTCTACATTGGCTCAGTTTGAACTTGCTATATTGTATTGTACATATTATATTTCAATCAGGAAAACTGAATATCATAGGCTCCCAAAACGCGTCTTGTACGGGGAAGTAGTGGACAAGCGAAGGGTTGGTGGGCACAGAAAGCGTTATATGCGAATCTGCGAAGGATGAAGAGCCATCATCTCAGAACCGTGAAGGATGAAGAGCCACCTGTTCCCAGGCCGATGGCGTCTCAACGGCTAGAAGTGTGAGAAACAGTCAGCGTGCTGTGAATATGCGTCAGCATTGCCAGGCGACTCAGCAGGATCCACGTATGTAATATTTGCAGGAGGGAGTGCACAGATCACATGATCGACGTGGAAGAGTAGCTCAAGATTGACGTTGGAGTGGCGAGGGCATCCTCGACTACGAGGCCCAGCAACAATTGTACATATTACACCTAGCAGGTTTATTGTCTTGTGGCAATAACTTCTCATTAACTAGAAAGTTGTTGAGGCCTTAACTTAAAATGAGAATTGAACCCTTTTCCTAAAAATATGTGAATATCAATGGAAATCAAACCCTTAATCCCTGGCTACAAAAATATGTGAATATCAATGGAAATCAAACCCTTAATCCCTGGCTACAAAAATATGTGAATATCAATGGAAATCAAATCCTTAATCCCTGGCTACAAAAATATGTGAATATCAATGGAAATCAAATCCTTAATCCCTGGCTACAAAAATATGTGAATATCAATGGAAATCAAATCCTTAATCCCTGGCTACAAAAATATGTGAATATCAATGGAAATCAAATCCTTAATCCCTGGCCCCAAAAATATGTGAATATCAATGGAAATCAAATCCTTAATCCCTGGCTACAAAAATATGTGAATATCAATGGAAATCAAATCCTTAATCCCTGGCTACAAAAATATGTGAATATCAATGGAAATCAAACCCTTAATCCCTGGCTACAAAAATATGTGAATATCAATGGAAATCAAATCCTTAATCCCTGGCTACAAAAATATGTGAATATCAATGGAAATCAAATCCTTAATCCCTGGCTACAAAAATATGTGAATATCAATGGAAATCAAATCCTTAATCCCTGGCTACAAAAATATGTGAATATCAATGGAAATCAAATCCTTAATCCCTGGCTACAAAAATATGTGAATATCAATGGAAATCAAATCCTTAATCCCTGGCTACAAAAACAAGCGCCTTACCAACTAGATAACACAGCTCATTAATTATCTGTGAATTTTGCTGGTGAAATGTCAATTGTCTCAGAATAGGCAAGGAGCCTAGTGAGACAACTGTTATAGACTAGTAGAATAATAATAAAAGGACAATTTGTATAGCACCATTTTGAGAGCAAACTCTCCTCAAGGGTGCTCTAACTGGAGATTCGAAGTCGAGTGTAAGAATAGAAAGGTAGTGGCATGGTATGGTATGGTAAATAGATTAAGAACCGCATCTGAATGTGTTCAGAAAAACATATTTAATAATAAAACCGCAGAAAACTTATCAAGGAAGACTTTTATGGATTTTACAATATATGATAGTAACAAGTACGGCTTGATGAAATTAGTCAAGTAGAATTATATACGGAATTTAAAAAAAAAACGTACCCAATCGGTTGTAGTCAAACTTGTGCGAAGGATGACCAATCTGCTGTGCTCCCTGCCTGTCCATCATCTGTGGCCTCGGCGGTCTGACCGCTACGACGCCTGGTGGCGGCGGGTTCGGGTTTCCGCCCGTGGGCCCAATGTGCGTCGGTATCGGTATCAATTCCCGCTGCTGCTGTTGTTGCTGGTGATGCATCATGACCATGTGATGAGGTGGTGGCAGCGGGACATTGTTCGCCACGTTGTTTGATTGCTGCTGTTGCATCGGTGGCAGGGGCGGCGGAGGAGGGGGAGGAGCGGCAAATCGTCCGTTTCTCGGCCAAATGATGTCCGGCGTGAGCGGATTGTACTCGGGAATGCAGCCTGGCGGCAAGGTGCGCGGTGGGGGTATGCCGGCTGATATTGGGAGGAGTACACGGGAAAGTGCCGCGTCTTCGAGGACCACAGGATCGAGGCCGTGATCGAACTGACACAGGTCACCACGCATGCAGTAGCCTTTTTCTGGAAACAAAAATTAGAGAGCATTAAAAATAAATATACAAGATGTGTTTTATAAAGTAATGTCCATTTTAAAATCTGAAAAAAAAACCACGAAAGGTACATAAAATACATACATATCATCATGCCATTTCCCTGCTGAGATAGGCAGAGAGAACAAACCACCAGATAACCTGGCGAGCTTATTACCATATAGCAATCTCAACTAATCAGAAAGATGTTAAAGACAGCTTGAGTGAAAACCAGACAAAAACCTTTTTAAAAAATTTTGAGTTCCAATGGGAATAGAACCCGCAATCAGTTGGGAGACAAGTGTCTTATCAACTAGGCCACGGATGACATCTAGTTGGTAAGACTTTCCTATCTCGACATATATATTTTGCCTCTTCCATATTAATACATCTTTTTAATCACCTAATATCATCAGGGGAGCATAAACAACACTTGTTTGTGCTCCCATGATGATGTAAAAAACTTGAAACCGGTTATACCATTACATAAAGTGGAATAAACAGTGTTGGATAAAACAAATGACAATGTCTTTAAGCCTCCACAGTGTTAATGCCTCAACTATAAATTACATGTGGAAATTAAATATTTATCACATAGTAAATGTAAATTCTGTGTACACAATCAATTCACCCTTTAAAGCTCCACAAGGGAGCATAGGGAGGCCACCAGTCTTCTCCATTCAGAGCGGTTTTGGCCGGTGTTGGTAATCTCCCTCCACGACATTCCTAACACACATAGGAACAGTACACCGTGAGAGAGGGTCTTCCAGGCCGTCGGGACCCCAATGGACAGAAAAAAAAATCATAAAAGGCCAGAATTTTCCATATGGACATTCTGTGGGGACTGTCGAAGGCTTTTTCAAAATCTATGAAGCAGCATGTGATTGGTGAGTTAAATTAATGAATGCGCTTGTTGGAACACGCACCTGGCACCAAATATTGGATCAGACCTGCCAGGGACAAAACCACACTGCTGCTTTCTCAAGACGGCCAAGATTGGTTTCTGGATGGGTTTCAGAATGATCTGTGATAGTAACTTACCGGGTACACTCAGTAGAGTAATTCCACGGTAGTTTCCGCAATCCAGTGGATCCCCCTTTTTGAAGAGTATTCTGTGTACACAGTATTTAAAAATAAAATCAACTCACCATCGAAATCCCTACATCTCTTCTTAGCGGGTGGGAAAATTTCCGCCAGTGTCGTAATCTGTCCCCGACTTTGTCCGGTGCAATCACCGGGGTTCGAGTCTTGCGTCGGTGTATCAGCCCCTCCTGCTCCGTCTCTGGTGATTCTCCTATCTCTATCCCTTTCCAATGGTCTGTCCCGATCTCGATCTCTCTCTCGGTCGACTCGGTCTCTATCTCGATCATTTCGATCTCTCTCCCGGTCATTGCGATCTCGCTCCCTGTCCAGGCGGTCGCGGATCGGTCTGTCTAAACGGGTCTGCCGGTCTCGGTCGCGTTCGCGGGACACTCGATCTAACCGGTCGCGCAGCGCAGTGCCTGGGATCGGAGACATCATGCGTTCACGTGATCTGCAAAAGTTTTTCTATTATTATCAATAGCTCACTTATATTTATTATTCTCTAGCTCCATTTAATAATGAAAGATTACTCCAAAGGAGCGAACATTATTATTATTATTATCATGATAGCATTATCATGGCAGCATGAATGCTGTTAATATCTATATCAAGTTTACATGTCATATGTTCATGGAGAGACAGCAAGGGAAAAGAAAAGGAAACAGAACAGCACTCCTGAGTTTGTGTGTAGAAACTTGTCTAGATGTCTCATACACTGGTTCAATGTCACAGCACTCACTACACTATTGGGCAGTATTATCATTATAGCCAGGCAGTATGAATGCTGTTAATATCTATATCAAGTTTACCTGTCATATGTTCATGGAGAGACAGCAAGGGAAAAGAAAAGGAAACAGAAAAGCACTCCTGGGTTTGTGTGTAGAAACTTGTCCAGACATCTCATACACTGGTTCAATATCACAGCACTCACTACACTATTGGGCAGTATTATCATTATAGCCAGGCAGTATGAATGCTGTTAATATCTTCATCAAGTTTACCTGTCATATGTTCAAGAAAAGAGTTCAATATCACTACTCACTACACTAGTGGAGTTTGTTCTAAGATTCCACAACTAAGTTGAAAAATAATAGATTATTACAGCATTTATCTAAGTCTTACAAAGATATAGATTAACCGGTCTATATTCAGAATAACCGCAATGCGTTTAAGTCTCTAGTATTCTCTACAGAACTGTATGGAGTGGAAACATGGATGATGAGAAAGAAGAAACAAGATAGATATTTTAGAGACGTGGTGTTGGAACCGGATGGTTCAAATCTCATGGACCGTAAGGCGCATAAACATCTCTATCATCCAAGAATTGGATACAGCCCAGGAAGACTTTCAAACAAAATGCAGACAAAGAATCCTAACGTACTTTTATTTTTTAATTGACAAATTTAGTATATAACACATCGATCAATAAGTCCCGGGACTAACTACTAAAACAACATTTGTTTGCCACAATTCTTCTTTATTCATCAACATAGTCTCCTTCAAGAGCGATACATTCATTCCAACGCTTTCCTAACTTTTCAATGCCGTGTAGAACGATTTATCTTTGGTTTCACAATAGGTGTTAGTTTCGGCAATCACTTCTTCATTGGAGCCAAATCTCTTTCCCTGGAGCATCTTTTTGAGGTCTGCGAACAGCCAATAGTCACTGGGGCCAAATCTGGAGAATACGGTGAGTGCGAAAGCAATTTAAAGTTCAACTCATACAATTTGGCCATCGTTACCATCGACTTGTGACACGGTGAATTGTCCTAATGAAAGAGAACTTTTTTCTTCTACATATGGGGCCATTTTTTTGCAATTTCTGCCTTCAAACGCTCCAATAACGCTACGTAATATTCGCTATTGATGGTTTTTCCCTTTTCAAGATGATCGATGAATATTATACCATGCGCATCCCAAAATAAGGAGGCCATAACCTTCCCGGCCGACTGTTGAGTTTTTGGTCACTTCGGACGACTTTCACCGGTTCCACCACGGTATAGTGGTGGATCCAAGTTTCATCCATTGTCACATACCGACGCAAAAACTCCTGTTTATTTCGCGTAAACAGTGCCAAACAGCGTTCTGAATCATCGATGCGTTGTTGTTTCTGTTCCATTGTGAGCAAACGTAGCACCCATTTCGAAAAAAAAAGCTTTTTCATGACCAAATGTTCATCCAAAATAGTGTAAAACTATCAAATAATATCTTCAGGATGTCAGCTATCTCACGCAACTTTACTTTGCGATTTTCCATCACGATTTTGAGGTTTTTTTTTATGTTTTCTGGTGTAACAGCCTCATTTGGACGACCAGAGCGTTCAACATCATTTGTGTCTGTACGATCGCGTTTGAACTCAGCATACCACCGACAAATGGTTGTTTTCGACGGAGCAGAGCCCGGATAACACTTTTCAAGTCATCGCTGGGTTAGAACGGTATTTTTTCCCATTAAAAAGCAATGTTTTTATCAACACACGAAATTCGGTTTTTTCCATTGTTTTGAAAATAGCAAAAGTAGCGTCACTAAAACCACTGTAACTCAATGATACAATGTCGGAATGTCATGAAAGTTTGACACGTAACTTCTAAAGGTTGATACTAACTGAGAATGGTATGGATTTGATATTAGAGGTGCCATCTGTTGCTTAGTCCCGAGACTTATTGATCGATGTGTTATATATATCGAAGAAGCGCAGAGCAATTGTTTACATTGCACTACCACACAAGAAGAGCGGAAGAGAGTAAATAAAGCACACACCTGGATCGACTCCTGGGTTTTGGTACCTCCACGTCTTGAACTCCGGGTGGAGGACTGATATTCCTATACCTGGGCGCTCGAGGCGGGGGAGAACCCGACCTTGATCTCCTGATAAAAAGAAAAAGTATTTCAAAACCAGTCGTACAAAATAATCAATGTTTTCGATTAAATGCCATGAAAAATTTTACTTTTCAACAGCGGGGAATTTTAGATTTAGAGTTATAGAATGAACCAGCTACATACGAGAGTAACTTAAAAAAAAATACTAGAGTAGAGATCGACAACCTTATTGCCATTAAGGGCGCAAAACTAATTTAGAAATCCGCAAGGGCGTATGTTATAACATATCTCAATTATTCAGGATGCACGATCCAGATTGAAGAAAAAACTTTTTTAATAAGATTTCGAAATGTAAGACTCTCGATTATTGTACTTCACTTTTATTGTATACTGTACAACCTGGCGGGCTTATTACCATGTGACAACATCTTCCAGCCAACCAGAAAGCTGTCAAACAGGCCTTAAGTGAAAACATGACTGATATTTTTTTTTTTTAAATCTTAGTTATAACGGGAATCGAAACTGCAACCTCCGGGTTGAGAGACAAGCTTCTTACACACTAAGCCACGGAGGTCGTCTGGGATAGAAGGAAAAAAATTGACCGTCGATACAAAAAAAATAATGGATAATCAATACCAAAAGAAAAATTAATACAAAAACTAAAAAATGATCCTACATACTTACCTTTTATTTAACCCCCAGCATATTTTGCATAAAATGTGCAAAAATCCCAAGCGTTTTTTGGCAAAAAAAAAACAGTAGTTTATATTTTATTTTTTATCTCAGTTAATATTAAGTTTTAAATACAATTTTTTTTGTTTACCTCCCTGTACGAGTAGAGTGTAAAATAATAAGTAATTTTCATATTTCATAAAAAAAAAATATTTATATTTTTTTTCACTCAACATAAAAACTCGTATGAAAACTTTGAGGCCGATGAACGGCTCCGTGGGATTTTTCGCATACACCAGTTGGGGCCGATAATCCGATAATAGGTCCCGTGGGATTAAAAAGGTTAAATAAGCTAACAAGTTTATTTTTCCCTCTGTTCTTTTTCCGGTAAATAGTGCTGCTATGCAGATTTTGCAGCGTTCCTGTTGCTCCAAATAACTGGA
Organism: Odontocerum albicorne; assembly: GCA_949825065.1. Lineage (NCBI taxonomy): Eukaryota > Metazoa > Arthropoda > Insecta > Trichoptera > Odontoceridae > Odontocerum > Odontocerum albicorne. The sequence continues at coordinate 5,087,676 of OX463866.1, read as the reverse complement.
TAGGCAACGTTAATCAAAGCGGCATACATTTCATTTGTATGAGGGTGAGTCAAAAATTATTGGCACTCCGGTTACAGAATTTATTTTAATCAACTTTTAGAAAATACATTATTTTTTCCAAATAGTCTCCTTGTTTTTCTATACACTTTGTCCATTTGTCAACAAGTATTCCCTCATCAAAAAATGTTTTAGGCTGAGCTGCACCGCTGTCTTCACTTCTTCATCAGAGGTGAATCTTCGTCCTTGTAGGGCTGCTTTCAGGGGACAAAACGGGTGAAAGTCCGATGGAGCAAGATCAGGACTATAGGGAGGATGCTTAAACACATCGATTCCATACATTGCCGTTCATTCTCAAGCTCGTAGTGATGAATCCATACATGTCTCTTCACCATTGGACTTTTTTCAACCGTTTTGTCCCCTGAAAGCAGCCCTACGAGGACGAAGATTCATCTCTGATGAAGAAGTGAAGACAGCGGTGCATTCGTGACATGCAGCTCAGCCGAAAACATTTTTTAATGAGGGAATACGAAAGCTTGTTGACAGATGGACAAAATGTATTGAAAAGCGAGGAGATTATCTGGAAAAATTACGTGTTTGTCTTATCTAAAAGTTGATTGAAATAAATCCCACATCCTGAGTGCGGAGATAATTTTTGAGTCATCCTCGTACGAGGGTACCTTCTTCCTGATCTGTGTCATCAGCAACTACGGGTTCATCAGTAGTTATACGTTGCACTTCATTTTCTTTTTCTTAAACTTTCTATAGACTCAAGAGTCTGTTACTGCAGGATTGTCCTCCTGTGATGCTGAGCTCCAGCTATCTCTCCATCGTTTCGGGGGTCTCCCTGATGGACATCGTCCATCCGGCACCCCATGCAGAGCTATGTATGGTATTCTTGTGGAATTCATTATCTATACATGTTGGTACCAGTATCGTCGACGCTGTCATCCTCATCTGACCACATCTTGAACCTCACAGACCTCTCGGATTGTGGTGTTCCTTACACGGTCACGCAAAGTCTTCCCACAAATAGCACGTAGACTTCTCATTTCCGTTGTACTTAGCACACTTTTTGTCCTGACAGTGTCCGCCCTCGCTTCGATGCCACATGTGAGGATAGGTCGCACACAGGTCTTATAAATGCGTACCTTGCTATCCGTTCTCATATCTTTATTCCTCCATATGACATCTCTCAGGCAGCCTGCCACAACTGCAGCTTTATCTACCTGAGGCCTTACTTCTCTGGGGAGGTCATGAGAACTGAGCTGCCAAGATATCTAAACTGGGTTGCTTGTTCAATTGGCTCGTCACGTACTGAAATTCTGCACTCTAGTGGGTCTTGGGTGAAGAATGTCATATACTTGATTGCAGTTCATATCCAGGCTAATTATCATCTGCATTTACACAGTCCCAAACGGTTTTAAATTTTTTTACTGCCCCGGTTACATATTAACATAAATTCAAAACGAACAAAGCAACGATCAAAGAGGAGAAATTGAATTTATGTAAATTCCAAATGCTAATGTTGCGACAAAGGACGGCCACTTTCGTAGGTAGGACAATACATAAGTCGACATGACAGACAGACGAGAGACATCACGGGCGAGACAAGCACAGACACTCACCTATACCTGGGTTGCTGTTGCGAGGGGGGTGACCTGTTCCTCCACATGGGTTTGGCTCCTCCCCTGGCTCCGGGAGGAACTCCTCCTCTTCTTGCTCGTTCCCAGGATCGGGAGCGGGAACGAGACCTGTAGACGCGCCGACGTCTGTCCTCTTTATCCTGGAAATTACGATACATAAGTGTTATTTGATGAATAATGAAAAAAAATTAATAATTAGGATTATTCGAAAAGTAATTTTGTATTTTCAGGTCAAATTTCAACGCAAGATCGTATCAAATGCTAATATACAACAAGAACACTAGTTATTCTCAATAAAATTCCAACGCAAGATCGTATCAAATGCTAATATACGACAAGAACACTAGTTATTCTCAATCAAAACCTTGATTTAATTGCCGTTGGTGGTAATCGGCATTCCAAAGCGGACGCCACCTTCGAGTGTCATATCATCATTACGAATTTTTTTAAACCACATTTGACACACATGATTGCTTACTGCATCATCGCATTTTTTCCTCTGCGGTAATAAAAAAAGTATGAAGCACCGAAAAAACAATTTATTTTGTTCCATCTTCAAAACCACTCGAGAATTTGGGTAAACAATGGCTGAAAAAATGCACTATTACTTTTGATAATAATATACATTCAGCACGTTTGAAACGAAGTTAACGATGAAAATCTTATTCTAACGACATCTATCCAAAAAATACGAAACTACTTTCTGGACAACACATTACTTATCTGGATTAATAAAAGATACATATATACCATTAAGCAATGTTGTATTGTATACAGAACTATCAGGCCTATTTTTTTAGCCGTGCGGCAATTCCTTCCAACCAACTAGAAAGGTATTAAACAAACCTTAAGTGAAAATTAGAAGGCACCCTTTTTTGAAAAAATCTGGATACTGACAGGAATCGAATCCGCGGCCTGTGGAAGACAGGTGTCTTATCTTTTGGATTAGGTTAAGAGAATAAACCTCCAAATCAATACATCCATGAATGTATTCTTCTCGGTGCATACATTTCTACAGCATTTATTCAGCTCCTTACATTATATTTCCGTGTCCATGTTTCACTTTCATAAATCATTGACACTAGAATACTGTCGTGGACTATCATATTGAAAAGACTTATTTGATTCTCAACTTAACTTCTTTGATTTCCGCCCATGGTTGCTGCGTGGCACCCCCCCGTAGAGCCACTGCGCGCCCTTTATAACAAAGTAATTAACCTAGGCATAATTAATAATTACTATATTCTCCGATTTCCCTGTTTCGTTCTTTCAATTCATATCATTCACTTGATCTAACCGTGATCCCCAGGTCTTCCTCTACCACGTCATTCCATCACGCCATCTCCCTATCAGAAACAACGAGATAACAGCAATATATTCTTACCGAGTCACTCTTCTTGTCTCTTCTGCTATTTCTGGCTGGAAGTTGCTCGTTCATACTGTCTTCCAGAAGGTCGGGCATAACCTGTGTAGAAAAACATTCATATTAATTTGGAGAAGATGCAAGATTATAATATATGATACTAATCTTACTGGGATACTCCAAGATCTTGCATTTTCTTATTCCTGACCTTATCCCAAATCTAGAGTTATATACTCTATGGAGTTTTTTTTGGAGTGAGTTGTGATGGTCTACCTTGCTTATTACGTACAAGGCTTATCAGCACGATATTTTGCCCCGGTGTGAACTGTCTCGAAACAGATTTATTTTTGCCCCAGTATGTTCTATCTAAGTGTTGTTTTTTTCCCGGTGATGAAGTGTATAGGATAAGAAGGAATGCGTCTGCGCACGTCTTTTATAGGACGCATCTCGGCATTTGCCTTACAACTGAGGAATCGCAGTAATCTCAGTCGGGATGTCCAGCTCCCTGGTCTTCCAATGTGGTTATTTAGCTCTCGTATTCTATGGAGTAGGTTTGCATCTATTTAACACTTAATTGTAGACAATCCGGCAGGCTTAATGGCCAGGCAGCAATCTATTCCGACAGACTAGACTAAAGTAAATAAAGGAATGTTATTTACTGTCGATGTTTAAAGACATTGTCATTTGTTTATTCCACTTTATATAACGTTATAACCCTACCGGTTTCAAGGTGCACACCTCATCTTCAGGGGAGCACAACAGAATTCAGTCTTGTTTGAGCTCCCCTGATGATGAGGTGAAAACCTTAAAATCGGTAGGGTTATACCGTTATACAGAGTGGAATAAACAGTGTTAGACTGAACAAATTACAATGTCTTTAAACCTCGACAGTATTAAATGCCTTAACTGTAAATAACATTTCTTTATTAACTTTAGTCTAGTCTGTCCTCTCTGCCTACCCCTATAGGCAAATGACGAGATGGTTTTGTACGTAACAAGTATTAATACTTACATTTCAAATGATATTTTCAATGAATTGAAAAAAACTAAAAAAAACATATTTTTCGGCATGAAGTCAAAAATCTCTAGAATGCCGAGTTTGCCCACACGTACTACGTATTAAGCTATTATATATTAATTAAATGTGGGCTCTAATATACCTTGACTAGAGTTTGTTCTGTAGCGTACGCAGGTTTCTCTTTGGGTACGGTGGCCGGTACGAACTTAGTTGTCCTGTTGAGTACGATTCTGTGCTTGCTGCCCGCCGCCGAGACTCCGTCTCTCTTTGCGTCGCCGATGTGTCGCATGACCCCTGCTCGTTCATCATTCTCTTTGTCCGCCTGAAAAAACAATCAACGTTAGCGAAACAAAAAACAATTAGCTTTCGAACAATATACAAACAAGGATAATAATTTATAAGCAGAGTGCATCAGAAATAGCGTCGGATTTGCCACTGCAGCTGTTCTAAAGCTAGTGGTGCTAGATGAGGCGGAATTGTGTCCTAGAGAAGGACCTACATTATAATTTTAGTAGTCTTTGAGCTAATGGAGTGGTGTGCATTGTGCGTTCATAATTGGAACTTATTTTAAAAATGACAGGGTGTCTCGTGCCTCAACGTCAAGCCGGTATCGAGGAAAAGGCCAGTTTATGACGGTTCAGAGATAAAAATATTCTTGCAAAAGCCTTATACTTTTCGAGTTATAGGCATTTCTTTGAAAATTGTGAAACTAGCTGCCCTGCGCCAAATGTTTATATGCTGTGACTACAAATTGCCATATTTTATGATTTTAATGGTTGTATCGCAATCCTAGATAGCCCTGCTATTAGCCGGAGTCCGATATAAAACAAAAAAAAAACCTTCACGTTCGAAAAAAAAATTGTTTTTGTCCGATCATAAAAATTGATATTTTTTATCAGCCAACTTGAACTCATCACACTGTAACAATAATGTACTACGCTAACCTGGCAAGTTACATCAAAATATGGCCTGTTTAGTCAGGATTTCAAAATGGTATTAATACCTTAACTATAAATATACATTATTTATAGTTAAGGCATTAATATTGTGGAGGTTTAGACATTGTAATTTGTTTTATCAAACACTGTTTGTTCCACTTTATGTAACGGTATAACGCTACCGGTTTCAAGGTTTTCACCTCATCATAAGGGGAGCACAAACAAGACTGAATTCTGTTGTGCTCCCCTGAAGATGAGGTGAAAGCCTTGAAACCGGTAGGGTTATACCGTTACAAAAATTGAAATAAACAGTGTTTGATAAAACCAATGTTTTTTTTTAAATACAGGGTATAACACCCGGTGACGATCAACGGAAGCAGGGTAATGGAGGACCTCAATACCTATCTATTTAACCCCCATGTATGTTCAGCGATATTCAGTGGTTCTCAAGTAATTTGGATTTTTGTGAAATTTGAGTAAAAACCCGATTTTAGACTAAACTTTGTAAGTGTGACTAAACTATTTGCTCTGCGATCGTGATTTTTTTTTGAAGTAGTTTAATAGTGGGCCTTACGTACAACAATACCACTTACCGTCGCAACCCTCTAAATTTTTGAAAGAAAAAAAAATCATCTTAAAAATTTTTGCAAGTCTGATTTATCCGCTAATTTTCATGAGCTCTAGATAAAAAAAATCACACTTCTTTTTTTTCTACAACTTATCTTAAAAACTACTCACGTTCATGGAGAATTAACCCTTCAAATTTCATTCGGCTAGTACTAGAGTATCATGTTGAAAAGTTTACTCAAATGGTACAAGCCCCATAAATCGATATTTTTTCTATAAGTCAAAGACTACTTTAAAGGGTGAAAATAGGTGTTCTAATGTTACTGCGCTGCTTATCAGAGTTATCAGGTAGCAGCGGGTGGTTGACGTTGACAAAAATAGCTAATCAAAACACGTTTGTGATTTTTTTTTAAATCACAATCGTGTTTTGATTAGCTATTTTTGTCAACGTCAACCACCCGCTGCTACCTGATAACTCTCATAAGTAGCGCAGTAACATTAGAACACCTATTTTCACCCTTTAAAGTAGTCTTTGACTTATAGAAAAAATATCGATTTATGGGGCTTGTACCATTTGAGTAAACTTTTCAACATGATACTCTAGTACTAGCCGAATGAAATTTGAAGGGTTAATTCTCCATGAACGTGAGTAGTTTTTAAGATATGTTGTAGAAAAAAAAGTGTGATTTTTTTTATCTAGAGCTCATGAAAATTTGCGGATAAATCAGACTTGCAAAAATTTTTAAGATGATTTTTTTTTCTTTCAAAAATTTAGAGGGTTGCGACGGTAAGTGGTATTGTTGTACGTAAGGCCCACTATTAAACTACTTCCAAAAAAAATCACGATCGCAGAGCAAATAGTTTAGTCACACTTACGAAGTTTAGTCTAAAATCGGGTTTTAACTAAAATTTTACAAAAATCCAAATTACTTGAGAACCACTGAATATCGCTGAACATACATGGGGGTTAAATAGATAGGTATTGAGGTCCTCCATCACCTTGCTTCCGTTGATCGTCACCGGGTGTTACACCCTGTATATATGTACTATTTTAAAATAAATCAAATGAATACTGGGTAAAGAAAAGCTGCGGAATAAGACGAGGGCATTACATACCTTCCTCTCTCTGTCGGGACTGTGTGTGGGTAGCTCCCCCAGGCGAAGCGAGGGGGACGAGCTCCCCGCGGGGCTCGGGGGGCACTGGTGCAGGGATTGTAACTGCTGCTGCTGCTGCTGTTGGGGAGGGGCGGCCGTACCATCGGCATCCAGCGACCCCGCTGTCTTGCTGGGTGACAGGTATTCTTGGGTTTCCAGCGTCTTGAATAACAGCTCCACAAAGGATTTGGTTTCTGAAAAAGTAAAAAAATCAGAAGTTAATACTTATAAAAGGAAAATTTATACAGCTGACTCTCATCTAAGGCGATTCAACTCAGGACTCGAGTCCACTCTTATTGACAGATTAAAAATATTATTAGGTGTTAACATAAGTTGTGTCCGTTTTTTCCCAATTTAAAAATGAGCACCAAAAGTTAAACAAAATGGTAAAGGTTATACGTCATTCGAAAGAAAATTTTCCGCTCTACAAGATATTGTGTTTGCTTTTACGTTACATATATTATTTTATTTGATTACAAGCCTTCAAAATGGAATGTCAAGTAGACGAAAGTGAGCATTTTCGACACCTCCTTCTGTTCGCGTTCAATCGAGGGAATAAAGCTGCCAAAGCTGCTCGCGATATTTGAGAAGTGTACGGTGAAGATGCTATGAATGAAAGGACAGCTCGTCGATGGTTTTTGCGTTTCAAAGACGGTAATTTCGACCTGAAAGACATGGAGCGTTCCGGACGACCAGTGGACTTCGATGAGGACCGCTTATACCATATTATTCATGAAGATCCCCTTCAAACATTTTTTATCACCATTTTCAAACCATTTTTCATCACCAGTAATGATGCGGTAGAGGAACCTTTGCTTGTGGCCATGCGTAGCTTCGATGACGCGCGAGCAAACTAGCAGAAATTGTCAAACGTTGATTTTTGTTGTTTTCACTCAAAACATGTGGAACCCAAGCGCCGAACTTTTTCCATTGATTTAAGATGGCGGTATACAGTCATGTGACTAGAATTCATCTGCTCAGCCAATTCTACGGTGATTTGAAGGGGATCTTCATGAATAATATGGTTTAGCCGTCCTCATCGAAGTCCACTGGAGGTGTCGAAAATGCTCACTTTCGTCTACTTGACATTCCATTTTGAAGGCTTGTAATCAAATAAAATAATATATGTAACGTAAAAGCAAACACAATATCTTGTAGAGCAGAAAATTTTCTTTCGAATGACGTATAACCTCTACCATTTTGTTTTACTTTTGATGCACATTTTTAAATTGGAAAAAACGGACAAACTTATGTTAACATTCAATAGATTAGATTAGATACTTACCCGCGTCTGCATATGTTTAGAAAAGACTTAGCAAGAGAAGACAAACTGCAAACCTTTGTAGATCTTCCCATATGTGATACGAGTAGTAACACATTCAGCATTATGTTTAGTTTATTATGTGTATAGTGTTCATATATCATCAAATATTTTGATAAGAAATCACAATAATGTATATGCAGTGTATTCATACGGTGTACTACCTTGATCAAAAAGTTTAAGGACCGGCCACCGTGTGGCCCTGTCAGTCACCCGATTGGAATTCTTTTTTTTTTTTGTTAGGTTACCACATCTATCATTGACACTTCCCTCCAAATTTCAGCGTCATAGCTTGACATTTGTAAAAGTTACGCTGTACTGAGTACATCTACCTTTGTGCGTGTTTTTGATTTTTTACAAGTTTGAAAATGGCATCAACTGTGCATCAACGAATTAAATTTGAATTAAATTTTGTGTGAAAAATGGATTTAACGGTCCGCAGACTTTGGAAATGTTGGAGAAGTGTTTTTCGGTGGCACGAACGCTTCAGAAGTGGTCGTGAGTCGGTCGAGGATGACGAATGCAGTGGCAGTCAAAAACCGATGAAAATATCGATAAAATCAAAGAAATGTTGGGCGACAACGGCAAATTGACCATCAGAGAGCTGGCAGAGGACTTGAACATCGCTTATGGATCCGCTCAAGACATTTTGGTTAGTGATTTGAGCCTTAGACGAGTCGCTGCAAAACTGGTGCCGAAAGACCTCAATTTTATGCAAAAAAAGAACCGCGTTGAAATCACGATTTGGCAGGTCACCGGTTCACTTCTTTCGTAGAAACAGAAAATAGGCTCCAAACTTGGATCGCCTCAAAAGACGAGTCATTTTTTCGAGATGGAATTCGAAATTTGCCTGAGAGATGGGAAAAAGTAGTAGCCAGCGATGGACAATACTTTAATTGATCTCTTCATTCATTTTGTTTAGAAATAAATGCATTTTTGAACACAAAACAACAGACCGAACTAATTTGTACACCCAATATATATCATTTATACATCGTCCCCTTTTACACCGGTTCAAAAATTGTTAGCTAGGTATTTAAAATTCGTTCAGTATCACGGACCCAGCGAGATTCAAATTTCGAATTACTTTCGGAGAGAATCCAAGTATTCGACAGCCGTACGGGTTTTGGCCTATTTATACTATGATTAATTTAAAAATACAGAAGTGGATTTTTTTTGTTTAGAACAAATATTTGTTTATTGATACAGAAAAAAGAAAGTTTGAAAGAAACAAGAAGTTTTATTTATTTCTAACAAACCTTATATTTTATTTACAAATACATAATGGAAAATTTTAACATTATTGAATAATACATTAGTATATACTTATGTACGTATGTAATATGTCATAGTGTAAATAAGTTTTATCATCATAATGTATCATCATACTTTAATTAAATATTATTCTTAGAATAGATTCAGTCTTTGATAGATATTCTACATAATTAGACTTGAATAAAAATGTTAGGGTGGTTTATCAAACATAATGATATTATTATATTATGTAACAGTAGCTACACAATAAAGAATAAATAACAATATCGGGTAAGAAAATATATTTTTTTATATATAACCTACATATTTGAAAAATGTAATTTATGATTTGGTGGTACATTGTGTTGACTACAGTCAAACCTCGGCTCACGAACACATTTTCCGAACAAATTTTGACTCCACCTGCGTACAATGCTTCGGCTCACGAATTAGTTGTAAAGGCGCATTATGCAATTACGCATTAGTTGTTCTCAGGTGCGCGAGTTGTGAACATTGTTTGTCGTTGCGTTCGTTGTTCTTGATACAATTTTTTCACACATCGATTAATAAGTCCCGGGACTAACTACTAAAACAACATTTGTTTGCCAAAATTCTTCTTTATTCATGAACATAGTCTCCTTCAAGAGCGATACATTCATTCCAACGCTTTCCTAACTTGTCTATGCCAGCTGTGTAAAACGATTTATCTTTGGTTTCAAAATAGGCGTTAGTTTCGGCAATCACTTCTTCATTGGAGCCAAATCTCTCCCTGGAGCATCTTTTTGAGGTGTACGAACAGCCAATAGTCGCTGGAGGCTAAATCTGGAGAATACGGTGGGTGCGGAAGCAATTCGAAGTTCAAGTCATGCCATTTGGCCATCGTTACCATCGACTTGTGACATGGTGCATTGTCCTGATGAAAGAGAACTTTTTTCTTCTTCATATGGGCCGTTTTTTTGCAATTTCTGCCTTCAAACGCTCCAATAACGCTACGTAATATTCACTATTGATGGTTTTTCCTTTTTCAAGGTGATCGATGAATATTATACCATACGCATCCCAAAATATGGAGGCCATAACCTTCCGGCCGACTGTTAAGTTTTTGGTCACTTTGGACGACTTTCACCGGCTGCTCTCCACTCAGCTGACTGCCAATTTGATTCCGGAGTATAGTGGTGGATCCAAGTTTCATCCATTGTCACATACCGATGCAAAAACAGCGCTCTGAATCATCGATGCATTGTTGTTTCTGTTCCATTGTGAGCAAACGTGGCACCCATTTCGAAAAAAGCTTTTTCATGACCAAATGTTCATGCAAAATAGTGTAAACACTACCAAATGATATCTTCAGGATGTCAGCTTTTTCACGCAACTTTACTTTGCGATTTTCCATCACGATCTTGAGGTTTTTTTTTGTGTTTTCTGGTGTAACAGCCTCATTTGGACGACCCGAGCGTTGAGTGTCATTTGTGTCTGTACGACCGCGTTTGAAATCAGCATACCACCGACAAATGGTTGTTTTCGACGGAGCAGAGCCCGGATAACACTTTTCAAGCCACCACTGAGTTTGAACGGTATTTTTTCCCATTAAAAAGTAATGTTTTATCAACACACGAAATTCGGTTTTTTCCATTGTTTTGAAAATAGCAAAAGTAGCATCACTAAAACCACTGTAACTCAATGACACAATGTCGGAATGTCATGAAAGTTTGACACGTAACTTCTAAAGGTTGATACTAACTGATAATGGTATGGATTTGTTTTTAGAGGCGCCATCTATTGGTTAGCCCCGGGACTTATTGATCGATGTGTATGTAACATACATATATATATATATTAGTACAAATTAGATCGGTCCGTTTCCAAAAGATGGCTCTGGCTGTTATGAATGGTTCATAGTGACAGCCGATTTTGGCGGTTTTAGAGGTTAGACATCTGCCAATAATATTCAGTTTATATCGCTTTGAGTTTCATGCAAAAACCTTGTTTTGTACAGTGTTGAAAATGACGAATTTTGTGTTAACCAAGCAGCATTTGCGGGAGGTTTTAATTTTCTGCTTTAATTGGAAGAAAAGTGCAGCTGAAGCCCATCGAATGTTTGTCGAAGTTTATGGTGACGCTGTTCCAACTGATAAATCATGTAGAGAATGGTTTCGACGTTTCAAGGATGGAGATTTCAGCGTCGAAGACAAACCTCGCTCTGGACAGCCAAAAAAATTCTAGGACAACTTACTATGAGGTGCTGAAACCTGGTGATTCCATTACGGGCGATCGGTATCGGCTACAATTAATTCGTGAGCCGTGCATTTCGAGAAAAACGGCCGGAATACGAGCAAAGACATGATAAAGTTATTCTTCGTCATGACAACGCTCGGCCTCATGTCGCAAAAGTCGTAAAAAAATATTTGGAAACGCTCAAATGGGATGTTTTACCGCACCCGCCGTATTCCCCGGACATTGCTCCTTCTGATTACTGGTTGTTCCGAAGGATGCAGCACGATTTGGCAGGTCACCGGTTCACTTCTTTCGTAGAACCCGAAAATTGGCTCCAAACTTGGATCGCCTCAAAAGACGAGTTATTTTTTCGAGATGGAATTCGAAAATTGCCTGAGAGATGGGAAAAAGTAGTAGCCAGCGATGGACAATACTTTAATTGATCTGTTCATTCGTTTTGTTTAGAAATAAATGCATTTTTGAACACAAAAAAACGGACCGAACTAATTTGTACACCCAATATTTGAAAAAAACAATACAACCTCTATTTGAGAAATGCATATGGTTCTGAGCAAACAACTCATTTCAATGAAAACATAAAAAAAACAAAGTGAAAATCATTGAACACAGCCGTTAATATATACACTTGTATTTGTATTCATAGTTGTCTCTGTTACAGGAAAACCTGTTTCTGTGGAAGTGGAGAGGTGTCTATTTATTTATACATATAGTGTCAAACTTTCCTATCTCGACACACATCTTCAGCCTCTTCCACATCTATACAGCTTCTGTGACTTTCTACATTTCTTTCAGAACATCATTCACTCCATCCAATCGTAATTCCCTCAGTCTTCCTCTTCAACGACTTCCTTTCATATTTACACTGTACATGTTTTTTGTTAGGCTAAGACCACACCAAAGTGCTAAGCTAGGTGATAAGCTAGGTTCTACGTGACTAATAGACTAGGTGACTTCATGCTTGGCCACACCAAAGTGCTTCAAACAAATTCATTTGACATTAGGGAGCGGTTGCGTCAACACACGATGCCACTCTCAAAACTAACCAATTTCATTACAACTTCTTCTTCTTCATCTTATTTTAGGCCTGTTATGGTCCTGCATCATTGTTTGCCTCTTGTGACGTCGACTGCCAGCTGTCTTTCCATCTTTTGGGAGGTCGTCCTGGAGGTCTGCTTGCTCGGGGGATACTGTCCCTGGCAATTTTTACGGCTCTTGGTTCCGCCATTCTGGACAAGTGTTCGTTCCAGAACCTTCTTCTCTGTCGTCTCCATTACAACTTACCATCTTTATTTACTTCCTGTGCAACTTCATTCCAAAGAGAATTTTATTACAGGAACATTTTTGTATAATTTGCTCGATGGGTTCCACAAAGGCTCCCTTTTATACACAGTTTCTGTTAAAACTTCCGCCATCTTGTAAAATCACTTGGCGACAATAAGATTAACCAACACGTCTGTTCGCTTGAGACTCACTAGGTGACTAATCGTCACGTAGCGTAGCGCGAAGCGTGCAGTGTGGCCACTGCGATAGTATGCGGTACGTTGGTTCGCTAGGATGTCATCTAGCTCGCAGCGTAGCTCTAAGCACCAAGCGAGGCTCCTACCTGTGCGGCCCTAGTCTTTCTTCATTCATTCGTTCCACGTACCCAAAGCATCTCAACGTGCTCTTCTTCATCTTATTCCGCACATCAGCTATAAATTCACATTCATTTTTAATCGCTTCATTCCGTATTCTGTCATACATTGTCACTCCATATTTTTTTTTTTTAAATACATTTCTACAGCATTTATTTGGCTCTTCTCAGTCTTTTTCTAGGTCCACATTTCACTCCCATATAACAAAGTTGGCACCAAAATACTATTGTGGACTATCTATCATCTTAGCAGATTTTAATACTGTCCGGTTCAAATATGTAATAAACAACTGCACTAATCAAAAGTAGCAAGATTGATAATACATAATAGTGCGTTGGTGTCCACTTTAAAGTATGGAAATCAAACTTAATGGCGTGATTAATGGCGTGAAAGAAAAATTAATGCCGTGAAGACAAAAAGGGTAAATTCTGTCTCTGAATGATGCTACAAATATATTTATTGAAAAGACACACGACATTGAATTTACCGTGATAATATACGTACACTAAGAAAAAATTGTGGTGTGTCAATGTATAAAACAAGGTGGAACAGAAATTAAAGCATGGCTAAAATAAGATGAAAAAATGAGCTTTAGTATGGTTTGGACATGTGGAAATAATTCATGACAAAGTCAGAAGTACAAGGTGTGCGTTTTAAGAGGTAGACCGAGGAAAACATGGTTGGATTAAATTGACCAGGTTTAGTGAAGGCTTAAGTTGTGTTTGAATATAAAAGTTTGGGGATATGTTCTCTATGCCTACCGCGCAAAGGACACCGTGCGATATGTATGTACGTATACAAAGTAGGACAAACATTCATCACTCGTAAGAAGTAGCGAGAATGCAACTATTGTGTAACTCCATGTCTGGTATGATGGATATTTTGAACGACGATGTTGCTGAGTTCAAGAGGGTTCTTCTCTGGATTTTTTTCAATCTTAGGTCTTGACTGGGAGACTGGTTATTCCATTTACATATTATTTTATTTCATTTTTGTAATTTCATTAACCCTTTAAGTGCCGGAAGTTATTAGTATGGCCGTACCCAGCAGGTCGTGATTTTTTCAACAAAAATAAAACCTAAAAAATTTACATTTTTTGTATACAGATATAAAGAATACTATGAAAACTTACCAAATATATACACCGTGGGGCATTTGAGCTGCCGTTCACTCAGAAAAACACAGTTTAAATATTCACAAAATGTCAGGGTTGTCACAACTTGACACAGAAAACACGTTTACTTATAAATATAGTGGAATATAATATACTTTGTAAACTAAAATCAACAAATTATCTGCATGATGTATAATAAAGCGCAAAAAGTAAATAAACTATAAAATAAAACCGTAAAAAGTCTATATAAACGTCGTATTATGCCGCAAAACTACCGCCAATAACAAAAGAATACATGCAAACACACTTTGTAAATAAATACTTTGAAAAATTTACAAAAATAACGCACAAAAGTTAAAAATCAACCATTGAACAAAACTACACACGAAGTCGTTATAAATCATCGCAATTACGTCGCAAAAAACTGTATTCGGTAACCCTGTATCAGAGACACGTATTGACTGTCAGTGAAAGCTTTTAGAAAGATGACTGTAACTTTGATAATATCGGTAAATTGTAATATTTAAGTATTTCTTGACCATCCCAATAGATGTCACTATGTATTATAATTTATAAATTATTACAATTGGATTTGATATTGGCTTGCGACAAGCTCAAAGGAGAGCGCGTTTACGCGTTCATTTTGTATGGCCGGCCTGGCGAGCACTGAATCGGAGAGAGCGTCAACGCGCTCGTAGCAGTGAACCGGTTAATATTGTATTTTCGTTGCCTTCGATACATGTATTTACAAATAAAGTTAAAATTTTTACCTCCTTCTTTAGTTCTTAGAAAAAAACAACTTATTTTGTTCCATCTTCAATATGACCCCAATAATAAAATGATTAAGTCATTTGGGTAAATGGCTGAAGACATGTACATAACTTGATAATAGACCGAAGTAACAAACTGCCACCAAATAGTGTGAATCATGGTCTGGAAGTGGTAACTGACTTTATTTACTTAGGCCCCAGTATTAACCACAACGGAGGATGCGAGGCTGAGGTGGAAAGAACTATAATGGCAAAAAATACGACCTCAAAGCTATAAAATATATCAAAGAGCATAACTATCACAATTACGACAAAAATGCGGCAAGTTAAGTTTTTCGTTTTCGCAATATTCATGTATGGCGTGGAGACTTGACTTCTGAGAACAAACAAGAGATGTAGAATAGATGCATTTGAAATGTGGTGCTGGAGAAGGATGCTACAGGTTCCATGGACAGCAAGGCCAACTAACGCCTCCATTCTCGAAGAACTGAAAATCACCCGACAGATTGTCGACAATATGCTTTCTCCGATTCTTTAAGCACATTGCTCGTGTCCAAGGAGACAGTTTCGAGAGGTTAGCGCTTAGTAGAGGTGTGGAAGGACGGCGCACAAGAGGAAGAATACCAATGTATTGGACTGACCAAGTGAGACACGCAACTGGACTACCCTTTGAACTGCGGAGTGCAGAGATGGATCTTCTGAGGCTACCATGGGAGTCACGATGCTCAGTAATGAGCTCTATGACAGGATGGATAGATACACTTAACTATTACTTTTCATAAGTTAGCAACGAAAACTTAATCCTAACGACACATAACCGAGAAATACGTAAATACCTCATGAACGACATATCAGTTTGTGTTTTTAATTTTTGAATACATTTTGTTTGAAAGAGCAAGTTCTATTGACGAAAATCTGGCAAATTATTTGCTTCGAAACCTGTATAAAGCCTATAATAAAACATTAATAAAGAGGTAATAAAATACATGGAAACTTACATTATTCAAACAATAAAAAGTAAACACATTTTTCACATATTGCAGAAATCACAGTTGGCGTGTATTAATGTAAACACTGTATTTAAAAATATGCGCAAGTGTGAGTAGGCTGAGATGTTGAGTCCAATGTAAATATAGACATGAATTAATGACGCTGGTTTGCTCAACAGTGCTGTAATGCGTGATTCATTTGTATTGAAATTATTGCTAAAACTTGCTGGATACTGTATGGAATATATAATGGTCAATCCATCGTATAGAGAAATATTGTCAGTCTATCCTGTGGATGGATGACGCCTGTGCGTATATTGTTCTATTGTGTGCATGCACACAGCACTACAGCAAGCACACACCAGCAGGCAGATCAACACCTGAGCAGTGCTACATACATAAAGGCAATCCCTCGCTATAGAGTAAGATTGTCAGTCCATCCTGTGGATGGATGACGCCTGTGCGTGTATTGCTCTATTGTGTGCGTGCACACAGCACTACAGCAAGCACACACATCAGCAGGCAGATCAACACCTGAGCAGTGCTACATACATACAGGCAATCCCTCGCTATAGAGTAAGATTGCCAGTCCATCCTGTGGATGGATGACGCCTGTGCGTGTATTGCTCTATTGTGTGCATGCACACAGCACTACAGCACGCACACACCAGCAGGCAGATCAACACCTGAGCAGTGCTACATACATACAGGCAATCCCTCGCTATAGAGTAAGATTGTCAGTCCATCCTGTGGATGGATGACACCTGTGCGTGTATTGCTCTATTGTGTGCATGCACACAGCACTGCAGCAAGCACACATCATCAAGCAAACCAACATCTGTTGGTTAAGGTGTCAGCTAGCTAGACCGAACTAACTAACCTGATGACACCAAAAAAAGTTTAATTATTAGTTATGTACTGACTTAGGGCACTGTGGAAGTATCCTGATATACTAAGGGCACTGTGAATCGAAAAAGTTAAAAACCACTACCTTAAGACATTTTCAGCAATGGACACGTTTAACTACATTCCATTATGAATTTGTTTTATAATTTTTTTTTAAATTCATTTAGTTGAAAAAATACCTAACCCTAAAAGGCTTAAGACATTAAGACTGAGAGGAGCAGAATAAACGCTGTAGAGATGCGTGCGTCAAGAAGAATACATGGAGTGACAATGTATGACAATACAAAAGTGATGGGTGTGAATTTAAGGCTGATGTGCTAAGTAAGAACAAGATCACATTGAGATAGTTTGGGCATGTGGAACTAATGAATAAAGAAAGACTAACAAAAGAGATATATATTTCAAATGTGAAAGGAAGGCGTGTGAAAAGGAAGCCCAAGAAAAGTATGGTTGGAACAAGCTAATGATATTCTGAAAGAAGGGAACGTATAAAGTCAGAGAAATTATATGGATGTAGAAGATGCTAAGAATGTGGCGAGATACGAATGTAAAGCACTCTGTCCTCTTTGCCAACCACGACAGGAAGATGGCATGATGGTATGTATGAATGTTCATTAATTGTAATTTGTTTTATCAAACACAGTCTTGTTTGTGCTCCCATGAAGATGAGGTGAAAGTGTTGAAACCGGTAGGGTTTTACCATTATACAAAGTGGAATAAACAGTGTTTGATAAAAACAAATTATAATGTCTTTAAACCTCCACAATGTTAATGCCTTAACTATAAATAATATATATGTTTATTATCCTCAGTGAGATACAGGCAAAAGCCTAGTTTACTGGGGATATGACAAAATAATGTATGTCTAAATTAAATTACCCGTTGTTTTTTCGCAAATTATGTATATTTCTTGTCATGTGTAATAATAAATAAATAATAAATAATAATAAATAAAATTAATATAATTTTGAATACGTTAAAAATGTATGGTTAAAAATGGTACATTTCAGAGACTCATTGCTATACAACAATTTCTTCCAACATAAGAATTAAGATAAAGAGAAACAAAAAAAAAACATTGGCTCTCAAATCTCCAGATGTGTGTAACCAAGAGGAAATAAAAATAGACATCCTCAAGAAACAGACAATAATAAAGACTTCGTACCTCCACAAAGAATGACGAGAGTTAGTTCAAAAATAGCTCAAAACATTCCACACACAGAAGTGGTATAACTCTTCAACGTGGTCTACCACGGAAATAGAAACGTAAACATTTCAAGTGTCCTCTACACTCTGTGGGAGAGTGTCAAGATGACAGTAGTCGTTACTTTTAATAGATTCAGATTCTACGGATTGTTAATCGGTATAGTAATATAGGTCAGGAGAAAATGAGGTTAATGAATTTAATAAAAGATGTATCTATTTACTAATGATGTACCGGGTAATTAAAATGCCGGGTAGTGGGTATTGAGTAACAGGAAAACAAAACACTTACCCAACCGGGTACCCAGTTACCCGGGAGTATGGTCAAAAAATGCAGATATTTATCCAAAACTATGAAAATTGGCTAGACAATACTTATCGCCACCTCCTAGCAATATGAAAATTGGCTAGACAATACTTATCGCCACCTTCTAGCAATATGAAAATTGGCTAGACAATACTTATCGCCACCCCCTAGCAATATGAAAATTGGCTAGACAATACTTATCGCCACCTCCTAGCAATATGAAAATTGGCTAGACAATACTTATCGCCACCTCCTAGCAATATGAAAATTGGCTAGACAATACTTATCGCCACCTCCTAGCAATATGAAAATTGGCTAGACAATACTTATCGCCACCTCCTAGCAATATGACAATTGGCTAGACAATACTTATCGCCACCTCCTAGCAATATGACAATTGGCTAGACAATACTTATCGCCACCTCCTAGCAGCATACCTAGCCAAAGAATGTTTAGCAAAGCGGGGCGGGTATTATCTACGGAGAGAGAAGGAATAAACTACTTCTGCGAAACGCAGAGAAATTATTTCTGCATTATATAATCTACAATTACTGAGATTAAATTTTTTGTATTACATTTTTTCCTCAAAATTTAAATAATGATGTTAACCCTTATCATGGCATTTTAATACAGATGTTACGCTAATTTAGAGATTTAAAAATAAAAAATCCAGAAACTAACGTAATTTCAAATATGGCAACACATTCAAATACTATACATGCACTATTGTGTGCAGTGATATCATCTGGTGATAAATATTCACAACGCTACAACCTTTCAAACGACATCGGGTCAACATGTCTGGACAGCGTGGGTGCATTTTGAAAATTGGGGTAAATAATCTAAATATCTTATTAATCACAACACGTAGAGAAAATTTTATTCAAACCATTTTATTTGTTGATAATTCAGCTTCATGTTTTAGATTATAGAACCATAGCACTTTTGTGTTTTTATAAAAATTGATATTTTGGCAATGTAACGTGGGTGTTACATACGAGGCGTATCCAGAAAGTAAGTGTACTGAGGCTCTCACGACCGGATGGATTTTATTTTCGACATGTTGGCTACACTTCCGTGTAGCTTGACCCTTCCCCTCCGCAACGAGACTGGTTCGAGGTCAGTACGTTGAGAAGTGTCGACGCGACAACACGTTTCGTGAAAAATGTCAACCCCATCTCCCGCCAAGTGCGAAATAGTGGAGGCCCGGGCAAGAGTTTTCGAGGCGCTGCAAACTCCATGGAGATGAATTTCTCCGCTCCATCGTTACTGGAGATGAAACATGGGTTGCACACTACACGCCTGAAACCAAAAAGCAGTCTCAACAGTGGCGTCACACCTCTTCACCCTCCGCCAAAAAGTTCAAAACCACAATTTCAGCCAAGAAAATCATGGCATCCGTGTTTTGGGACTGTCAAGGCATAATTTTAATTGAATATATGCCTCAAGGGGAGACCATCAACTCTGCAAGATACTGTGAGACCCTAAAAAAATTGCGGAGGGCGATTCAGAACAAGAGGAGAGGCATGCTGACAAAGGGAGTCTGCCTGTTGCACGATAATGCCAGACGGAACTGCTCGCACTACACTAACCTACAAAAATTCAGTACACTTAGTTTCTGGATATGCCTCGTATATAAAAAACTATAAGGAAAAATTGTGATTTTTTTTCTCAATTTTCCTTCATAACTTACCATATAACGAGGAATCACCAAATAAAAACATTAATATTTGGATAAATTGAACTTTGCTAAGATATGGGTTAAAATAAATTTTGTGTAATTTATTTTGGTTCCCTCGTCATCTTCTTTTAGTTTTCACGGGACCCAATACCCGGCGCCGGATCCCAGCAATATTTACCAGGTCCGGGTAATTTGCGGGTACTGAAAATATTACCGGGTATGTTGGGTACTTGGAGGAGCTCCCTTGTGGAGCTTTAAAAGGGTGGAAAAAAAATGCTGGGTACGGGAACTGTATGTACATATATAAATACAATCCAAAATCACACATACATATGAAGATAAATAGAAGAAAATACATTTGAAAGCAAGCTTCTCAGCTATCATAAGGTCCGGGCTCTTCTCAAAACATCTCCCCGGCTGAGATACACCCCACCAATATAGGGGGAGCCCAGCCGCGAGGAAGTCACATGTTTTTTTAGTCCACACAAGAATTGCTTGAGTAGATGTTATAAAGTAAGTTGTTTTTTCAGTGAGACACAATCGATCTAATAAGTTTGCTATCTACTTCATACTCTTTCAAAATATTCCATAAACTCCGTATTTAAAAATTCTAGGCTCAAGTGTCGCGAACAAATTGATTTCATACTTTGTCTTTGCATTCAGGTCTCTCGATAAGATAAAGTAAGTTGTTTTTTCAGAGAGACACAATCGATCTAATAAGTTTGCTATCTACTTCATATTCTTTCAAAATATTCCATAAACTCCGTATTTAAAAATTCTAGGCTCAAGTGTCGCGAACAAATTGATTTCATACTTTGTCTTTGCATTCAGGTATCTCGATAAGATAAAGTAAGTTGTTTTTTCAGAGAGACACAATCGATCTAATAAGTTTGCTATCTACTTCATATTCTTTCAAAATATTCCATAAACTCCGTATTTAAAAATTCTAGACTCAAACGTCGCGAACAAATTGATTTCAAACTTTGTCTATGCATTCAGGTATCTCGATAAGATAAAGTAAGTTGTTTTTTCAGAGAGACACAATCGATCTAATAAGTTTGCTATCTACTTCATATTCTTTCAAAATATTCCATAAACTCCGTATTTAAAAATTCTAGGCTCAAGTGTCGCGAACAAATTGATTTCATACTTTGTCTTTGCATTCAGGTCTCTCGATAAGATAAAGTAAGTTGTTTTTTCAGAGAGACACAATCGATCTAATAAGTTTGCTATCTACTTCATATTCTTTCAAAATATTCCATAAACTCCGTATTTAAAAATTCTAGGCTCAAGTGTCGCGAACAAATTGATTTCATACTTTGTCTTTGCATTCAGGTCTCTCGATAAGATAAAGTAAGTTGTTTTTTCAGAGAGACACAATCGATCTAATAAGTTTGCTATCTACTTCATATTCTTTCAAAATATTCCATAAACTCCGTATTTAAAAATTCTAGACTCAAACGTCGCGAACAAATTGATTTCAAACTTTGTCTATGCATTCAGGTATCTCGATAAGATAAAGTAAGTTGTTTTTTCAGTGAGACACAATCGATATAATAATTTTGCTATCTACTTCATATTCTTTCAAAATATTCCATAAATTCCGTATTTAAAAATTCTAGGCTCAAACGTCGCGAACAAATTGATTTCAAACATTGTCTATGCATTCAGGTCTCTCGATAAGACTCTTTCATCTTTCGGAGATGTGCATTGAGAGAAGAATAGAACTTTAGAGTTCGATTTCTTCTTCATCTAATAAATTTATTATTCCAAATCGATCCAATAGGGCGTGGCATTATACAATAATAGAGCTTTTTCCATTGCCGGTCTTGTGGCGAAGAATGGTCTACTTCTCAGTGTGAGATATGCTGAGTGTATGCAGCTTTAGGAAGTACTGGAAGAAACATTTTTGGATGTTTTATAAAAATGTATAATAATATATGAACACTACACCTAAAGATGAATATGTAACGTTTCCTTGTAGTTTGTTTTCCCTTATACTAAAGAAAATGTAGCATGGTTCCTGTGACGTTTCACAAATTTGCCCCAATACAACCTTGTAACGATGTTCATTAATTTTAATTATTTTATCAACTTTAATACAAACCTCGATTCTAATAAAAAGCATGTTATTTATGTAAATACATTACATAAAACTAACAATAATGACAAATTAATACATCTTGTTACAAATTAACAAAAATATGTCAGTTTGTTAAAATCAAATAATATTTGGTGACGTTCGTCAAAAGTCATTACGTAAGTCTGCATTGGCTAGGGATGGGGTATACGATAATTGGATTTTCAATTTTTTTTATACATAAAATTAAATGTTCGTAATTAGTATTAATTCATAGTGGATCTTGGCCTATTTAAAGATAGATACAAATCATACGATACATTAGAAAGTCAGTATAATGAAAATTAAGAATTGTCAGTTTAGAGAAAAACAATTTTTCCATTTATAAAAAAATGATTAGATTTGTAAAAAAAAAACATTTTATCCCATGCTACATTTTCTTGAGTATAGTAAGTTTTCTGTGGTTTTCTTACCAAATATGTTTTCCTGAACATATGCAGACGCGGGGAAGTGTCTAATCTAATGGCCGCAACCGCCACCTTCCTATTTTGACACTCAATTTATATGTATTTATCTTGCAATATTTTTAATCTATCGATAATAGTGGGTTCGAGTCCTAATTTAGATTGCCGTTGATGAGAGTTTGCATTATTATTAAATTTTCCCTATTCATTGAACTCACTTTTTATCCAGAGTTACTGGATATCAATATAAATTAGGGTTGTAGGGTTGTGGGATCGCGGAACACGGAGAATACGACCCTTATATTTTTCAGTAGTCTGTAAAAGGAAAGGTTTTTTTTTTGTAGGCAAGTATTTCTTTTCACATAATCCGTTTTGCATTGAAAAAACAATTTATGAAAACGAACGAGGAAAAAAAAACATGTTTTTTCCTGTTAAAAATTTCCATAACATCAAAAATATTTATAAATTATGCAAATTGACCAATAATTCAAAGTTTCAAAATTAAATTTTAATAAATCGGATATACTGGTAATATAACACTAGTTAACAAGGTTTTTGTAAGAAGGGTGAAAACGGTAATTTTAGGTAATTTTTTTTTAACCTGGCGAGTTTATTGCCATGTGGCAATCTCTTCCAACCAACCAGAAGGATGTTTTTATAGACCCGAAGTGTTTACCAGATTGGAATCCTATTTAAAAAAATCTGGGTTCCAGCGGGAATCAAACCCGCAACCTCCGGATCGGCAGACAAGTGTCTTTCCACCAGGCCACGGAGGTCGTCGGAATTTTTGTGTGCTGATAACGAATATGAACTTGAAAATGTTCCATCGCGTACCTTTTAAGAGAAAAACTTGAAATTAGCTTTTAACTGAAACTTTTGAAAGATGAAAAGATTCAGTGTTGAATAAATAGAAGCTTGGACAGCCTTTGGAAGAGTTGTTACTGGTTTCCTAGGTAATAAATAAAGCTGACAATTACGAACAGCTTGTACAAGAACTCTTGCAGTTACCAGAAGCTAGGATGTCGAATGTCACTGAAAATACACTTCACGCATTCCCATCTAGACTTTTTCCCAGAGAACTTAGGAGCTCTAAGTGATAAACAAGGGGAGAGATTCCATCAGGATATTCACAGAATGGAACAACGATATCAAGGAAGGTGGGATTTTAATATGACGGGGGACTACTGTTAGTTTTTTTTTTAGAGAAGGTGATACAAAGTACAAGAAGAAAAAATAGCTGTATTTCATATTTTAACAAAAAAATGTTGCTAGTAATCTGTTTATGGCTGTTGACTGTAATGTAGGGACTTCTAAGTTATCTAATTTGAGTTTTCATTCAATTTAATATACAATCTAATAAAATTGTCCATTCGATCAAATTTATAAAAGAGGCTATTTTTTTTAACAAAAAATTGGTATATAAGGTAAATTTTTCTTAACCCTTCCCTTACGGTGATAAAAATAATACGCGTGCTCCGGTGTTGGGTAGTGAGTACGCAATCAAAAATTTGCAATTTTAAATCGGAAAAATAAGAACATTCATAGATAATCCCCTTAATTAATTATAATTGAAGTTAAAAATTATAATAATTGAGATTTATTTGCTGAAAACATTAAAAAACCATCTGGCAACGCTCACGGAACGGGCATACTTGCAAGCTTAGAAGCTACTAGTGGCGCGGAACGTCAGTCGCATACCCCGGCGCTTACGCTTATGCTTGCGATGTTGAGACAATTCAGCTCCTCGCAATTCAGTCTAGTTTGCAAGAGTGAGATGCGAATATAGTGTCGCGCTTCCCGCATACTATTCACCTATCGTCAAGACGAGGCAGTCGCAGCGTTTAAATGCGAATTTGTTTTCGATCTTTACAAAACACCTCGATGTAGTCGATAAATTCTGATTATTATTAATATTATTTTTTAAATCAATGCGTAAATATATTATGGAGGAATACCTAAAACCTTAACCTTGTATTTATTATATTTATAGAGATATTGATGGTTATTAGAAGCAACGCGTAGAAGATACCCTACACAGGGAAGGAAAGGTTAAAGTAATTATTTTTTATTCTGCTTTTTTTTTATTTTCCTGTATAACAACATTGTATTCTGTGTCTAAATTTAGTATTTCAGGAATTTATTTAATTTCATTGCTGTAATTACGACTATAAAAATGTGCTAAAACGTACTTATTTTATTAAAACACTCCCCCTTCTGTTACGCAGAAATGTTACGTGTTACAAACTATTCGCCGCGATTCTCCTAATCAGCAGGGTCGATTTAGTAATAATCAGCTAATTTAATCTCTCGTTACAGACGAAAAATTAAAATTTGTCAACTAGTGTGTATAATACTTACCACTTTGAAGAAAAACATCCAACTGATCGACCATGCCATCTCGCAGGTCGTCCAATGGTTTGTCCTTCTTGACAAGAGCGTACACATATTTGGCCAATGCTGCAGGATCCGCCTCACAGCTGGAATAAAAAAGGGAATAACGTTTAATTATTTGATAACAGAAGATAAGAGACTGGGACCACATTAATTTAACCAATTAACGTGTTCCTCGCGGGAAGCACAAACGCCTGTGATCTGATCTGTAGCATTCCTTTGTTTATTTTACGTAATGTTTAGTTTATCTCCTTTATTTAATGAGTCTCCTTAAGAGTAATGACTATTATTTATTATCAGAAAATTACTTGAATGTCATGTTTACTTGGTGGTGTAATAAAATATTTAGTGGTTCTAAACAGAATACGCGTTTAAACTTAGAAATTTAAAAACGCCGAAATTGTGCCGCGCACAGGATTCGTGGAATTTGATTTTTAACGCGGTGTACAGGTTAAGAGATGTTTCAATATGGCCAAACTTTATCAAATGATCTGAAAAGCACCATCATCATCACACCATGTCCCTATTGACGTAGGCAGAGAGAAAAGATCTATACTTCATTCTATCCTGGCACAGATCTTTCGCTTCTACATACACCTGAACATGTATGCTCCTCTATTATAAAGATTTTTTAATTATCCCTTTTTCAGAATTTAATTTATTTGGTCGTACCACATTTTATTAGGACTTCCCAAACTCATTTATTTAACACTTTTATTGCAATACAATATGGCGGGCGGGGTGGGTTTTGTATTGCATTCCATTCTACATGTTTTGAATTGCTTTACAAATTGCATTCTATTCTACATATCGTCGTCATACAGAGAAAGTGACCAACTGACAAAATGCAAAATTTTCAGGAGCCATTTAACCATTTTTACACTTTTGTTTTCAATTTTTTTTTTAAATAAATGTATTCACACTTGTGATTATTTTGTGTGTATAGAAATGTTCATAGCTTTCAAAATATAGATACAATATTTTTCAAAATTTTCATACAATTTTACTTCTATCAATGCAGATAATTATTTTAAACAAGTCAAGATATTATTATTATTCTTCCAAGTTCTTGCTGGGTTATTTCTTCCAGGCCACCATTATGTTAGTAAGGTGTCAGATAGTCATTAATCAAGTTTTCGCGAAAAATGCACTTGGTCACTTTCTCTTGTATGACGACGATATGTTTTGTATTGCTTTACAAATTGCATTCCATTCAACATACGTTTTGTATTGCTTTACAAATGGATTTTATAATATACTTTATACAATTTTTATTCATAACAATGAGTATATTTTTATATAGACCTATTAAAACTGCAAGAGTCAAATACATACATACCATCACGCTGTTTAAATGTGGAGACAGGCAGAGAGGAGAGAGTGACAGACTTTCCTATCGTGACACACATCTTTCAACTCTTCCACATTCATACACCTTCTCATACAACTCCTAAGATTTCTCTGACATTTTAAATTTCAAATATCATTCACTTGATTCAACTATACTTTCTTTGGTCTTCCTCTACCCTGCCGTCTTCCACTCACATTTGCACTATACATTTGTTTTGCTAATCTTTCTTTATTCATTCTCCATCACCAAAAAATCTTCGAGTGCTCTTCTTCATCTTGCTCAACACATCAGCCTTAAGTTCACACTCATCCCTAATAACGTTTCGGCCAACCTCCGATAGGAAGACGGTGTAATATATAAATTTTTGTATGTATTAAATTTTGCTGGGTATTCAAAACACCCATTCCAGTTCTGTTGAGAATTTCTTTAGATGGATTCAAAACCGAGTTTATAGTGGCAAGCTACTAACGGTATTCATAGGGTGTGTAAGAGTACACGACAATCCTCTGTATACCTACTCTCACCTTTTTACGATTTATTTCAGAATTTTAAACATTTTTACTTATCAAACCCGCTGTTTCAAATGAAATTATTCAAAACTAAATGTGTTACCTGGTTCATAATATGAACCATAAAGATCACTTATCAAGTCAAAACGATTACCAAACAGGTAAGGACAATTTGTCCGAGTGAAAGGCTATACATAACACATCGATCAATAAGCCCCAGGACTAAATACTAAAACCACATTTGTTTGCCACAAATCTTTATTCATCAACACAGTCTCCTTCAAGAGCGATACATTCATTCCAACGCTTTCCTAACTTTTCTATGCCAGCCGTGTAGAACGAAGGTTTCTTTGGTTTCAAAATAGGCGTTAGTTTCGGCAATCACTTCTTCATTGGAGCCAAATCTCTTTCCCTGGACTATTTTTTTGAGTTCTGCGAACAGCCAATAGTCGCTGGGGGCCAAATCTGGAGAATACGGTGGGTGCGGAAGCAATTCGAAATTCAACTCATGCAATTTGGCCATTGTTACCATCGACTTGTGACACGGTGCATTGTCCTGATGAAAGAGAACTTTTTTTACGATAGAAAATAGCCCCATGGCGAGTGTGCACTGAATGAACTCTAAAAAGAGTAGCAGGTGACGTTTCCACTGGAGCTTTGAAGATCATTTTTTTTTCGTGATGGGTAGTTGATTTTTGTTTTGGCAAATGCACCGTCAGTCTCTTCTCACTGGATGGTGTTATTGACTTTGTGCGGGGCGCCTAAGGACTGGGAGCAGATGGTTCAGAACCGTGAAGGATGAAGAGCCATCTGTTCCCAGGCTGATGGCGTCTCAACGGCTAGATGTATGAGAAACAATCAGTGTGCTGTGAACATGCGTCAGCATTGCCAGACGACTCAGCAGGATCTATATTTCTGTGGCATCTGCGGGAGGGAGTGTGCATCTAAGATCGGACTGTTTTCTCACAGAAGATTGACGTTGGAGTGGTGAGGAGTTCCTTGACTACGAGGTCCAGCAACGACGACCACGTTATTTTTGAAGCAGGAAAAAGTTAACTGGTGTGATAGGAAAGGATTTTTTAAGTTGTCGTTTAAAAGGTTGGTTTTCCCACCGAAAAGGCACACCGCCGTTCGACAGAAAGAATGAAGGAAAATAATAAACCTGACAAGAAGGATTATAGTTGTATGTCATAAATTGTTATCAAAGAAATCAATTATAATATTGAAAAAGCTAAAATTATTCAGGACAATTTAATTGATAATTAATTATTTTATGTAAAAGAATTAAATAAATTAATATTCTCATTGTAATCCAAGTTGTTTTGCACAATCAGTGACACTAAAAATTTATTCCAACTGCATACAATTATATTTTTTCAGAATTTTTCAAAACAAAATCACATTGCGTTTTATAGGTTAGGAATCATATTTTCGATAAGAAAATCGATTGAGTGAAGAAAAATACTTATTTTGTTTTTATTTATTATTAAGTTGAGTATTTTTTAATATAAAATCTCGTTTACAATGATGTTTTATAAAAACAATCATTACTTGGAATGCTAATTTGGGATTATTTACTTTGAATAGAAGTCATAAATTTTACAAAATGGAACCCAATTTAATATTTTTTTAGTATTCTTACAATAAATTATAAATAAAATTGTCCGAAATACAACTCAATATAAAGTAAAAATTTTATTTAATGCGTTTGATAACTTTATCAACCATATTACGTATCAAAATATTAGTATTTTGTTTGAAAGGTAAGGAATGGCGTAGGCGATATAGAAATAATTTAAAATGTACATTTTGCTTTTTGAATAAGACTTCTTTAATGTATTGTATTTCAATGTGATAGATAATAAATGTATTTTTGGAAGCATATGCTATACAAATGCAAAAGTGATAGTGTTAAAATATACATATCCGTCGGTCGTGATCTACCGACAGAAACTGAACTGATCTTTTCAACGAAACAGAAAACTGAAGAGTTCATTCATAGCAAAAGTCATTCGTATTTGTATGAAATTACTATTGTACTATTCGGTAGTGAGAAATTTCAAATCCAGTAAAAAGTTAAGAAAACATTACTTATAAATGAAAGATAACGTGATGCCTTAGCAACTGTAAACATTGCACAAAAAATCATATCTGGTTAATCTGATAGTGCAAATGGTTTTTTAATGTGTTTAGATTAATTATAACAAAAGCGCGAAAGACGTAGATACAGTGTATCTAAATAGTATGCAACGATAGTTACACTTTACAAGTAAAATTTCTTTCCATACCTGGAATGGAACACGACATGATTACATATAAATAAGAGTTGGAAAACTAAATGGAAATAGTTATTCATTGAAATAAAAATAGTTTTAGATTAATACCGATTGTTATACAATAAAAATCCGTTTCATGTAAGAATGTGCAAAGTATACGAAAAAAAAACTTGTTTCGTTGGGGCGTGGAATACGTGTTTGAATTGAACAAAAAAAAGTTGAAAACTTAGATCAATGCAAAATACTATTTATCGCTATAAATAAATAATTCCCATCACTAGAAATAAATATGGCCTACTTACAGTGGTTCCAAAATTGAGGTAAGCCAAGTCTTAAAAGCGTCAGGATTTTCAATTAACATATTGATATTAATAATATAAAACTATATATCACAATGGAGCACTAGTTCTTAAGACTGTTTTGAACAGCATAAAATAAATTAATGGTAATCGAATAACTCTCAAATTATGTATAAAACTGTAAGATATATCGACGCACATCACAACGTTGAGAGCTCTTTGCACCATAGACTAAAAATAAATTGTGACCTTCTAGTTTTAAAAAAAATAAGTTGCCAGGTTTTGAATTACTTGAACATAATTCATACTCGAACGAAAATGAAATTCCAGTTCTAACGTTATTACTTGACATTGACATATATGAGTATTTCATGAAGTGAAGTTCATGGTCATCTTTCAGTCACAGAAAGAAAGAAAAATTCTAACATATTTAATACGTATTACACAAAGGAATAACTTATGTATATCGTTATTAAACAGACTTTATTAGCCTTGCTTACTAGAAAAAATAATCACAAGTGAGATTCCTCTAATTAGTGCTAGTGATCTGAGCCCGAGTGGCGCCAATGCATTTTACTTCAAAGATTATCTGCATAAAATGGAATTTCAATACAAAATTACTCTCAAATATAGCCTCAAAAAGCTCTGGTTATTATTATTAATAGTATTTACTCCACGAAAACCTAGGATAGTTGGCCGTAAAAAATGATGTGCTTCATTCAACTCGAGTTTTGAAGTCATATAAAGTAATGAATATGTGTTTTTTTAAGCATTGATTTGTATAAGTTTTTGGTTCTAGAGCAGAACTTATAAATATGATGAAACTATATGTTTTAGATACTTGCACTCCGATGAAATAATTGGAATATATTTTTTTTGGAAGTTCTTCACTGTGAATTCTACACCGTACTTATGCAAATCCTGAGTAGGTTGTGCGTGCCAAAATATTTTTGTTCTTATTTAAGAGTGTCTGTAAACTTAATATTCTACATCATGACTTCACCCAAAGTAAATTTCACTAAATTCGGATCAATTTCTGCCACTTTTTATGGGTACATGTGCACCTGAAGAAAACAAATTATATTTAATTCTGGCATTCCACGAAGTCGGGCGAAGTGTTGATTTGATTTTCTACTATACACTTTACGAAGTAGCAGGTAGAGATAAATCAATATATACCTTAAAAGCTGAGAGATACTCAACTTCATACGGATGGTAATTGGTAAGTAGAAAACGATGTTTCTTCCTACATTCGGGAAGTGTCACGTAACGCTCAGTTCTATACGCCTATTTGAATAATGAACGGAGTAGCCTCTCCATGGACTCTACATAATCTACGTGGAGTTGTGCAAGTTAAGACTTGTACAGTATCTGAGCTACTCTTTCAACTTTCCTTACTGGGACCGAAAGGAACAGCAGAAACTAAAGAGCAATTTAAAATTGCATTTTTTGTGTATTAAGTGTATCATAAAAATAACAAGTGGGATACATAATGAAGGTGCATTTTGCCCATTACCTGTTCAAGATAACAAAAATCTGTCCTTTCATTCGGTCCAGATTGACCTGAAGTCAAAAATTTCTCCCCTCTTCTCGTCTGTCCAGGAGAAAAAAAATCTGCCGTAATTTGTTAACCCCTGCACTAGACCGTGATAATCATGTTTGCGAAATATATTTGTGTGATTTAATATTTTCACAAATTGTAAAGAACTTGAGATTCTTAAAGACTATTTTCAACAAAATATAAAATGTTATGAAAAATACCATATTTTATTATTCAATTAAACCAGTAACATTTTTATTTTTGCGTTCCCAATTTTATTTTTTAGGAACTGGAAGAGTATTAGAATGAACAAGATCTTATCTTCTCTATGGTTCAAAAGTATTTTCCATGTGGCAAGTTAATAATTTTTGACGTTTACATAACCTGATTTGATATTGTGTACATAACCTATAAGAGTGTTTCATTCGTATTTAATTATTGATGTTATGAAACACTGAACACAAAATGAGAGCTCTTTTGAATGGGTTGACCGAATTGGTCGTTAATCCAATTAAAAACAGTCGAATTCCACATATTAAGTATGTATTTCTTTTTATCTGTAAACATTTTTTTTACAATAACCAAAGGATAATTTATAAAGCGCCATTTAAAGAGTAGACTCTTCTCAAGGGCGCTCTAACCACTATACTGTAATAATTAAATATTACAAAAAGTAAAATAATTTTTAAGAAAAGGAAGGTGAAAACTAACTATTATTTTATTGCATTACAATTTCTTTGTATACAACATAGCCTGGTGGATTATTGCAATGTGGCAATATCTTCCAACCAGTCAGAAAGATGTTCAAGAGAATCTAAGTGAAAACCAGACAAATATTGTTTAACCCTGAGAGCGCTACGAGAAAAAAATATAATTGTCTATCTAGTGCTGAGATATATTTACGATTCGGACGTTCGTGATAAATATTTATTTTAAACAACAAAAAAAACAAAAAAAAACTATTTTTACAACATAAATATATTTTAGAATATGTACCCTTGTATTCTAAATGAATGATATTCATTTAGAATACAAGGGTAGAACAAATTTCTTCCACTGCTATAGCAGTGCGCCGATCTCTCAGGGTTAAAATATCAGAGTTCCAACGGGGATTGAACCCGCAACCCCCGAGTTGGGAGACAAGCGTCTTACTAACTAAATAAGGAAACGAATCGTGACATCTTTCGTCTTCTCTTCATATAAAGGGTCTTTCAAATTGAGCGGTTTTTTTTAATTTTTGAATAAAAAACACAATTGGCTTTGATTTCAAAAAACTTTTTATTGGTCATTGAAGTATAATGTATGACATTTAAACACAAAAAACAATATCCACCAAATGTCCACCTTTTGAAGCTCCACAGATGTCCACTCTTTTGTCAAAATTTTCGATGATATTTTGGCATAATTGCGCTTCTAACTCACCGATAACGCGAATAATTTCGTATTTCAACTCAGGAATTGATCGGGGGTCATTCTTATAGACCTGGCTTTTCACGTAACCCCAGAGAAAATAGTCCAAAGGTATCAGATCACATGATCCTGGTGGCCAATTAACATCACCGTTTCCGGAGATTACAATACGTAAAATAATTCAACAATTTGAACGCGTTATTGTATTTTATACTATTCCATTTTTATAGATGTCATACACTTCTCAAATGTCAGGTAAGTTTACGACACCATCTGTGTTTTATCCAAGAATTAAAAATACCGCTCTATTTGAAAGACCCTTTACATATCGTCACGTCACGAGTAGCACAGTGCGGGGTTCGAAGCGGCGACCGTCTGCCAGTGCGTTACCGTGCATTCATGCACCTCTACATTAATATTAAAATACAGAGAACTTGAAAATCATACAAAGATAACTAGATAGTTGTATGATAGTTCAAGAAACTACGTCTCTGCAAGTTCGGTCGCCATACTCATTGTTTATACTCGGAACTTTTATTGTTTATACTCGGAGCTTTTATTGTTTATACTCGGAACTTTTATTGTTTATACTCGGAACTTTTATTGTTTATACTCTGAACTTTTATTGATTATACTCGGAACTTTTATTGTTTATACTCGGAACTTTTATTGTTTATACTCTGAACTTTTATTGTTTATACTCGGAACTTTTATTGTTTATACTCAGAACTTTTATTGTTTATACTCGGAACTTTTATTGTTTATACTCGGAACTTTTATTGTTTATACTCTGAACTTTTATTGATTATACTCGGAACTTTTATTGTTTATACTCGGAACTTTTATTGTTTATACTCGGAACTTTTATTGTTTATACTCGGAACTTTTATTGTTTATACTCTGAACTTTTATTGTTTATACTCGGAACTTTTATTGTTTATACTCTGAACTTTTATAATTGTCTTGCCAATCAATTTGAGTAGCTATGGCCTGTATTAATATTTGTTTTTTTTTAAACAATTCTAAAATTATCTTTATTTTTATTTAATGGTAAGTTATAAATTAAATATAGTGATGTACCACGTACTAAAATATGCTGGGTATTGAGCAGGAAAAATAAACTTACCTGGCCGGCAACGTTCCCCCTAATTTTTTCATCAACTTATATGCGCAAGAAAAAAAGAGGGAATTAAAAAAATTAAAACACCAATAAAATAACACGAAAACCTTTGAACAAGGGATAATTCATGAAATCTTTATTCGAAATACGTAACATAATATGGTGTTTCCGTGTTCCGCACATACTTCAAAGATAGGAACCTGAGAACCCATCATAGAATATCAAATAAAATATATAATTGCGCAAAACAAAATATCGTAACAACTTCCTTTCTTTGAGATGTGTGCGGAAGATGGAAACATGTGTGCGGACAATTTTTAACAGAAGTGCGGCCGCACACGTGCACATCTTAGAGGGAACGTTGCTGGCCGGGTACCCAGTTACCCGGGAGGCTGGTAAAAAAATGTAGATACGAGGCATATCCAGAAAGTAAGTGTACTGAATTTTTGTAGGTTACAATTTTTTTTATTTAAACAAAAAAATTACGTGGTTACCGTAGTACATATATAAGCTATTTTTCGACATAGTCGCCATTCCTCTCAATGCAGGTGGTGAAGCGGGGTATCAACTTTTTGATGCCTTCCTCGAAGTAGTTTCCCGCCAACCCCTCCGTCCACTTCTCCACCTCCTCCTTTACCTCCTCGTCGGTTGAAAACCTTTTTCCACCTATGTGCAGCTTCAGGGAGGTAAAGAGATAGTAATCTGAAGGTGCTAGGTCAGGGGAATGCGCGGGATGGTTCAGGACATCCCATTTAAACGAGGCGAGCAGTTCCGTCTGGCATTGTCGTGCAACAGGCAGACTTCCTTTGTCAGCATGCCTCCTCGCAATTTTTTTAGGGTCTCACAGTATCTTGCAGAGTTGATGGTCTCCCCTTGAGGCATATATTAAATTAAAATTATGCCATGACAGTCCCAAAACACGGATGCCATGATTTTCTTGGCTGAAATTGTGGTTTTGAACTTTTTGGCGGAGGGTGAAGAGGTGTGACGCCACTGTTGAGACTGCCTTTTGGTTTCAGGCGTGTAGTGTGCAACCCAAGTTTCATCTCCAGTAACGATGGAGTGGAGAAATTCATCTCCATGGAGTTTACAGCGCCTCAAAAACTCTTGCCCGGCCTCCACTCGATTCAACTTGGCGGGATATTGGATTGACATTTTTCACGAAACGTGTTGTCGCGTCGACACTTCTCAACGTACTGACTTCGAACCGGTCTCGTTGCGGAGGGGAAGGGTCAGGCTACACGGAAGTGTAGCCAACATGTCGAAAATAAAATCCATCCGGTCGTGAGAGCCTCAGTACACTTACTTTGTGGACACGCCTCGTATTTATCCAAAACTATTAAAATTGGCTAAACAATACTTATCACCACCACTTCCTAGCAGCATACCAAGCCAAAGGATGTTATATGCAGCGGGGCGGGCATTATCTACGGAGAGAGAAGGAATAAACTACTTCTGTAAAACGCAGAGAAATGATTGTTTCTGCATTATATAATCTACCATTTTTGAGATTTAATTATTGAATAAAAAATTTTGTATTGCTTTTTTTTCCTCAGAAATACAAAATGATGTTAAAGTAAATTTTGTGTAATTTATTTTCATTCCCTTATTATCTTCTTTTTAGTTTTCACGGGACCCAATACACGGCAACGGATCCCATCAATATTTGCCAGATCCGGATAATTTGCTGGTACTGAAAATATTGCCGGATATGCCGGAGTATTTCCGAGTACTCAGTGCATCACTAATAAAATATGTTGTATTTCTTTTGCAGCGCCTCGGCAAGATTTGGAACCGCTTACGAGCCCGAGGGAAAGACAACTATAAACATTCTAAATCAGGATGATGAATATGGATTGATGATTGACTCAGTTAGTACTGTAAGTTAAAAAAAATGATAATCATGATCAGTGGCGGGTTGAGAATTTTCCGATTGACCGATGTGCGAATGGGTCGAAATATTCAGTGTACAGTTTTAAGGGAAATTTTATATTTTTCTAAAAAACTACAGTAAAAGTCTCCATGGTTCGAAATTTAGAGGACCAGATTTAATAGAAAGTTTAAATTACATGATCAATATAAAACAGTTTGAATTTTGCATGGCACATCTCAAAGGTTGGAACATCGTGGCCATTTTTTCGTACTGTAAAAATAATGGAAGTCAAATAAAGTGTTGTCGACATAGTTTCGTATTATCAAGACATAATTACATATTTAATAGTAAAATAAATAAAAACTTAATTAAAAAAAATAATTTAAAGGAATATTAGTGATTATTACTTATTAATGTATTTACAATTTTTTTTATTATTGTCTTGTGAATAGAATGAGTATAAGCTAATAAAAATAATCATCCAATTTTGTTCAAAATTGTGATTTTAACTCTGAATATTATATTTTTTTATGAAAATAAAAGTTCTTTTGCATAGTAAAAATGATGATGGATACAATTGCATAGTAAGAATGATGATGGATACAATTGAATAGTAAGAATGATGATGGATACAATTGCATAGTAAGAATGATGATGGATACAATTGCATAGTAAGAATCATGATGGATACAATTACATAGTAAGAATGATGATGGATACAATTGCATAGTAAGAATCATGATGGATACAATTGCATAGTAAGAATGATGATGGATACAATTGCATAGTAAGAATGATGATGGATACAATTGCATAGTAAGAATGATGATGGATACAATTGAATAGTAAGAATGATGATGGATACAATTGAATAGTAAGAATGATGATGGATACAATTGCATAGTAAGAATGATGATGGATACAATTGCATAGTAAGAATCATGATGGATACAATTACATAGTAAGAATGATGATGGATACAATTGCATAGTAAGAATCATGATGGATACAATTGCATAGTAAGAATGATGATGGATACAATTGCATAGTAAGAATGATGATGGATACAATTGCATAGTAAGAATGATGATGGATACAATTGCATAGTAAGAATGATGATGGATACAATTGAATAGTAAGAATGATGATGGATACAATTGAATAGTAAGAATGATGATGGATACAATTGTATAGTAAGAATGATGATGGATACAATTGCATAGTAAGAATGATGATGGATACAATTGCATAGTAAGAATGATGATGGATACAATTGCATAGTAAGAATGATGATGGATACAATTGCATAGTAAGAATGATGATGGATACAATTGCATAGTAAGAATGATGATGGATACAATTGCATAGTAAGAATGATGATGGATACAATTGCATAGTAAGAATGATGATGGATACAATTGAATAGTAAGAATGATGATGGATACAATTGTATAGTAAGAATGATGATGGATACAATTGCATAGTAAGAATGATGATGGATACAATTGCATAGTAAGAATGATGATGGATACAATTGCATAGTAAGAATGATGATGGATACAATTGAATAGTAAGAATGATGATGGATACAATTGAATAGTAAGAATGATGATGGATACAATTGTATAGTAAGAATGATGATGGATACAATTGCATAGTAAGAATGATGATGGATACAATTGCATAGTATGAATCATGATGGATACAATTACATAGTAAGAATGATGTTGGATACAATTGCATAGTAAGAATCATGATGGATACAATTGCATAGTAAGAATGATGATGGATACAATTGCATAGTAAGAATCATGATGTATACAATTGCATAGTAAGAATTATGATGGATACAAATGAAAATAAGAAACAAAAAGTTTTATTTTCAAATAAGCAATAATTTAGAAGTTATAGCATTTTTACGTGAAAAATATTTTGCGAGCATATTTTAAAAAATCGTCCGCTTTTGACGGGAATTTACACAACAAAACACCTACATACATTGTGTTAAGGCAATAAAAAAGAAAGTACATTTAAAGGAGAAGCTATCAAAAGATCTGGGCTCATCTCATAACATCTTCCCAATGGAGATACACTCCCACCAGAGGATGCCAGATGTTTTTTAGGCTAGTCTTATACCCATAAACAGTGTCTCATGTTGTCAAATGCTGTCAGCGCTTTTTCAATTCTTCATTCAACTTGGATGTCACGATCAAGAGTCTCTCGTATTATGCTGCCGAAATATTGAAATTGGTTAACTCTCTTTATATTTTGTGGTATCGTGTGATCCAACTTGGAAATAACAAATTGTGTTTTTTTTTATTGCAGTGTGGATTTACTTTAAATAATGGCACAGCCATCGTAGGACCAATGGTAATATTTCAGAGGTATTTATTTATTTTCAATTTTAAAATTTTTTTTTTATCCACTTTGCACGGATTTCTCCTGTTACACAGAGAGGGTCTGTTCTAGCGTTAGCTTATTTTGTTAGGAAGAATAACAGCCAGGATTCTTCTCATACTGCTAGGCGGTACCGAGAATATGTCAACAGTATCATTCAGTTGGTTAAATATCTCTATACCACGCGTGACTGAGTGTTTAGCCATGATATTCCTTCTGTAAGTTGGTATGTAGAACAGAGGGTGATGCCTTGCACGGCTATATTTATTAGGTACACATAAACTTAGTGCTTCTAGAATCCCAGGACAGTTAAAGCAACCTTGAAAAACCTTTAGTAGGAATATCGCAATGGATTCTTGCCTTCTTGTTTCGAGGCTTCTATAGTTACACACCGTGAACTTGTTATTTTAATTAGTTTTGTTTTGTTTTTCTGTAATTTGTATTGAATTTTGATTCTTTTGTAAAAGCTGCGGATGTAACATATATATGGGGGGTAATAAAAGGTTAGAGCAAGTTGAAAAATTCTGCTATTTAGGTTGTATATTTTCAGATGATGGTAGAGTTACAAGGTGTAGGGATAGGAAACAAAATTAATTGGGCATTTAAACATATATACTCAAACTGGACAGTATCAAAAACTGCCAAGATAGTCCTGTATCGGACGTATCAGGTCTGTAAATATGAAACCGGATTTTTTTTTACAAAATACACATTTATTGTATGAAAATGGTAAAAAATATTGTATATTATTCAAAGTATTGCCCATCGCTAGCTACACATTTTTCCCATCTCTCTGGCAATTTGTGGATGCCACGCCAAAAATACTGTTGCTCTTTTGAGGCAAACCAATCATCGAGCCATTTTCGTAAGAAGTGAAGCGCTGCTCAGCAAGTGCATGTCCCATCAATGCAAATAAGTAGTAATCGGATGGAGCCAAGTCTGGTGAGTAAGCCGCATGCGAAAGTATTTGCCAACTAAACACCTCAATCGTTTCCTTGACCGGTTTTGCTGTATGCGATGGTGCATTATCATGAAGCAAAATCACTTTGTATTGCCTCTTTTGATATTCTGGTAGTTTTTCACGCAATGCTCGGTTCAAACCCATCATTTGTTGTCGGTAGCGTTCAGTATTAACGGTTTCGCCAGGTTTTAGCAGCTCATAATAGATAACACCATTCTGATCCCACCAAACACAGAGCATTGCCTTCCATCCATAGCGATTTGACCTTGCAGTCGATATCGCTGATTTGCTTGGAGTAACCCATGATCTTTTACGCTTAGGATTCTCGAAATATATCCGTTTTTCATCGCCAGTCACAATTCGATGGAGAAATGATTTTCTTTTGTACCTGGCGAGCAGCATTTCGCATTTTCAGTTTTCCTGCTGTCTTTCATTCAGTTCATGTGGAACCCATTTTCCCTCCTTCTGGATCTTTCCTATGGCTTTCAAACGTATGGAGACGGCTTCTCGTGTCACATTTAATTGATCCGCGAGTTATTGTTGCGTTTGAGCGTCATCCTCATCCAACAATGCTTGCAATTCGGCGTCTTCAAACTTTCTCGGTGGTCTTCCACGTTCTTCGTTTCTCACGTCAAAATCGCCACTTTTGAATTTTTTAAACCACTCAAAACACTGTGATTTACCAAGAGCATGCTCATCGTAAGCTTTGACAAGCATTCAATGCGATTCTGCAGCAGTTTTCTTTAAATGTTAACAGAAAATCAATGCTGTCCGCAAATCATAGTTTTCAGGCACAAAAACGCTATGGAAACATATGTAGTTGTATTAAACTTGTATTGTTGTGAGTTAAAAGTCTTTGACAAATGTAAACAAAAGAAAACGTCGTCAATAACGCAGTTTGACAGTCACTACATTGACAACTAGAGCCATCTATGAGCAAATTCCGGTTTCATATTTACAGACCTGGTATATACAGGTTAATATATATTCTTTTTTTGTATATTTTGAAAGAATGAAATGTTAAAAGTCAGAGAAACCGTGGTATCTGTACCGTGGATGAGGTGAAAGTTGTGTGTCCTGCATAATAGGAAAGTCTGATCCTTATGCCTACTCCGATAGGGAGAATTTATGATGGTATGTATGTATTGGTAAAAAACTATTATCAGTTAAAAAGTGTTCCTGTTACAACAATCTGTGACATTAAGAACTAACAATGAATTACTAATGCGTAAAATTATATTTTTCATAATTTTACAAAAACAAAATCACATGACGATAGCATTCAATATCGGAAAAGTTTAACACGTTCGCTGTTAAAGACGCCCCTGGGGCGTCAACACATTTTTTGTAGAGACGCTGATGACGCCCGTTGCGCGTCATTCGATTCTCTTTGTTTGTATGGTACCGAATATTTTAAGATTTTAAGGTTTCCGTAAGATTTTAAGGTTTCGAAAATACCGTAAGATTTTAAGGTTTCGAAAATATGATTTTTTTCAGTACCTCTACACTATTCTATAAATACATATCGCAGTGAATGTGTTAAGTTGAGAAAAAAGTTATTTAATTTATACGGGCTATAAATTTTATATTTGGGTAGATTTTTTTTAATGCTGTGATTTTAAAAAAAATTATTTAGTAGTTAATGTGTTGAGGTGAAGATGGGTTTATACGGTGGTAAATTTAATTTCCAAACAAATTTGTTTTTCTATATCTGTACTGTGCTGGAGGATGCCTCATGTAAAAAAATATTTAGTAGTTAATGTGAAGATGGGTTTATATGGTGGTAAATTTAATTTCCAAACAAATTTGTTTTTCTATATCTGTACTGTGCTGGAGGATGCCTCATGTAAAAAAATATTTAGTAGTTAATGTGAAGATGGGTTTATATGGTGGTAAATTTAATTTCCAAACAAATTTGTTTTTCTATATCTGTACTGTGCTGGAGGATGCCTCATGTAAAAAAATATTTAGTAGTTAATGTGAAGATGGGTTTATATGGTGGTAAATTTAATTTCCAAACAAATTTGTTTTTCTATATCTGTACTGTGCTGGAGGATGCCTCATGTAAAAAAATATTTAGTAGTTAATGTGATGATGGGTTTATATGGTGGTAAATTTAATTTCCAAACAAATTTGTTTTTCTATATCTGTACTGTGCTGGAGGATGCCTCATGTAAAAAAATATTTAGTAGTTAATGTGAAGATGGGTTTATATGGTGGTAAATTTAATTTCCAAACAAATTTGTTTTTCTAGATCTGTACTGTCCTGGAGGATGCCTAATGTAACAAATTTAAATACAAACTCCTTATCTCTCTTCACTGTTCTTGAACCCAAGATTGATATATTGGTAAGTAAAATATAATTCAATATGCTTTACTTATTCATCTTAAGTTCCATCAGGAACATGAGGATGCCATGAAATGCCTTCACACAGCCCATAACTTCACGTTGTCATATGCTCTGAGTGGAATCTGAGTGTACGGTGCCTTGACTGAGTGGTTTAATATAACAAGAGAGGTAAAGCAAGGATGTGTTATGCAGTGCAGTTCGATCTCACAACTACCATGCTGTTATAAGGGACGAAGTTATTCTCCATCCAGCTCCATCAACACTAT
This sequence comes from Odontocerum albicorne, assembly GCA_949825065.1. Taxonomy (NCBI): domain Eukaryota; kingdom Metazoa; phylum Arthropoda; class Insecta; order Trichoptera; family Odontoceridae; genus Odontocerum; species Odontocerum albicorne. The sequence goes on along the minus strand of OX463866.1, from coordinate 5,046,291 downwards.
ATTTCGAAAGAGGGAAATATAAAAAGTTAGAGAAGTAGTAGAAGCTGTATGTTCGTTTCTTCTCTCTCCGTGGTTGCAGTCCTAAGACTGGTTTGCAGCAATTTCAACTCTTCTCCTCCATTCCTCCCTGTCATGTGCGGCTCTTTTTAAATCTGTATATGTTGAGCAGCGCACGTCCACCAACAGGTCCTCCAGGTACTCTCGGCGTGGGCGTCCCCTAGAGTCTGCTTTCCATGGTTGTTAAGGCCTCTTGTAGTTCCTCTTCACTTTCAGCAACCATAGCAATATCGTCAGCGAACCTTATCATATCCACCTTTTGCCCGTGTATCTTTACACCTTCTCTGTGTCTCATTCTCTCTCTCAAGTCGTCAATCGCGCTCTGTATATAGGCGTTAAAAATAACAGGTGACAGAGAGCATCCCTGCCTTACCCCTTGTCTTATATTGGCTTCCTTTGTGTCCTCAGCACATCTAATTATAGCGGCCTCATTCTTGTATAGCGCCTGGATTATACGTCTATCTCTGTATTTGATATCAATTCTCTTCAAAATCTCGAAGAGTCTTTTCCATTCTACTTTGTCAAAAGCTTTCTCCAGGTTTATGAATGCGATGTATGTGTTTTGGTTTCTTCTTATTCTATTTTCTAGTAGTATTCGTAGAGACAGTACTGCTTCTCTGGTTCCCACACCTCTTCTGAAGCCACACTGGTCTCTGGAAAGGATGTTCTCTACTTTTGGTTCAATTCTCTTTAGAATGATATTAGTCAGTATTTTTGAGGCATGGGATATTAGGCTAAGAGTTCTGTGTTGCTCACATTTTGTCATACCTGCCTTCTTTGGTAATGTGACAATTAGGCATTTCTCGAAGTCCTCTGGTATCTTTCCGGTCTTATATATTGTCTGTATCATTTTAAACAGGGCATCTGTGATTCCTTTTCCTGCTGCCTTAATTAGTTCGGCCGGAACGTCATCGATTCCGGGTGCTTTCCCGTTTTTGAGGTTTTTCAGTGCGAGGTCGAACTCTTCTCTAATGATTGGGTCTCCCAGATCATCCGCGTCTACCTCATTTTCTCTCTCTATCAATGCTTCACTGTCAATATTTCCCTTGTCATTGTACAGCATTTCGAGATATCTTTTCCATCTCTCTCCTATTTGGTCATTTTCGAATAGTATTTTGCCATCTTCTCCTTCTATTGCATTGCTCTTTCCGATTCTCATCCCAAAGAAGTCCTTCACCGCAGCGTGAGCTCTTTCTACATTTCCTCTCTTGAGGTCGTCATTTATCTCAACGCATTTATTCTGATAGTATGTTTCTTTTGCTATTCTTCTATGGATGTAGAAATGTTGAAGCCTCTTCTATGGATGTAGAAGAGGCGAGAGATGTGTGTGTGTGTCGCAATATGAAAGTTTAGCGCTCTCTCCTTTCTGTCGACCCTAATAGGGAGTCGGCATTATAGTATATATGCATGATTTCATACACGTCATAAAAGACATGGTCATAGATTACAACACTAATAATAACGATGAAACAATGCTGGTTGATTCGAAGCTTATACGCAATAAAACTGTCAGATGTATTTCCATGAAAATGTTAAATAAATCAATAAAATTGTTAAATAAGTATGTTTTAGTGTCCCATATACGGGTTGCGTTTTATGTTCCAGGGCGATGTTTTTTTTTAATAACTTTTAAATGAAACACAATTTTACAATTTATATTTAAATGATTGATTATATGGTCATTATGTATGTATAATGTCGGTCAAGTGACCGCCTCTGGCCGTGGCGCAAACCCGAGCTCTTTCAAACATATTTTTCGTAACATTCTCGCAGACTTCTGGTGTCATTTCAGCAATTTATTTTTTAATGTTGTCCTTAAGCATCGGAATTGTGGTTGGTTTGTTGGTGTACACCTTTCCCTTCAAGTATCCCCATAGGAAATAATCGGTGGCGGTCAAATCAGGGAATCGGGGGGGCCAGTCGATATCACCAATTTTTGACATTATTCGGCCGGGAAAATTTTCTCGCAAAATTTGCATCATAGCACGAGCTGTGTGTGATGTGGCACCGTCCTGTTGGAACCACATGTGCTGTAGGCCCAATTGATCCAATTCGGGCATAAGAAAGTTTACCAACATGTCACGATAGCGATCACCAGTAACTGTTACACATTGCCTCTAGCATTCTCAAAGAAATATGGCTCAATGATGCCGCCGGCCCAAATGGCGCACCATACAGTCACTCTACGAGGGTGTAATGGTCGTTGGTGTATTAATTGAAGATTTTCAGTGCCCCAATAGCGGCTATTCTGTTTATTAACAAAGCCAGCCAAGTCGAAATTTGCCTCGTCGCTCATGATGATTTTTTGCCAAAAATGATGGTCCTCTATACCGACCTGTAAAACCCGAGCACTCTAATCTCGCCATCTTTTATGGTCATTTTCCTGTAGCTCTTGTGTCAATTGAATTTTATACGGATAAAAATGCAAATATTTTTTGATAATTTTTTACAAACATGATGGAGACATTCCCAATTCTTTTGCATGGCGTCGATGAGAGGTGCACGGACATTAACCAACACTCTGCCTCATTGCATCAATCTTTTCTGGCGTACGTTGGCTACCTTGTAGCCCAGACTTTGCTTTATCTCCCAGTGTGTGCAAATTTTCAAAATTATTCATTACACGCTGAATGGTTGACTTGCTTGGCACATGATTTAAACAAAAAAAAAATCATGCAATATTCTTTGCATATTCACAATTGAACAATTATTTAAATAAAATATTTTAATAACTACTTCAATACGTTGTTGCGAAGTTATATGCTCTATAATAAATTGTTATTGACCATTCTCCACGACTGTCAAATATGAACTGACAAATGACAGCCAAATCAAAATGGCGGCCGAACAAAATCGGCCTGGAACATAAAGCGCACCCTGCACTTTGTTTTCTTATTAAAATAAAACAATTATTAAGTATGAAACTTGATTTGCATGGTATCACATGATGGCAGGTCTTGGGACTCGGTGATTACGCCGATACCTCAAAATACGCCAACAAGATTTATCAGGAGTGCAGGGTCCTCGGCATCAATCTGGAGATACAGCAGACCCAGGCTGCCTGCGCCACTTTTAACTTCCTCACCGTGGAGGGCAGGTAAGTTGTCATTTGTACGAGGGCTATCCGGAAAGTAACTTAGTTTATTTAAAAAAAAAAACAGTATAGTTACCACATTTTTACTATATAAATACAACTTAAAACTTTTTCATATTTTTCTACATAGTCTCCAGTCAAATTGAGGCACTTGTAGCGTTTAACCCTTTAAGTGCCAGAAGGTATTAGAATGGACGTACCCAGCAGGCCGTGATTTTTTCAACAAAACTAAAACCTAAAAAAATTATATTTTTTATTATGAAAACTTACTAAATATATACACCGTGGGGCGTTTGAGCTGCCGTTAACTCGGAAAAACACAGTTTAAATATTCACAAAATGTCAGGGTTATCACAATTTGACACAGAAAACACGTTTACTTATAAATATAGTTGAATATAATATACTTTGTAAACTAAAATCAACAAATTATCTGTATGATGTATAATAAAGCGCAAAAGGTAAATAAACTATAAAATAAAACCGTAAAAAGTCTATATAAACGTCGTATTATGCCGCAAAACTACCGCCAATAACCAAAGAATACATGAAAACCGTACTTTGATAAATTAACAAAAATAACGCACAAAGGTTAAAAATCAATCATTGAACAAAACTACAAACTAAGTCATTATAAATCATCGCAATTACAACGCAAAAAACTGTAGTCGGTAACCCTGTATCAGAGACACGTGTTGACTGTCAGTGAAAGCTTTTAGAAAGATGACTGTAACTTTGATAATATCGGTAAATTGTAATATTTAAGTATTTCTTGACCATTCCAATAAATGTCACTATGTGTTATAATTTATAAATTATTTCAATTGGATTTCATATTGGCTTGCGACAAGCTCAAAGGAGAGTGCGTTTACGCGTTCATTTTGTATGGCTGGCCTGGCGAGCACTGAATCGGAGAGCGCGTCAACACGCTCGTGGCAGTGAACCGGTTAACAAGCTTTTGAATTTCATCTTCCCTAAAATCCTACCGTCTGTGATTTTTCTGATTCATTGATTGATTCCTTTTCTGCATCTTGTGGAAAGTCTTTCGGTAATCTCCATTTCTTGAATGGTCGAGATGTTGATGCGTCCTTGTGGTCCATGGGGTACGGAGCATTCGTCTCCAACACCATATCTCGAAGGCATCTATCATGTTTTTTGAATTCTGTCTTATTGTACATGTTTCTACTTCATATGGGGCTATGAAGAAAAATAAGTGTAGGTTTATTGATAGTATAATGATGGTCGCTATCAGTGTAGCGTGTGTCTTATTAGGACGTGCTGATGATTTTGATAGCGACATCGTTCTCTTCGTTTAAGTTGATTCTGCGTTAATTCTCGTACAGAATCATCAATATAGCGGAGTGCTTATTTCTATAAGCCATGATGATCTTGATCAATATCGGTTTATTTATAGACTCAGGAATGCGGATATATTTCGATAAGCGGACAGCAGGTAAATAAATAACAAAGTCTTGACAGTTGAATGGATGACAATAAAATGTATGTTTATTTCGCATAGTGCAGACAATTTATACCCGTGAGTGAATACATGGGTTATATATATATCTGCCTCGCTCTATCACATGGACGGGAGGTAGGATAATTATTTACATTTGGAGATGACTGGACAAATCGCGGGTACCATAAAAATAGTAAACATTGTCGCCGTTCTTGACGTGTAACTATCTATGAATACTTGATCGGTCAATGACCCTGTATGTATCAACAATAATTAATTTTATTTATTTATGTTTTAACAATTCACTCGTTATTTTTTTGACAATTCATTTAGGTAGGTATACAGGCAGGTACAATAGCAATATATAGTAGGATGTATACTCGTATATTCTGAAAATTACATATATATTTGAAGACGTCGCAGAAAATACATTTAAGAGGGAAGCTATCAAAAGTTTTGGGCTCACATCATAACACCCCCCTCCCCGATCGAGATACACCCCCACCAATGGAGGGCGAGTCCGGCAATGATAACATCAGATGTTTTTCAGCCCACACTCTTGTAATATGTAAATTAAAAAAAAAAAAAAAATTTCAATAAATAAGCAGTCACTACAATCCATTCAGTTGATACGATAATAGGTTCACCACCGATAAAATAAATTGTAATAAATATATATTGCAGGATGTATATTATACAAATTATAATACGAGGCATATCCAGAAAGTAAGTGTACTGAATTTTTGTAGGTTACAATTTTTTTTATTTAAACAAAAAAATTACGTGGTTACCGTAGTACATATGTAAGCTATTTTTCGACATAGTCGCCATTCCTCTCAATGCAGGTGGTGAAGCGGGGTATCAACTTTTTGATGCCTTCCTCGAAGTAGTTTCCCGCCAACCCCTCCGTCCACTTCTCCACCTCCTCCTTTACCTCCTCGTCGGTTGAAAACCTTTTTCCACCCATGTGCAGCTTCAGGGAGGTAAAGAGATAGTAATCTGAAGGTGCTAGGTCAGGGGAATGTGCGGGATGGTTCAGGACATCCCATTTAAACGAGGCGAGCAGTTCCTTCGTGGCGTTGGCCATGTGTGGTCTGGCATTGTCGTGCAGTAGGCAGACTCCCTTTGTCAGCATGCTTCTCCTTTTGTTCTGATTCGCCCTCCGCAATTTTTTTAGGGTCTCACAGTATCTTGCAGAGTTGATTGTCTCCCCTTGAGGCATATATTCAATTAAAATTATGCCTTGACAGTCCCAAAACACGGATGCCATGATTTTCTAGGCTGCAATTGTGGTTTTGAACTTTTTGGCGGAGGGTGAAGAGGTGTGACGTGACCGTTTTTAAACTCGCGACACCACTTGTGCACACTCGTATGATTCATAGCTTTATCACCATATGCAGTTTTCACCTCATTATAAACCTCAACCGGAGGTTTTCCCTTCCAAACGAGATAACAGATGACGCCGCGTATTTCGCACTTGGCAGGAGATTAGATACACTTCTCAACGTACTGACCTCGAACCGGTCTCGTTGCGGAGGGGAAGGGTCAGGCTACACGGAAGTGTAGCCAACATGTCGAAAATAAAATCCATCCGGTCGTGAGAGCCTCAGTACACTTACTTTCTAGATACGCATAGTATATGTCTTGCGATTACACACACATTTTAAGGCAAAGGAAAAGAAAACACATTCGAGAGAGAAGCTACCAAAAGGTCCGGGCTCGTCTCACAACCTCCCCCAACAGAGACACACCCCCACCATTAGGAGGGCGAGGTCCTGAACACTTAAACTATTGTGTAATATAAAAATGACGTTATTGTTCTGCGAAATATCGTTATTGTTCTGCGAAAAGCGTTTAAGTCCAAATATTGAGTTTTGAAATAAATGCAATTTAAGTTTTGGAGGGCGATGTAAAATCAAGCTATATGACTTTATCTTTTCATAACAGCGAAACTATATAACTTTTGGACATACATGTTTTTTCCATGTGTAGATATTTTTATTTTAAGTAAAATGTCATCAAAAAGTCATTTTAAGCAAAAATGGACTTAAACGATTTTCGCAGAACAACGACGATATGCAGTAATACTTTTTTTGTATCTTCCCCTGCAATATGACTTGGATAATTTCATATTGATTTGCTCTCATGAAATGTCCAAAGTATCATGAATAATATATTTTTTTAAATTTATTTTACACATGACAAGAAATATACATAATTTGCGAAAAAAACAACAGGTAATTTAATTCGGACACACAATTTTAATGGATCTGGGTTTGTTGCCTTTCATTTGTCGTGTCCCCAGTAAACTAGGCTTTTGCCTGTATCTCACCGAGGAATGCAATTTAAACATTTTAATAGTGATGTAACGGGTACTAAAAAATGCCGGGTACTGGGTACACATTGAGTATCAGGAAACCAAAAAACTTACCTGGCCGGGTACCCAGTTACCCGGGAGGTTGGTCAAAAACTGTTGATATTTATCCAAAACTATCAAAATTGGCTAGATAATACTTATCACCACCTCCTAACACATCGATCAATAAGTCCCGGGACTAACCAACAGATGGCGCCTCTAATAACAAATCCATACCATTCTCAGTTAGTACCAGCCTTTAGATGTTACGTGTCAAACTTTCATGACATTCCGACATTGTGTCATTGAGTTACAGTGGTTTTAGTGACGCTACTGTTGCTATTTTCAAAACAATGGAAAAAACCGAATTTCGTGTGTTGATAAAACATTGCTTTTTAATGGGAAAAAATACCGTTCAAACTCAGCGATGGCTTGAAAAGTGTTATCCGGGCTCTGCTCCGTCGAAAACATTCATTTGTCGGTGGTATGCTGATTTCAAATGCGGTCATACAGACACAAATGATGCTGAACGCTCTGGTCGTCCAAATGAGGCTGTTACACCAGAAAACATAAAAAACACCTCAAAATCGTGATGGAAAATCGCAAAGTAAAGTTACGTGAGATAGCTGACATCCTGAAGATATCATTTGGTAGTGTTTACACTATTTTGCATGAACATTTAGTCATGAAAAAGCTTTTTTCGAAATGGGTGCTGCGTTTGCTCACAATGGAACAGAAACAACAACACATCGATGATTCAGAGCGCTGGTTGGCACTGTTGACGCGAAATAAACAGGAGTTTTTGCGTCGGTATGTGACAACAGATGAAACTTGGATCCACCACTATACTCTGGAATCAAATCGGCAGTCAGCTGAGTGGAGAACAGCCGGTGAAAGTCGTCCAAAGCGACCAAAACCTCAACAGTCGGCCGGGAAGGTGATGGCTTCCGTATTTTGGGATGCGCATGGTATATTATTCATTGATCATCTTGAAAAGAGAAAAACCATCAATAGCGAATATTACATAGCATTATTGGAGCGTTTGAAGGCAGAAATTGCAAAAAAACAGCCCCATATGAAGAAGAAAAAAGTTCTCTTTCATCAGGACAATGCACCGTGTCACAAGTCGATGGCAACGATGGCCAAATGGCATGAGTTGAACTTCGAGTTGCTTCCGCACCCACCGTTTTCTCCAGATTTGGCCCCCAGCGACTATTGGCTGTTCGCAGACCTTAAAAAGATGCTCCAGGGAAAGAGATTTGGCTCCAATGAAGAAGTGATTGCCGAAACTAACGCCTATTTTGAAACCAAAGATAAATCGTTCTACACGGCTGGCATAGAAAAGTTAGGAAAGCGTTGGAATGAATGTATCGCTCTTGAAGGAGACTATGTTGATGAATAAAGAAGAATTTTGCCAAACAAATATTGTTTAAGTAGTTATTCCCGGGACTTATTGATTGATGTGTTATAGCAGCATACCCAGCCAAAGGATGCTATATGCAGCGAGGCAGGTATTATCTACGGAGAGAGAAGGAATAAACTACTTCTGCAAAACGCAGAGAAATAATTATTTCTGCATTATATAACCTACAATTATTGAGATTTAATTATTAAATAAAAATTTTGTATCGCAGTTTTTTTCTCAAAAATAAAAAATGACGTTTTAAAATAAATTTTGCGTAATTTATTTTTATTCACTTATTATCTTCTTTTTAGTTTTCATGGGACCCAATACTCGGAATAGGACCCCAGCAATATTTGCGGGATCCGGATAATTTGCGGATACTGAAAATATTGCCGGGTAATTGCCGAGTACCCAGACATTACTCATTTTTAACTTAAGAAGAATTTTAACTTAAGAAGAATAATTTGCGGATACTGAAAATATTGCCGGATAATTGCCGAGTACCCAGACATTACTCATTTTTAACTAAAGAAGAGTTTTAACTTAAGAAGAATAATTTGCGGATACTGAAAATATTGCCGGGTAATTGGCGAGTACCCAGACATTACTCATTTTTAACTTAAGAAGAATTTTAACTTAAGAAGAATAATTTGCGGATACTGAAAATATTGCCGGATAATTGCCGAGTACCCAGACATTACTCATTTTTAACTAAAGAAGAATTTTAACTTAAGAAGAATAATTTGCGGATACTGAAAATATTGCCGGGTAATTGCCGAGTACCCAGACATTACTCATTTTTAACTTAAGAAGAGTTTTAACTTAAGAAGAATAATTTGCGGATACTGAAAATATTGCCAGGTAATTGGCGAGTACCCAGACATTACTAATTTTTAACTTAAGAAGAATTTTAACTTAAGAAGAATAATTTGCGGATACTGAAAATATTGCCGGGTAATTGCCGAGTACCCAGACATTACTCATTTTTAACTTAAGAAGAATTTTAACTTAAGAAGAATAATTTGCGGATACTGAAAATATTGCCGGGTAATTGCCGAGTACCCAGACATTACTCATTTTTAACTTAAGAAGAGTTTTAACTTAAGAAGAATAATTTGCGGATACTGAAAATATTGCCGGGTAATTGGCGAGTACCCAGACATTACTCATTTTTAACTTAAGAAGAATTTTAACTTAAGAATAATAATTTGCGGATATTGAAAATATTGCCGGGTAATAGCCGAGTATCCAGACATTGCTCATTTTTAACTTAAGAAGAAATTGTCAGGAAATATGTAAAAAAATCATATTTTTACGTAGCATTAAATAGTTCTATTTACGTGGTTTTTATTTACGTGTTCCTTGATTACTGTAGTTGCGATTTTGTACGTTTGTGGCTTTGTTAAATTCATGTATACAGTTTTTACTTTGTTTTTTTTTTTCTTATAGTCAAATTTAAAAATTGAAAAATTTCTTTCAGAAATGTAGCGGCAGCCCTTATTCCGCCCTTCTCGCTGAAATTATCGGACGATGACATTTTCCAAGCGGGACGGAAGCAGGTCGATAGAAGTGAAGTCAGTCACTTGACGATTTGAAGAGTTTTACCTCGACCGCTATATTTTATATCATAGAGGGTATTTATGTTTTTGAAAGATCATAAGATGGATGAAAAGCAGAGAAAGAGGTACAACTGTAGATTGAATACTGTGTCTGCAAATAATCAATTTTAAAACAGATAACAGTATGATAAAATACAGAATTGTAAAACAGATAACAGTATGTATAAATACAGTATTGTAAAACAGATAACAGTATGATAAAATACAGAATTGTTAAACAGATAACAGTATGATAAAATACAGAATTGTAAAACGGATAACAGTATGATAAAATACAGAATTGTAAAACAGATAACAGTATGATAAAATACAGAATTGTAAAACAGATAAAATACAGAATTGTAAAACAGATAACGGTATGATAAAATACAGAATTGTAAAACAGATAACAGTATGATAAAATACAGAATTGTAAAACAGATAACAGTATGATAAAATACAGAATTGTAAAACAGATAACGGTATGATAAAATACAGAATTGTAAAACAGATAACAGTATGATAAAATACAGAATTGTAAAACAGATAACAGTATAATAAAATACAGAATTGTAAAACAAATAACAGTATGATAAAATACAGAATTGTAAAACAGATAACAGTATGATAAAATACAGAATTGTAAAACGGATAACAGTATGATAAAATACAGAATTGTAAAACAGATAACAGTATGATAAAATACAGAACTGTAAAACAGATAACAGTATGATAAAATACAGACTTGTAAAACAGATAACAGTATGATAAAATCTAGAATTGTGAAACAGATAACGGTATGATAATATACAGAATTAAGTAAGTAAGGGTGAATGTGAATTTAAAAGTAATGTATAGTCATCTCTTAATATCTGTAAAAGATTAGTTCCAGGATCCCCTGCGGATATCAAAATCCGTTGATCTTGATCAAGTTCCTTATACGAGGGTGGTCCGATAAGTACTTAGCCTACAAAAGAATAACAAAAATTTTGGAAAAGTGGCGATTTATTTCTCAACATAATCTCCTTTGAGTTCGATACACTTGACCCAGCGATGCTCCAACTTCTTTAACCCGTCTGAAAAATACGTTTTCTGGAGGTCTGCAAAGTAGGCCTCCGTGGCGGCGATAACCTCCTCATTCGACTCAAATTTCTGCCCGGCGAGTGACTTTTTCAAATTTGGAAACACAAAGAAGTCGCACGGGGCCAAATCCGGAGAATACGGTGGATGGGGCAGCAGTTTGTAGCCTAATTCTACCAATTTGGCCCTTGGCGACGGCGGAGGTGTGAGCCGGTGCGTTGTCATGATGGAAGAGCACTTTTTTCTTCGCCAAATGGGGCCGTTTTTTCTGCAATTCGGCGTCGAATCGGCCCAATAATTCGGCATAGTAGAGCCCTGTGACCGTTTTGCCCTTTTCCAGGAAGTCGATGTACAAGTAGATCACACCTTTTGAATCCCAGAAAACGGTGGCCATCACCTTTCCGGCTGATAGGACAGTCTTCGCCTTCTTCGGAGCACGTTCGCCGGGTGAAGTCCACTGTTTCGACTGTTCCTTGGTCTCGGGTGTGTACCAGTGTATCCATGTTTCGTCGACGGTCACGAAACGACGCAGAAACTCCTTCGGATTGCGCTTTAACATCGTCAAACACTGCTCTGAAGTGGTCTCACGGTTGCGCTTGTTGTCCGGAGTGAGCAAACGCGGCACCCATCGCGCCGACAGCTTTCTCATGTCCAATACTTCATGCAGGATATGACCCACGCGGTCTTTTGAGATGCCTATTGTCTCAGCTACTCTTGCGATAGTGGTGCCATCGGGTGGTGAGGCTAAGTACTTATCGGACTGCTCTCATATATATAATAAAATAGCTTATATTTAAAATCAGTGTTGCTTAACTTTTTTGAGTTATGACCTAGATTGGGGTAGTCATTTTGATTTCAAAACCCAAGTAAAAATTAATAAAATAACATATACAGATTTTGTACAATGTACGGTCTTTTATCGACCATTAAATATAGTTACAGTGGAAAACGTCAAATTATAATTTTTATTGCGCATGAATACAAAATCAACGCGTCACAGAAATATAAAGATTAACATGAATCATACACAATACAATATCTGAAAAGAGCACATACGTGCATACTATCTAGCATAAATATAATACAAATATGGGACAGGTCAAGGCTCAGGAAGCCCAGTGCCCTAACATACCAAAAAATTATCTTAAGGAAGAAATGCAAAAACAAATATATACAGGTTGTCCCGTGCCTCAACGTCAAGCCGGTATCGAGAAAAAGGCCAGCTTATGACGGTTCAGAGTTAAAAAAAATTTCTTGCAAAAGCCTTATACTTTTTCGAGTTATAGGCATTTCTTTGAAAACTGCGCCAAATGTTTATATGCTGTGACTACAAATTGCCATATTTTATGATTTTAATGATTGTATCGCAATCCTAGATAGCCCTGCTATTAGTCGGAGTCCGATATAAAATAAAAACGTGCACGTTCGAAAAAAAAATTGTTTTTGTCCGATCATAAAAATTAATATTTTAACACATCATACTGAAAAAATAATGTACTGCGCTAACCTGGCAAGTTACATCAAAAGATGGCCTGTTTAGTCAGGATTTCAATATGGTACAATACATACCTACTAATTGTTTAAAAATAATAAAAAAAAAAATAATTTCTGTATTAATAAATAAAAGTGTTATCATTAAATGCAAAAATTTATTTTTAAAAATTATTTTTATAAAAATAGTAGGTATGTATTGTAAACACTGAATCGAAACGCACTCAAATAATAATTAGCGATGTCATCGACCGGGGTTTCTGGTCGATGACTTGTTTGGAATTTTGCCAATTTAGTTTTCTGGTACACATTTTATGTAGTTAATGAAAAAAATATTTCATTTTCATTAATATTTCGAAATATAAAGAAAAATTTGATTTGTTTGACTCGTAACTCTGTTAATACGATATGGAGTCTACTGTAAGTAGAATTCAGAAAGGAGTCTTGAGATGTTTTCGTTATATTGAGAGAATGATATATAAAAGACTTTAAAACAACAAATATGTCTTCATACCAGAAGGTATTGAAATGGTTGAATGTTAGAAATAGACGCCAAATTCACATACTGTCTCTATTGTATAACATCCTTAACTGTCCCGCCGCACCCTCTTATCTCGCCGAAAATTTTCAACTTCTTTCCAATCATGGATTAGCGCTACACTCAAACAGAGATTGTTTATTAGCCTTTCCAGTTCACCGCTCCTCTTTCTTTACGTCGTCCTTTACTGTCCATGCAGTGAGACTTTGGAATCAGTTACAAACCAATATAAGACTCGCCCCGTCCTTGGCATGCTTTAAGAAGCGACTGAAAAACCTCTTAATTTCTAGTCAGTAAAATAACGTGTTTCATTCCTGATTTTTCTTTTCCTTTCCTCTCCACCATCTCTTCATTTCCTTTTGATTGATGATATCTCACTTTATATGAAAAAGAATGTTCGAATGATTGTCCGTCTTTGTGGGGTTCGTGGGCATGTGCTCACGTATATGTTTATGGATTTCGTGGGGATGGATAGTCATTTGAATGATTTATGCGACCACGTAACTTGCTTCATTTACTTTTGTCTGGTTGGTTGGAAGAGATGGCCGCCTGGCAATAAGCCCGCCAGATTGTATTGTAATAAAAGTGTTAAATAAATATGTCTAAAATAAATGTTGAGAATATTAAGGAAACAATGGAAGAAGTAAGGAAAAGGTGAGAAATAGAAGAACAAGTGAATAGATTTGGACGAGGCAAAATCTGTATTCGTGGATAGGAATGTGTGGAGATTTATTCTCTCAGCCTACTCGAAAAGTGACAGGGCGTGATGATATGTACACATATTCTGGTTTATGCACATACAGTAGAGTATCGATTATCCGAACACCGATCAACCGAAACATTGGTTAACCGTAAGCGTCCCAGTCGGCAAATTCTGTCCAATTGCTGTCTTTAAAACGTGTACGAGATCGGCAAAAAAACGAGTCTAGGCTATGAAGCAAAAGACAATTTTGGATTTCTTTTCCTAAACTGTAGGCCTACTTTAATGTACTACTTTATATGCGAGACGTGTGATACAAAATATATACAGTTTTGCGTTTTATTGGTTATACACCGAACACCCCCAGTCCTGAATTGTTTCGGATAATCGATACTCTACTGTACCATCATGCAATTTCCCTGTCAGGATAGGCAGAGAGGACATTCCTATCACGACACATATTCTTTGCCTCTTCCACATTTATACAACTTCTACGATGATTTCTCTGACTTTCTATTGTACATTTCCTTCTTTCAAAATCCTCTCATATTTACACTATATATTTGTTTCGTTTGTCTTTCTTCTTTCATTCGTTCAACATGCCCAAACCATCTCAGCGTCTCTTTTTCATCTTACTCAACACATCACTCTTAAGTTCACATTCATCCAGTCGACTCGTAATATTTATTGTAATATAATTATTTGATAAGATTTTGGTTAAAAAATAAATTGTTAGGAATAAAATGTTTTTTTTTTTGTCTATTGTTGTAACTAAAAAAAATATTCCTCATCCCTAACTCATGTACAAATCTCACCCTTATCCTGATTTTTCTTTACATTTTTTCACCTTTTTAGTACCAAAAGAAAAAAAAAAAGAATTTAAATTCAATTCAAAACAGCAATCAAATAAATTTTATAACATATACTTACTAAAAACAGAATAGAAAAACATTATAATCAATACGAAGATTGAAAAATAACAACATAAAATTTAACAGTGAGATATAACTGTCCCGCCGCCCCCACTTATCTCGCCGAGAATTTTCAGTGTCTTTCCAATTATGGATTAGTGCTACAAGATTGTTTATTGGCCTTTCCAGTTCACCGCTCCTCTTTCTTTACACCGTCCTTTACTGTCCATGCAGTGAGACTCTGGAATCAGTTACAAACCAATATAAGACTCGCTCCGTCCTTGGCATGCTTTAAGAAGCGACTGAAAAACCTCTTAATTTCTAGTCAGTAAAATAACGTGTTTCATTCCTGATTTTTCTTTTCCTTTCCTCTCCACCATCCCTTACTTTCCTTTTGATTGATGATATCTCACTTTATATGAAAAATAATGTTCGGGTGATTGTCCGTCTTTGTGGGGTTCGTGGGCATGTTTTCACGTATATGTTTATGGATTTCGTGGGGATGGATAGTCATTTGAATGATTTACTTTTGTCTGGTTGGTTGGAAGAGATTGTCGCCTGGCAATTATCCCGCCAGATTGTATTTGCAACAAAAGTGTTAAATAAATAAATATAAATAAGCAGTGTTAGAGAATAGGAAAAAAGCAGTACAGTTAAACCTCGGGTCACGAACGCCTCTAGTTACGAACAAATCTGCTTATGAACACAATTTCCGAACAAATTTTGACACATAATTTGCCACACATAAAATCGTAAAAAAGTCAACAAACAATATGTTTCTGGGGAGGGTGAATGGATTCATTGTATTTACATTAATTTCAATGGGATAAATTGTTTCGGTTTGCGAATATTTCGGCTCGCGAACGGAATCAAAGAACGAATCAAGTTCATGACCCGAGGTACCACTGTATAAGGCGAATAACACAACAAATCAAACTTTACAATGTCCATATTGGCTGCCTAATTTGTGCAGTTTTATAATGCAAGAGTTGTACAAATAGTTGCAACTACTAGGTAAGTCCAGAAACTAAGTGTACTGAATTTTTGTAGGTTACAATTTTTTTTATTTAAACAAAAAAATTACGTGGTTACCATAGTACACATGTAAGCTATTTTTCGAGATAGTCACCATTCCTCTTAATGCAGGTGGTGAAGCGGGGTATCAACTTTTTGATGCCTTTCTCGAAGTAGTTTCCCGCCAACCCCTCCGTCCACTTCTCCACCTCCTTTACATCCTCGTCGGTTGAAAACCTTTTTCCACCCATGTGCAGCTTCAGGGAGGTAAAGAGATAGTAATCTGAAGGTGCTAGGTCAGGGGAATGCGCGGGATGGTTCAGGACATCCCATTTAAACGAGACGAACAGTTCCTTCGTGGCGTTGGCCGTGTGTGGTCTTGCATTGTCGTGCAGCAGGCAGACTCCCTTTGTCACCATGCCTCTCCTCTTGTTCTGAATCGCCCTCCGCAATTTTTTTAGGGTCTCACAGTATCTTGCAGAGTTGATGGTCTCCCCTTGAGGCATATATTCAATTAAAATTATGCCTTGACAGTCCCAAAACACGGATGCCATGATTTTCTTGGCTGAAATTGTGGTTTTGAACTTTTTGGCGGAGGGTGAAGAGGTGTGACGTGACCGTTTTTAAACTCGCGACACCACTTGTACACACTCGTACGATTCATAGCTTTATCACCATATGCAGTTTTCACCTCATTATAAACCTCAACCGGAGGTTTTCCCTTCCAAACGAGATAACGGATGACGCCGCGTATTTCGCACTTGGCGGGATATTGGATTGACATTTTTCACGAAATGTGTTGTCGCGTCGACACTTCTCAACGTACTGACCTCGAACCGGTCTCGTTGCGGAGGAGAAAGAAAGGTCAGGCTACACGGAAGTGTAGCCACCATGTCGAAAAATAAAATCCATCCGGTCGTGAGAGCCTCAGTACACTTACTTTCTGAATACGCCTCGTATTTCACTATGGAATGAAACATTAAACTGAGTGGGCCTACAAAGAATGTGTAACATGACAAGCGGAGTTAGTTCCGAATTATTGAAATACGAGCTGAAAATCTTAAGTAATGGTGTAAGGCTAAATATTTTTCTTCTATCTGACAAGGTTGCAAGCTTCAGTTCAGTAGGAACCCACATAATAGGGTGGGTACCCACGCTATTATGTGGGACAAAATAAGTCCTCATCCAGTGCGATCTACACTAGAAGATCGGAATCTTCTTTATTTTTTTTATGAGCGCGATGTCACATAGTCGAAGAAGGAACTGCCTAAAGAGACTCCTCCTGTGGTGACATATCTGAGTGTTAAAATAATAGTAGGGATGTCAGACTTATGGTGCGACATGACGGGAAACTTATTTCCTTTGTAGGTGGCATATCGGAGGAAATAGCACGAAGGACAAAACTAGCGTGGAGCTCATTTGGACGCTTGAACAACATCTTCAAAAGTAATCTCCCAATATCCTTGAAGAGAAGGATCTACAACCAATGTATTCTCCCAGTACTTACGTATGGCTACGAGACATGGACGCTCACAGTAAAGAACGTACAAAAGCTCCAGACCGCACAAAGGGGCATGGAGAGATGCATGTTGGGATATACTAAAAGAGACCGTAAACGAAACACCTGGATTCGTAATATAACAAAGGTAGAAGACGTTATAAAGGTGTGCAAAAGAATGATGTGGCAATGGGCAGGGCACATCACACTAGCATAAGTGCAACTAACCTAACCGAATCACACTAGCATAAGTGCAACTGTAAGGTATGTTCTAACTTTGGGCGCCTGAAAAATCCCGATACACTAAACCTAATCTAACCTAATCACACTAAGATAAGTACAACTGTAAGGTATGTTCTAACTTTGGGCGCCTGAAAAATCCTGATACACTAAACCTAATCTAACCTAATCACACTAAGATAAGTACAACTGTAAGGTATGTTCTAACTTTGGGCGCCTGAAAAATCCTGATACACTAAACCTAATCTAACCTAATCACACTAAGATAAGTACAACTGTAAGGTATGTTCTAACTTTGGGCGCCTGAAAAATCCTGATACACTAAACCTAATCTAACCTAATCACACTAAGATAAGTACAACTGTAAGGTATGTTCTAACTTTGGGCGCCTGAAAAATCCTGATACACTAAACCTAATCTAACCTAATCACACTAAGATAAGTACAACTGTAAGATATATTCTAACTTTGGGCGCTTGGAAAATCCTGATACACTAAACCTAATCATACTAACATAAGTGCAACTGTAAGGTATGTTCTAACTTTGGGCGTCTGGAAAATCCTGATACACTAAACCTAATCACACTAAGATAAGTACAACTGTAAGGTATGTTCTAACTTTGGGCGTCTGGAAAATCCTGATACACTAAACCTAATCACACTAACATAAGTAAAACTGTAAGGTATGTTCTAACTTTGGGCGCCTGAAAAATCCTGATACACTAAACCTAATCTAACCTAATCACACTAAGATAAGTACAACTGTAAGATATATTCTAACTTTGGGCACCTGGAAAATCCTGATACACTAAACCTAATCTAACCTAATCACACTAACATAAGTGCAACTGTAAGATATGTTCTAACTTTGGGCACCTGGAAAATCCTGATATACTAAACCTAACCTAACTGTTGTTATTTAATTCTGACTTTAGGTGCTGTTGAAAATCCTGATATACAATATTATGTGCACTATGAACCAAAAATGTATAGGAACCACTGTTGGTATTACTCAATTTCATTTTGATGAATATTTATTTCGAAATATTTGTAAATAAATAATATTTGTCCAGGTCGTTATTCCATAATCAAGTGAAGATTCATTTGTTGTGATCAAGTCATTATTGTTTCTGACTTCCAAAAGAACAGTTGCTCATTACCTCAAGGTAAGATCTATTTTGAATTTCTTTGTTGCTGTGTTTTGTTTCATATGTATGTTATTGTAGTTTTTATTTTATTCATTTATTTATTATTACACATGACAAGAAATATACACAATTTGTGAAAAAACAACAGGTAATTTGATTTGGATATACAATTTTAATGCATCTGGGTTTGCTGCCTTTCATTTGTCGTATCCCCAGTAAACTAGGCTTTTGCCTGTATCTCACTGAGGATATTTAGCATGAAAAAATAAATCGATATTTTTTCCGATTTTTGATTACACAAAAACAAAACCCCGTTGCACGCTCTCACCAACCTGACAAACAGTGACACTCAACTACAACTGGAAACATCTTGCGAAATTCAACTCCTCACACATCATCACTTCAGAAAGACCAAAAATATTCATCCCACAATATACCGCACACAATCATAAGAATAAAAATTAAAATTAAAACAAAAAATACACAGCAACACAAATACAAAAACAACCAAAATTAAAACAACAAGAAGAAACCCACACTCACGAGCTCACACAAATCCCTTCCACTCGTCATCCATCCTGAAAGCCCAAGTACTCAAAATCCTGTCGCAATAACAACCACACTCCGATCGACTGTCTAAATGGTTTTCCTACCTTTACCTTTATTGAAGTCGGCACGCCATTGTATGTAATGGGAGCCAAATAAGCATATTGCCTATATATATAATTTAATAAATATATTGTTCCGAATCGATGTAATAGGACTGAGTATTATGATAGATCTGTTTTCAGTAGTTTCTAGGCTGATATATATATGGTACATTTCATCACGTCATTTTCCTATCGAGGTAGGCAAAGAGGACAGAACTCCACTCTTTCCTATCTTGAAACACATCCTATATCCTTACAATTTCTACGATTGACCATACTTTACTTGATCTTCCTCTACCACGACTGTTTCGTAATCTGTCATTCATTGTCATCTCGTGTATACTTTTCAATGCGTGAGGTGCATGGCACTGTACTTCCATGCGGAAGGTCGTCGGTTCGAACCCAGCGCTGTGCTACTCCTCTCGAACGACACAGCCACTTTTTTCGCCTAGTGTTCGAGAGTATAAAGATACCTATGACTTCAGTCATATCTATTATTTAAAATTAAAAAAATGCACACATTTCTATCCCGACACACATCATTAGCCTTCTTTTACGATACATCCATACACCTAATACAAACATAATTTCCTTGGCTTTTCTTTCACACGCCTTTCCCTTACTTGCACTATATATCTGTTTCGTTAGTCTTTCTTCATTCATTCGTTCCACGTGCCCAAATCATCTTAACGTGTTCCACAAAGTTGAACACAATGGTGTTCCACAAGGTTCAAATATCGGTCCGACATTGTTTTTATTTTCATCAATGATATCACTAGTCGAGTCCTCAGACATTTCTAGTATTTATTGTTTGCCGATGGTTTAAAACTGTATAAATTAACATAATTGATTTGATCGGAGACTGTATGGATTGATTTTTGAGGGATGTTATTACGAGTAGACGAGACCTTTTGATAGCTTCTGTTTTTTAATGTATTCTCTTTTTAATGTGTTCTTGAAATGTGTCTTAATATATTATGTACATACTATGTTGCTATCAATAAACCTGTATTTATTTATTTATTATTATTATTATTTAAATGGTGTCTGGAAGTAGATTGATACCAAGAATTTGGTCTTTAATAAATCTAATGATAAGCTCATATAATGCAGGACCATAACAGGCCAACAGGCCTAAAATAAGAACAGTAAATAAGAAAATATTAAATTAAGAACGAATATTTTTTTTAAATATTGTTGAAAAGTATATTTTACCTTTGACAAATAAATAAATAAATCTCAATATATAAATATTATATTTTTGTTCCAGATGATGTACCTTGAAGAAATCTTGTACGTCTTTATAATCGGTCTCGTGGGAGTGGTCCTCTGGTTCACTTTGCAGAAGGAGAGCTACTTCAAGAAGAGAGGCTTGAGAACCGTAGCAGCATCCCACATCCCTCTCATGGGTCACATGGGATCTGTCTTGGTCGGGAAGTCCTCCTTAGGCGGGGCTTTGACTCGTGTTTGTAAACAATTCCCCGAAGACAAGTTAGTAAAATTTTCATGATTTATTTAATTGCCTTGTAAGCTTTATTCAGAATTTAATCATCTCGTGCGGCTTTTAATAAAAGTTCACGGTGTTTGGTCGGCAGGATCATGCAGGAGCACATCTTACATTGAACGGTGCTGATATAGAGAGAGTGGAAACATTTAAATACCTCGGAAGTATCCTAGTGGAAGACCTCGACCCAGAAAACTAAGTCAAGTGCAGAACTGAATCATCTCGTGCGGTTTTTAATAAAACGAGAAGCTAATTCAGCGATGATAATCTAAACTTGAAACTTCGACAACGGTTAGTCAAATGCTACGTTTGGTCAGTGTTATTGCATGGAATCATGGACCCTCAAAGTTAGTAGTATGAACCGACTGGAAGCATTCAAAATGTGGATGCACCGGAGAATCCTACGGATACCCTGGACGGATATGGTCAGCAACACAAGGGTTCTTCAAATAGTCAAAGTTGATACGAGAGTTGCTGACTAATATTAAAATCCAAAAGGTGTCCCATTTGGGTCATGTACTTAGAGGAGTAAAGTACAAATTACTGCACCTGATCATCCAAGACAAAATAGAGGATCGAAGAGATGTTGGCAGGAGGCAAATCTCCTGGCTCCGCAATATACGTGATTTTTTTTAGTGAGTTAGTTGTGGATGGAAGGACACCTGACATGTGACGCACCAGGTTTAAAGTGCTGGGTTGGGAGTATTTAAATCTTAAAAGTGACTCTTTGCAGAGTCACTTGTACGTTTGTTATCCCCAAACGTTGCACTTGGTGTATCGTGTCAGCGTTCTTTAATTGTATATGCGCTTGTAAGTATGAGGAAGGAGGGATGGCGGCCGCGCCCGTCTCTCTTGGATTCACCTTGCATTTGCTTATAGACTGAGAAAACGCGGAAAACTCAGTCGAGGTGCCCGGACCCTCGGCCTTCTGATATGGGACCTGCCCTTTCGGCGTTATCTTCCCTGTGTTGTGTGTTCAGTGTGCGTGTTGATTGTACTTTTTGTTTTTTATACTTACAAACAATGCGTGCTTTACTCTTTGAAGTCAGGTTTACTCTAAGCGTGTTCAGGTCAATCCTCTGAACTTCCAGTTCGCACTCCAGGACCCGTCGTTTTATCGCCTGCATTGGGCACTCCATCAACACGTGTAGCACGTTTTGCACTACGTCCTCGCCGTACGGGCAACTCTCGGACTCCGCTAAATGAAATCTTTTAAAGTATTATATACGTGATTGGACTGGTATAAGGAGCGTTGGGGATCTTTTTCGGGCTGCCGGGGACAAAGATGCCTACTCTCAGGTGATATTCAACGTTGGGGGGACCTGAAATGACACTGGGAAGAAGAAGATAAGCTTTATATTTAAAAAATAATAAATGTTTTCTGAATCGAATAAAAGAAATAACATCTCTTCATTCATTTCTTCAATTCAATCACTACATTAAACCTTTTAATTCATCTCTTCAATTCAATCAATACATTAAACATTCATTCATCTCTTCATTTATGTCTTCAGTTCAATCACTACATTAAATATTTTAGTGATTGATAAATAATGCACAAATTCAATACTTACACAAATAAATTTAATCACAAATGACACAAACCGGTCAAACAAAACTATCGTACTGTTGTGAAATTATCAACAAAATAACGTCATTACACACACTTTCTCGCTAGAAATGTTTCATCGAAAAGTACACCTATCTATCTTTTTGTTGTTTAACAGAAAATTAACAGATGACCTCCGTGGTCTAGTTGTGAAGGCACTTGTCTCCCAACTCGGAGGTTACGGGTTCGATTCCCGTTAAAACCCAGATATTAAAAAGAAAAAAGAATAGCAGTCTGGTTTTCACTTAAGACCTCTTAAACATCTTTTTGGTTCGTTAGAAGATATTGCCACATGGCAATAAGCCCGTCAGGTTGTACTGTATACAACGAAAGTGTAATATAAGATTAGAGATAGGGTCTTTTAAATTGAGCGTTTTTTATAATTCTATTTTTTTTAATTCTTGAATAAAACACACAATTTGCTTTGATTTAAAAAACTTTTTATTGGTCATTGAAGTATAATGTATGATATTTAAACAAAAAAAACAATATCCGCCAAATGTCCACCTCTTGCAGTTCCGCAGATGTCCCCTCTTTTGTCAAAATTTTCGATGATATTTTGGCATAATTGCGGTTCTAACTTACCAATAACGCGAATAATTTCGTCCTTCAGCTCAGGAATTTATGTGGTAATTCTTATAGACCTGGCTTTTCACGTAACTCCAGAGAAAATAGTTCAACGGTGACAGATCACATGATCTTGGTGGGCAATTAACATCACCGTTTCCGGAGATTACAATACATAAATTACTTCAATAAGTCGAACGCATTGTTGTATTGTATACGATTCCATTTTTATAGATGTCATACATTACACTTCTCAAATGTCACAAGGCCCAGGCATGTTCGCGACGCCATCTGTGTTTTATCCAAGAATTAAAAAAAAACACTCAATTTGAAGGACCCTTTATGATGTAAGATATGTTTTTTACTATCGGCATACCGAATTTCGTTAATTTGATCATGCCATGTTTCTCTAGCTTCTCCGTAATTTATTGTACCTTTTATACTACTAATAAGCTAAGACAATAGTTCACAATAGTGTTTTAGTACCAACTTTGATGTACGAGGGTGAAATGTGGATATGGAAAATACTGTAAAAAGCTAAATAAATGTTGTAGAAATGTGCGCACCTAGAAGAATACACGGGATGACAATGTATGATATAATACATAATGCAGTGATTTTGGATGAGTGAGAACTTAAGGTTGGTGTGTTGCCAAGATGAAGAAGATCACTCTGAGATGGTTTGGGCACGTGGAATGAATGAATAAAGAAATACTTACAAAACAAATATGCAATACAAATGTGGGTGGAAGGTGTGGTAGATGTGGGTGGAAGGCGTAGTAGATGTGAGTGGAAGGCATGGTAGATGTGGGTGTAAGGCGTAGGAGATGCGAGTGGAAGGCATGGTAAACGTGGGTGTAAGGCGTGGTAGATGGGGGTGGAAAGCGTGATATATGTGGGTGAAAGGCATGGTAGATGTGGGTGGAAGGCGTGGTAGATGGGGGTGGAAAGCGTGATATATGTGGGTGAAAGGCGTGGTAGACAAACACCGAATAAAGTATGGATGAGTCGAGTGTATGATGTTTTGAAAGAATGAAATTTTAAGTCAGAGAAATCATTGGAGCTATATGCGAAGATGTATGAATATAGAAGGGACCCACGGGCCGATATACGAAGATGTATGAATGTAGAAGGGACCTATGGGGTCGATGTACGAAGATGTATGAATGTAAAAGGGACTCACGGGGTCGATGTACGAAGATGTATGAATGTAGAAGGGACCCACGGGGTCGATGTATGAAGATGTATGAATGTAGAAGGGACCCACGGGGCCGATGTACAAAGGTGTATGAATGTAGAAGGGACTCACGGGGCCGATGTACGAAGATGTATGAATGTAGAAGGGACCCACGGGGCTGATGTACGAAGATGTATGAATGTAGAAGGGACCCACGGGGCCGATGTACGAAGATGTATGAATGTAGAAGGGACCCACGGGGCCGATGTACGAAGATGTATGAATGTAGAAGGGACCCACGGGGCCGATGTACGAAGATGTATGAATGTAGAAGGGACCCACGGGATCGATGTACGAAGATGTATGAATATAGAAGGGACCCATGGGGCCGATGTACGAAGATGTATGAATGTAGAAGGGACCCACGGGGCCGATGTACGAAGATGTATGAATGTAGAAGGGACCTACGGGGTCGATGTACGAAGATATATGAATGTAGAAGGGAAGGGCCACGATGGGAAAGTCTGGCGTTCTATCCTTTTTACCTACCCCGATAGTATACATTTACCAATTATAGTTTTTGTATTTACAGATACGTCGGATTCCAGGAATTTCTTAACCCAGTGATAGTTGTGAAGGACTTAGAGTTAATCAAGAAGATATCAGGGAAGAGAGACAACGAGAGTTTTATGGGGCATACAAAAAATATGGAATGGGCTTTTGATTCTCTTCTCCAAAAGAATATGTATTTTAATGAAGGTTATTATTTTTTTATTTATATAACAATCTTAACTGGAAGTTAACATATCAACAACCCTACAACCCTAGACTGCTTGAAGGATTTTCTACCCCCTATCTCAGCAACATCCCTACTTCAATCGGTTATACCCCAGTGTGCGGCAGTTCTCTATCGCACAATCCAGCTATCTCAGATTTAGTTTCCCAATTCTCCTACGGATCGCTTAACAAAGCTTTCTTAGCGATCATGTCCTGCATGCGATATATACGCCCAATCGAGCACAGTCTTGCAATTTTTATAACTTTATCTAAGTTATCTTCATCATACAGGGTGTAGAACTATTTTTTATACCAATCTCCAAACACTATCACCATAAATTAAAGAGGTACATGGCCACGTAGTAACGCACAGGACTTCTGTGCAGGAGGTCGCCGGTTCGAACCGTGCGCTGTGCTACTTCCCTTGAATTACAAAGTCATGTTTTCCGCCTAGTATTAGGAGACATAAGGATACCTATGACTTCGGTCATATCTATTCTTTCAAAAACGAAAATGAAAGCAAAATGCCAGTGTGTTCCAATCGTCTCATTTCAGTGTGCCATTGGATCCAGTACAGCGGTGAGTTTGCTGATATGCAATGGTTTACTCATTTAAAAAAACCAACTCCACGACGTGGCTTCGCTTTCCAAATGAATTGACGTTGCAATTTATTTATTTTCTCAAAACAGGCTTAGCCCAATTACTTTGAAAAATATAAGAAATGTTAACATTAAAAATAAAGAAAAATTATATAGAATAAAAAAAAATATATAAAATAAAAAATACCATTTATACATACACATGTATTCAAAGTCACTTTTAGTACCCGACGCTCTATAAAGCCGAAGTTAGCCGATTACGGCCGACAGTCGCTTTCTTAATCCCGATGTGTATTACTTACCGCCGGGTACTGTAAGTACGTTGATGAGTGCTTTATAACGCGCTCAATCTTAGAAGAAAATTTACTTTTGCTTTTGGTAATGTGATATGAAATATGTCAATATCCGAAGCAGTCCCGTAAAGAAGAGTTAAGGCCCTTCCAACAGGTATAGCGGCTGGAAGACCCGTTCTTGCGTATGATATTGAGAACAGTTCTTGCCGGCGCAGTCTAGTATAATTGCTAGGAACATTTCTGTGACGTTATGGCAGAAGTTGATATGTCCACTTTTTGTCATTTAGTGTTTATTCTCCCAATTTATAGAAAATATTTCTCAGCATGTTGTGGCAAAACTTGGTGTGTCAGTCATTATCCAAACAAAAGATATATTGTTTGGAAAAACTTAAAAAATGCTTATTTATACTGATTTTAACAGCTTATCAAAGTTAATATTGCATCTTCTGTAAACTAAGGTAAAACGGACATATCAACTTCTGCCATAACGCCACATATTTAACGGTAATCTTTGTAGTAATGCTGGACAGCTCACAACTCTTCGAACGAGTCTGACAACGTATACCAGGAGACGCAGATCTCTTCTTACGCTCAAGGAGTTATACCCGAGCATGCCCAGCAGGAACTGAGTAGGATAAAGCCATGGATAGACACCAAACTCACTCATATTGTAGATATTTTTTTTGTACTTGCAGTGGCGAGGGGATCCTCGACTACGAGGTCCAGTAATGACGACAAGTAAAGAAGTGAAATATAATAATGAAATGCAATATTTTCAGGTGAGACATGGGAAGATGAACGGTATAGATTGGGCCTGTACTTCACCACCAAGTCCGTGCAGACTCTGTACAATCTGGTGCTGGACTCAGTGCAGAACATGGTGTTCCACACCATCAGGCAGACCATGACGCTTGAGTCCAAAGGTATTCCATTTTCTTAGTAGTACGTGAGCTATCAGGAAGGTATCCTATGTATATTTTTGAAAAAATCCATCACGATTAAATATTTTTTATCAACCTTTCCTTCCTGTGCTAAAAAAATCCACCCGTTTCGGTGATGTGTATTCAATACACATCAATACGCATGTAAAAATGAGCGATTTAAAGTCGGAAAAATAAGAATATTCATAGCCAATCGCTTAAATTAATTAAATTTGAAGTCAAAAGTGATAATAATTGAAATTTAATTGCTGAAAATATGAAAAAAAACCATCGGACGACGTTCATAAAATAGGCGAAGTGACCACCTCGAACAAAATCCCGCGAGCTACTGAGCGAGAGAAGCGAGCGAACTGAGATTCTATTCTTGCGTTCCCATATACCGAAGTAGAGTGAGAAAGATACGTGAATAACGTCGCTTCCTCACCCATAGCGGTTTTTAGAATGAATATACCTACGTCACACACTGGCACACGTTTGATTGTATTGGTGAATTTATTCCCGATTTTCACAAAATATCTCTGATGTGGAATATAAGTGCTAATTATTATTAATATTATTTTTTCATTCAATGCGTACATGTATTACGGAGGAATACCTAAAATCTGAACCCTGTATTTATTGTATTCATAGAGATATTAAAGTATTTAGAAGCAATGTGTACTAGTTACACATAACAGGGAAGGAAGGGTTAAATAAAGTTTCAACTTTTTCCTATTTAGTATCCCGCCAAATCGAGGCACTTGTCGCAGCGTTTAATACTTTGTATTCCGATCCCGTGTTTTAACAGGATAAACTAGATTTTCATTGAGCTTGATCCAGTATTCGATATTTCTTTAAAAAAGGACATGTTACTAGCATCTAGTAAATATATGTTAAACAATTCAAACATCGAACGACAGTCTCCTAATTTCTGACATGGACAATACCCTACTAGACAATGAAAATATGTGTGTGTGTTCCGACATATTCTTAAATAATTCAAACATTTAACGACAGTCTCCTGATTTCTGGCATGGACAATACCCTACTAGACAATGAAAATATGTGTGTATGTTCCGACATATTCTTAAAGAATTCAAACATTTAACGACAGTCTCCTGATTTCTGGCATGGACAATACCCTACTAGACAATGAAAATATGTGTGTATGTTCCGACATATTCTTAAAGAATTCAAACATTTAACGACAGTCTCCTGATTTCTGGCATGGACAATACCCTACTAGACAATGAAAATATGTGTGTATGTTCCGACATATTCTTAAAGAATTCAAACATTTAACGACAGTCTCCTGATTTCTGACATGGACAACACCCTACTAGACTATGAAAATATATGTGTGTTCCGACATATTCTTAAACAATTCAAACATTGAACGACAGTCTCCTGATTTCTGACATGGACAATACCCTACTAGACTATGAAAATATATGTGTGTTCCGACATATTCTTAAACAATTCAAACATTGAACGACAGTCTCCTGATTTCTGACATGGACAATACCCTACTAGATGATGAAAATATGTGTGTGTTCCGACATATTCTTAAACAATTCAAACATTTAACGACAGTCTCCTGATTTCTGACATGGACAACACCCTACTAGACTATGAAAATATATGTGTGTTCCGACATATTCTTAAACAATTCAAACATTGAACGACAGTCTCCTGATTTCTGACATGGACAACGCCCTACTAGACTATGAAAATATATGTGTGTTCCGACATATTCTTAAACAATTCAAACATTGAACGACAGTCTCCTGATTTCTGACATGGACAATACCCTACTAGACTATGAAAATATATGTGTGTTCCGACATATTCTTAAACAATTCAAACATTGAACGACAGTCTCCTGATTTCTGACATGGACAATACCCTACTAGATGATGAAAATATGTGTGTGTTCCGACATATTCTTAAACAATTCAAACATTTAACGACAGTCTCCTGATTTCTGACATGGACAACACCCTACTAGATGATGAAAATATATGTGTGTTCCGACATATTCTTAAACAATTCAAACATTGAACGACAGTCTCCTGATTTCTGACATGGACAATACCCTACTAGATGATGAAAATGTGTGTGTGTTCCGACATATTCTTAAACAATGAGAAAATTTACTCAGTCATCCTTTGCTCATAACGAGAAAATTTACTCAGTCATCCTTTGCTCATAACGAGAAAATTTACTCAGTCATCCTTTGCTCGTAACGGGAAAATTTACTCAGTCATCCTTTGCTCGTAACGAGAAAATTTACTCAGTCATCCTTTGCTCGTAATGAAAAAATTTACTCAGTCGTTCTTTGCTCGTAACGAGAAAATTTATTCAGTCGTCCTTTGCTCTTAACGAAAAAAATAGTTAGTCTCCTTTGCTCGTAACGAAAAAATTTACTCAGTCATCCTTTGCTCGTAATGAGAAAATTTACTCAGTCGTCCTTTGCTCGTAACAAAAAAAAAGTAGTTAGTCTCCTTTGCTCGTAACGAGAAAATTAAACAAGTCTCTTTTTGCTCGTAACTAGTCAATTTAGTCAGTCCTTTTTTGCTCGTGAAATGCAAATTTAGTCAGTCTCCTTTTTCTTGTAACAAGAAAATTTAGTCAGCGTCATTTTGCTCGTTCTAACCAAGTTCGACTGTATTTTGTTTCCAGAACGTTACGTTGAAGTAGAATTGAAAGATTTCTTTCACCGTCACAGCAGTGATCTGATGTCGTCTGTCATATTCGGGGAGAAAGTGGACTCCATATCTGATCCGAAAAATTACTTCTACACGAGGATTAAGGAGTTATCTACTTTTCCAAGAATGAACTTTTGGAAGTCTTTAGTTCATTCTCTATTCTTCAAAGTGTTTAAGGTATAATTTTTTTCTAATTTTAACTAACTAGTTTTAATAAACTTTTAGGCTATAGATATAATTTGTGTTGCCCAGAGCCGGCAGTGCGATCGAGGCAACTGTCCCAGGCTCGATATCTGAAGGGTCCCAAAATCGTCAGAAATTAAATGAAAATAGCATAAAATGATTGTAAAATATAGATTATAGTTGTTTATAGTTAAGGCATTAATGTTGTGGAGGTTTAAAGACATTGTAATTTATTTTTATCAAACACTGTTTATTCCACTTTTTTGTGACGGTATAACCCTACCGATTTCAAGGCTTTCACATCATCTTCAGGGGAGCGCAAACAAGACAGTCTTGTTTGCGCTCCCCTGAAGATGAGGTGAAAGCCTTGAAACCGGTAGGGTTATATCGTCACAAAAAAGTGGAAATAAACAGTGTTTGATAAAAATAAATTACAATATAATATAGTAACTAAAATTTATTTGAAATCATGGAAAAGAAGTTATAGTAAATTTAAATCAAAATATTTTTGAGATCTACTTTTATACAACAGAGATAGATTTTCAAATATGACTATTCTCCCTACTGAACGTCCGATTTCAAACAAAATTAATTTCCACGTGTCTGCAGTGACTACAAGCCTCTCTACACTATCTTGTTGGCCACGAATAGTGTGTCCGAAGAAACGCATTAAAACCCGGGTGTTAAGTTAACGGATTTTACATTTTTCCGCATTTTATGCCATTTTCATCGGTCCCGTTTCAATTTCAAATATAGCAAAACAACATTTTCCCGTATTTTATTTACAGCACGCGATAAAAATAATGATTGTACACACATTTAAAAACGACGTTGCAATATTGGCCGAAAACGAAGATGATCTTCAGAGAATGCTCTACGAATTTCACCTTGCTTCTAAGAAATACAATATGACGATTTCTGTCAATAAAACAAAGTGCTTAACAATATCAAAAGAGCCACTCAGATGCAAATTGATCATTGATAACGTACCCATCGAGCAAGTCATGCGATTCACTTACCTAGGTGTAGAGATCTCCAGCAACTAGCATACCTATACCATATAGTGAAGTACGAGCACAAACTAATAAAGCGACAGCTTTGGCTGGCTGCCTGCGGGACACTATATGGAGAAACAGACACACGCTAACCGAAAGTAAGGTCAGGATATATAAGACATGCGTCCGCCCCATCATGACATATGGGATAGAAGTGAGAGCCGATACCAACAGGACAAAAAACCTTCTCAGAGTGGCAGAAATGAGAACCCTACGCTCCATCGCAGGCAGAACTCTTAGAAATCGGATCAGAAATGTGACAATAAGATCTGTATGTGGCGTTGAAGACATAGTGAGGTGGGGAAGAAGAAGAAAGTACTTCTGGAGGGATCATGTAGACCGCATGGAGGATACGAGACTTGAGAAAATTGCTAAGACTGAAAACCCTAGCAGCAGGCGATTACCAGGAAGGCTGCCGAAAAGGTGGAAGGACAGCTGGACAGCATTATCCCAGGACAGCCCACCGTCACAAACAGGTCATACGACCTAGAGTCTAGGTCCTAGACCAAGGGTCGGCAAACTTTTTTGGCTGCGGGTCAAAATCAACCACAATGTGAATATTAAAGGGACGTTTGGGTCAGTGATATTTTCATTTTAAAACAGTCTTTTAGTGAATAATAAGATACATTTTATTAAGAAAATAATTACAATACGCTTTTAAAGTTTAATTATTATTATAAAAACTAATAAAATTCTAATTATTATAAAAACAAACATAGTTGAATGAACTTTATTTATAAATCTCTAAGTTCTCTTCGATATTAATGGCTCCCCTGATGTTGAACTTGTGACGACAATTTAGTCAAGTCTGGTGCGGTGTATAGTCAGTCGTTTTAAGACGAATACAAGCATCTGAATTTTCGGTAGTTAACCTGCTCCTGTTCTTGCTTAAAATACATTTCATTTGTGAAAATATTTGCTCACATTTATAAGTTGAACCGAATGTGGACTTTTTTTCGGAACTAAAGTGGGTCACTTGAAATTAGTAAATGGGTCACTCGGTGACCCGCGGGTCATAGGTTGCCGACCCCTAACCTAGACCAAGAGGAAGAAGAAGACATTAAAAAAAAAATCTAAAACATTCTGTTTTATACTCAAATCGGCGCGCGTCTGTAACGTTATGAAACGACCGCATGAAAAAGGTTTAATCATTTATACTAACCTCTTGCACATCATACAACATTTAATTTTCCGTATTTTTTCATAGACCGAGTAGGCTGTTAATTTTCACGAGTTATTGCGAAGCCTTTAATATAGACTTCAGCAACGTTAATATTGTGTCGGTCAAATTATGAAAACTTGACAGACTTTGTCGCATTTTGACATTTCTATAAAAAATCGTTACGTTTTTTTAGTTTGTTGAGCTTTATTTGTTGATTTTGTGGTTATTCGTTATTTATTAAACTTTCTTGTTATTTCATCATTGAGAACTTTGTTATTGATGCACTTTTTTGCTAGTCGTTAATTACGACAATCTTCGTGGCCTAGTTGGTAAAATGCTTAACTCCCAACCGGTTAAATTACTTTTTTGTTACACCCAATTGTCTGATAAAAGCTTTATCTAGAATTCTATAATACTATAAAATTAGAACCCTGCTTGCAGGATTCTTGAATTCACAATTGTCGCCGTTAGGTCTATAATTCTTTTAAGAAAGTACCTTAAGACGTGTTTTTTTAAATAGATTGTAGAAAGAATTAATTTTTTAATTATATTTTCCTTTTCTATTTATTATAAAACAATAAATTACATCCGTGCATTTATCGCTACAATACAGTAGCACTTAATAAATATTGCCACGATATAGTGGCAATTAATAAATATTGCAACAATATAGGAGCAATTAATAAATATTGCCACAATATAGTAGCAATTAATAAATATTGCCACAATATAGTAGCAATTAATAAATATTGCCACAATATATAATAGTAGCAATAAATAAATATTGCCACAATATAGTAGCAAGCAATAAATATTGCCACAACATAGTAGGAATTAATAAATGTCAGTGTATGCTTTTATTTTTATTGAAACCAAAAATAATGTAGATATTATTCTAAAATGTCATTTTCCACAATTTGCACACTCCCCTATTTTAAAATATTTAAGCCTCATTCCCAGAATAGTGTAATATCCGGTTAGGTTATATTAGGTTAGGTTAGGTTGGTTTATGTTAGGTTTTTTTTTCTTTGGACTGAGTTGTAAGTGAGTGCCCTACTGTGATTTCATACAGGGCTTATCAGCGTCTTTAAATTGGTTCAGTACGGTCTTACCCGCGTGTAACTTTCCCCAGTGTGTTTTGGTTAGGTTAGGTTGGTTTAGGTTAGGTTAGGTTGGGTTAGGTTAGGTTAGGTTGGGTTAGGTTAGGTTAGGTTGGGTTAGGTTAGGTTGGTTTAGGTTAGGTTAGGTTGGGTGAGGTTAGGTTAGGTTAGGTTAAGCCTCGTTCCCAGAAAAGTGTAAAATCCGTGTTGTACACATATTAGTGATCTGACGTCCGTCATATTCGGGGAGAAAGTGGACTGCATACCTGTCCCGAAGAATTACTTCTACATAAATACTAAGGAGTTAACAACTTTTCCAAAAAATAATTTTTGGAAATCTTAGTTCATTCTCTACTCTTCAAACTGTTCATTTATTATTTATTTACTTCTCGGTTTAACTGAATGACTAAATATATCCTTCGTATAACCCAGAGACGGGACAAAAGTAGGGCGATCGACGCAATTGTCTCAGGCCAAGTATTTGAAGGGGCGTGAAATAGACAGGAATAAAAAGAAAATTGCATAAAATAAAAAAAAACAAAGACAGGTTTTATTAATCATCAAAAGTTCTTTGATATCATAAAAAAGAAGTTTAGGTAAATTAAAATCAAATTTTGTAATTTGTATTATCAAACACTGTTTATTCCACTTTTTATAACGGTATAACCCTACCGGTTTCAAGGCTTTTACCTCATCATCAGGAGGATGATGAGGTGAAAGTCAACCTTGAAACCGGTAGGGTTATACCGTTACATAAAGTGGAATAAACAGTGTTTGATAAAACAAATTACAATATATTGGGTGTAAATAAGTTGTGGCCGTTTTTTTTCAAATGAAGAGGACACAACAAAAAAAAATGACAACAAATTAGTCAATAATGTATTCTCCTTCATTATTTTACAACAAAATAGTCAATAATGTATTCTCCTTTATTATTTACAACTTCTTGACAACGTTCTACAAGTTTTTCAATGCCTGTGCGATAAAAACCATCCGGTCTTGACTCGAGGAATTCGTCCAACCATGTCCGCAATTCGACGTCATTATTAAAGAAAAAACCATCGACGAGCTGTCCTTTCATTCATAACATCTTCACCATACACTTCGCAAATATCGCGAGCAGCTTTGGCAGCTTTATTCCCTCGATTGAACGCGAACATAAGGAGGTGTCGAAAATGCTCACTTTCGTCTGCTTGACATTCCATTTTGAAGGCTTGTAATCAAATAAAATAATATATGTAATGTAAAAGCAAACACAATATCTTGTAGACCAGAAAATTTTCTTTCGAATGACGTATAATCTTTACCATTTTGTTTTACTTTTGGTGCTCATTTTTAAATTTGAAAAAAAAAAACGGACACAACTTATGTTAACACCTAATATAATTTAGGGTAACCAGAAATGCATATTTAATTGTTTTTTTAATCAATAAATTGAATGAAATAGTCCACGGTATATTAATTTAAATAATTATAACTATCCATCCATCCTGTCTTATACAGTACCCGGCGGTAATTAATACACATCGGGCTTAAGAAAAACTGTCGGCCATAATCGGCTAACTTCGGCTTTGTAGAGTGACGTCTCTGTCTCGCGATGATTCAATAGTCTTGTGGCGTAACACGTGTAGGAATGACAGAGATGACACAATACAAAGCCGAAGTTACCCGCAGCTTTATTCCCTCGATTGAACGCGAACAGAAGGAGGTGTCGAAAATGCTCACTTTCGTCTACTTGACATTCCATTTTGAAGGCTTGTAATCAAATAAAATAATATATGTAACGTAAAAGCAAACATAATATCTTGTAGAACAGAAAATTTTCTTTCGAATGACGTATAACTTATTTGTTTTTAGTTTGTGGAAGTATCGGTATCTGAAGAAGCGACCGAATTTTTGATAAAAGTTATAGAGGACTGCACGGAGACGCGGAGGACTTCCAGATTAGTCCGCAAAGACATGATTGGGATGCGCATGGGGCAAGCGATCAAGAGTCAGGACTACGACGAGGAACAAGACGAGGATGTTGATGATTCCGATGAATTTTTAAGGTTATTACGCGCCCCAATGGGGTTTACTATCGGCAGAAGAGCTCATCGTAAGTATTTCATTCTTATTTTTCTTCATAGGTGCTTAAAGAGGTATTTATTCTACTCTAGAAATTAAAAAAAAAATCTTTTTTGCATATTTTTTAAGTTTAGACCTTTCAAAATATGTTCTCAAAAGGAAATTTTAAAGTTCTCAATATTTACGAAGTTATAGCTATAAATGAGGCAGCAATTACGCCGCACCGGAATGACTCGAACAATAATCTCAAAACTTTAAACGCGTTTTTCTCGAAACTACTTTTTTCGACCTGGTCGACATAAAATCTCAAGATCTATTAAACCGATTGCCTTCAAACTTGGTATAAAACTTTGATAAATGTTTTTAAAACCGCCGCCATTTCACGTTTTTTTTCTCCTTGGTACCAACTATAACGACATTATTTTTTATTAAAAAACTGTATGGTTTTTATTTTAGATTTACGAAAAGGCTTCAATCATGTCGACCAGCTCATCCCCTTTTTTTGCAATAACACCTGGAATTGACAGCTGATAACATCTTGAATTTTGAATTTTAGCATTAACGTTGTGGAGGTTTTGGCATTAACGTTGTGGAGGTTTAAAGACATTGTAATTTATTTTCATCAAACACTGTTTATTCCACTTTTTTGTGACGGTATAACCCTACCGGTTTCAAGGCTTTCACCTCATCTTCAGGGGAGCACAAACAAGACTTGTTTGTGCTCTTGTTTGTGCTCCCCTGAAGATGAGGTGAAAGCTTTGAAACTGGTAGGGTTATACCGCCACAAAAAAGTGGAATAAACAGTGTTTGATAAAAATAAATTACAATGACTTTCTTTTTTTATATTTTTAACCTTTGGTTGTCAAAGGGACATATTTAGTCTCATATTTTTCTTTTTACATTACTATATTCATACAACTTGCTTATCAGACTCTGTAATTCACCATAGAGTTTACTTACAAAACTTAATTGTTCATATCTAATGGTTCTGTAGCTTCCACCGTCCATTCTTGTACCCTTACTTATTAACCACTGCATTGTAAAAACAATCTGGCGGACTCGGAAACCAAGCAATCAAATGATTATTCATCATTATGAAATTTATGAACAATATACTTGTAGTAAAAGATACAGTGAGATATCATCAATCAAAGGAAAAGGAAGGGATGGTGGAGAGGAAAGGAAAATCAGGAATGAAACACGTTGTATTTCCGACTAAATTAAGAAGTTTTTTAGTCACACGCCAAAGACGGAGCGAGACTTACATTGGTTTGTAACTGGTTCTAGAGTCTCATTGAATGGACAGTAAAGGACGACGTAAAAAAAAAGGACAGTGAACTGAGAAGGTCAATAAACAATCTCTGTTAGAGTGCGGTGTAAGTCCATGCTCGGAAAGAACCCTTACCTTTGTATTGGGTGTACAAATAAGTCACCGCCGTTTGACAAAAGTTGGCGCCACCAGTAAGTTATGGTTAAAATTGTCAGATGTAAAATGTCATTATCGTAAGGTTGGACATCTGTCAACAACATGACCTTGAAATATTAGTGAATTTTTATCAGTATAACATATTTTTTTGTGTTCGAAAATGTCAAGTTTTGAGCCGAATAAGCGTCATTTGCGGGAACTTTTGATTTACTTCTTCAATTTGAAGAAATCTGCAGCTGAGGCGCATCGATTGCTTGTAGAAGCATATGGTGAGGCTGCCTTAAGTGAGAGAAGTTGTCGTGAGTGGTTTCAAAAGTTTAAGAACGGTGAATTTGACATCGAAGACAAAGAACGTAGCGGAAGGCCGAAAGTGTATGAAGACGCGGAATTGGAAGTATTATTGGATCAAGGTTCGTGCCAAACGCAAGAAGAACTTGCACTTACATTAGGAGTGACTCAACAAGCAATTTCACATGGGTTGAAATCATTGGGAATGATTCAAAAACAAAGAAATTGGGATTCATATGAACTGACACGGAGAAACTTTGAATGCCAATTTTCCACATGTGAAATGCTGCTTGCCAGGCATAAACGAAAGGGTTTTCTGCACCATATAGTCACTGGTGATGAAAAATGCATCCATTATGATAATCCAAAAAGGATGAAATCATGGGGATCCCCTGGTCATGCTTCAACATCTACGGCTAAGCCAAATATTCATGGAAAAAAACTCTTGTTGTGTATTTGGTGGGATCAGCTTGATGTCGTGTATTATGAGTTGCTCAAACCGAATGAAACCATTGCTGGGGCTGTCTACCGAACATAATTGATGAGATTTAGTCGAGCACTCTAGGAAAAGCGCGCCCACTACTACGCCAGACTCGACAAAATTATTCTCCTGCATGATAATGCTAGTCCACATGTTGCGGCACCGGTCAAAACCTATTTGGAAACACTCAATTGAGAAGTTTTACCCCACCCGCTGTATTCACCAGACATTGCTCCTTCTGATTACCACTTGTTTTGATCGATGACGCATGGCCTGTCTGAGCAGCACTTCACATCATATGAAGATACCAAAAATTGAGTCGATTCGTGGATAGCCTCAAAAGATGATGATGATGACTGACGCGGTATTCGTATGCTGACAGAAAGATGGGGAAAAGTAGTGGCAAGCGATGGGTACTACTTCGAATAAAACATGAGGTTCCGTTCTTTCACAATAAATGCCCATTTTTTTATAAAAAACGGCGGAAACTTATTTGTACACCTAATATAACAGAATAATCACTACATTTCTCCAGTTAGATAAACCCAACATTTGTTGATAAATTGTGTCACTCGATAATCTCACCGTCACATACAATTAATTTTCTCTCATATAATTTTAGATTGATTTTTTAAATGAAAATTTTACAGCGCACTACAGAAGTGACCTTTTTGCGCAGCATATAGGCTTGTACATTACCGGTTCAGATCTGAACTCGATGGCCCTGTCTTACGTGGTGTACGAGTTGGCAGTCAATCCTAAGATACAGATGAAGCTGCGTCAAGAGGTGGACCACGTGGAGTACTTGTGTGGAGGAAGAATTAAGTATGAATATCTCAAGGAATTGAAGTACATGGATATGGTGATTTTAGGTGAGATTTATAGATAAATTATATGGATTTGAAGTTCCTGTATATGATAATTTCAGGTGACATTTAAAGATAAATTATATGGATTTGAAGTTCCTGTATATGATGATTTTAGGTGAGATTTATAGATAAATTATACGGATTTGAAGTTCCTGTGTATGATGATTTCAGATGAGATTTAAAGATAAATTATATGGATTTGAAGTTCCTGTATATGATGATTTTAGGTGACATTTAAAGATAATTTATATGGATTTGAAGTTCCTGTATATGATGATTTAAGGTGAGATTTATAGATAAATTATACGGATTTGAAGTTCCTGTATATGATGATTTTAGGTGAGATTTATAGATAAATTATACGGATTTGAAGTTCCTGTGTATGATGATTTCAGATGAGATTTAAAGATAAATTATATGGATTTGAAGTTCCTGTATATGATGATTTTAGGTGACATTTAAAGATAATTTATATGGATTTGAAGTTCCTGTATATGATGATTTAAGGTGAGATTTATAGATAAATTATACGGATTTGAAGTTCCTGTATATGATGATTTTAGGTGAGATTTATAGATAAATTATACGGATTTGAAGTTCCTGTGTATGATGATTTCAGATGAGATTTAAAGATAAATTATATGGATTTGAAGTTCCTGTATATGATGATTTTAGGTGACATTTAAAGATAATTTATATGGATTTGAAGTTCCTGTATATGATGATTTAAGGTGAGATTTATAGATAAATTATACGGATTTGAAGTTCCTGTATATGATGATTTTAGGTGACATTTAAAGATAAATTATACGGATTTGAAGTTCCTGTGTATGATGATTTCAGATGAGATTTAAAGATAAATTATATGGATTTGAAGTTCCTGTATATGATGATTTTAGGTGACATTTAAAGATAATTTATATGGATTTGAAGTTCCTGTATATGATGATTTAAGGTGAGATTTATAGATAAATTATACGGATTTGAAGTTCCTGTATATGATGATTTTAGGTGACATTTAAAGATAATTTATATGGATTTGAAGTTCCTGTATATGATGATTTAAGGTGAGATTTATAGATAAATTATACGGATTTGAAGTTCCTGTGTATGATGATTTCAGATGAGATTTAAAGATAAATTATTTGGATTTGAAGTTCCTGTATATGATGATTTTAGGTGAGATTTATAGATAATTTTTATTTATATAGCGCCGTTAAGACAAAAAAAAGAACGATTTATATAGCGCCATTAAGAGAACAGTTTTTCTCAAGTGTACTCTAACGCGAAATACGAATCCATTATTATTGACAGATTAAAAGTATTACGAAAAAGATATATAGGATTTGTGATGATGTAGGAATGTCTGGCGCACTGTTCACTCTGCCTACCCTGATAGAAAAATTGTATGATAATATATATGATATATGTGTAAAGGAAAAATAATAAATAGTGGAAGATTGTGCACGACAATATATACATGAATGTGGAAGAGACGAAAGTTGTATGCGTGGACAGAAAAGTTTGGAGATTTGTTCTCTCTGCCTACTCCGCAAACGATATAGCGTGATGATAATATATATGTATGTATTTATTTATATTTATTTATTTTACACATGACAAGAAATATACATAATTTGCGAAAAAAACAACAGGTAATTTAATTTGGACACACAATTTTAATGGGTCTGGGTTTCACTTGTCGTGTCTCGCTAGGAAACTACCTGTATCTCACTGAGAACATATAGCATGAAAAAATAAATCGATACTTCTTTCCGATTTTTGATTATATAAAACCCCGTTGCACATTCTCACCAACCTGACAAACAGTGACACTCAATTACACATGTATACATCACGCGAAATCAAACTCCTCACACTTCATCACTCCAGACAGAGCAAAAAATTCATCCCACAATATGCCGCATATAATCATAAAATAAACAAATTATATATGTAAAAATATAAATATAAAACAACAAAAAACACCACATTCAAGAGCTCACACAAATGTATGAGTCATTTAAGAAATGAACCTCCAATAAATAAAACAATGTGTTTATCTGTATTAAGGGTTGTTTTGTTGTTTTCAGAAACTTTGAGGAAATGGCCTATCTTCCCCAGACTGGATCGAGTGTGCACAAAGTCTTATAATCTGCCTCCCCAAAATGCATCCAGCTCTACACCCTATTCGGTAAGTGCTGTTTACATTATGTATCATATACTACCTTGATAAAAAAGTTTTAGGACCGGCCACCGTGTGGTCAGTCACCCGATCGATATTCTTTTTTTTTGTTAGGTTATCACATCTATCATTGACACTTCCCTCCAAATTTCAGCGTCATAGCTTGACATTTGTAAAAGTTACGCTGAACTGAGTACATCTACCTTTGTGCGTGTTTTCGATTTTTTACAAGTTTGAAAATGGCATCAACTGTGCATCAACGAGTTTGCATTAGAAATTAAGAGTTTTTTCAATCGCTTCTTAAAGCATGCCAAGGACGGAGCGAGTTTTATATTGGTTTGTAACTGATTCCAGAGTCTCACTGCATGGACATTTATACACCTTGTCATGCACAATATATTCTTTTATTCATATTTCTCACTTTACCTTCTTTTAAAATCTGGTACACTTAGTCCAGTCACGTTTTCCTCAATTTACCTCTTTCACACACACCTTGACTTGTATATTCGCTTAGTCATTCTTTCATCATTCATTCTCTGCACATGTCCAAAACATCTTAGGGTTCATTTTATCCATGCATTTATTTCTGATATCTTTATTCCGCCTTCTTTCAAACATTGACACTCCACAAAATTTCCTCAGACCTCGGCCACACAGGTAGGATTTGGTGCTTAGAGCTACGCTGCGAGCTAGGTGACATATCCTAGTGAACCAACGGACATCATACTATCGCAATGGCCACACTGCACATTTCGCGCCACGCTACAAAACAATTAGTCACCTGTGAGTCTCCTAGCGAGCAGACGTTTGGTTAATTTTATTGTGTCACCAAGTGATTTTACAAGATAGAGAAAGTTTTAACAGGAGCTGTGTATAAAAGGGAGCCTTTGTGGAACCCATCGAGCAAATGTACTTATATTTACTTGTACTTGTACTTATATTTATTTACTTTTACTTATTTTTAATTATTTACTTGTACTTAACACATCAATCAATAAGTCCCGGGACTTACTAACAGATGGTGCCTCTAATAACAAATCCATACCATTCTCAGTTAGTACAAACCTTCAGAAGTTATGTGTCAAACTTTCATGACATTCCGACATTGTGTCATTGAGTCACAGTGGTTTTAGTGATGCTACTTTTGCTATTTTCAAAACAAAGGAAAAACCGAATTTTGTGTTGATAAAACATTGCTTTTTAATGGGAAAAAATACCGTTCAAACTCAGCGATGGCTTGAAAAGTGTTATCCGGGCTCTGCTCCGTCGAAAACGACCATTTGTCGGTGGTATGCTGATTTCAAATACGGTCGTACAGACACAAATGATGCTGAATGCTCTGGTCGTCCAAATGAAGCGGTTAACATAATATATATTTATTTTTAATCTTGATTTAATTCCATTATTGTTATTTAATGTTTCCTAGAATCTGCCATGCCTAAACAATTAATATATTAAATATACTAACTTTCATCAAATATTATATCTCAAATAGCTACAAAACTTTTCATCGTATTTCTGCAATTCTTTGTCGAGAAGTTGAAACTCCCCACTCCATAATTCTAGATAACATTAACATTACTAGAGCTAGTTGCAACCCGTGAAATATTCACCGAAATAAAACAAATTCTACATTTATGAAAATATATATTCATAAATGTAACATTTGTTTATATATATCATTTATACATCGTCCCCTTTTACACCGATTCAAAAATTGTTAGCTGGGTATTTAAAATTCGTTCAGTATCACGGACCCACCGAGATTCAAATTTCGAATTACTTTCGGAGAGAATCCAAGTATTCCTCACTCGCTCTCTCGTATTCAAAATTCAATTCTCGTATTCTTTCTTTGGTGACAACCATCGTACGGGTTTTGGCCTATTTATATTATGATGCAGCCGACAAGTTCGAATTTGAGATGTTCGAAATTTTAAACTTAAATTTTCTGAGAGAAGTAGCTGTCAGGTTAGTTTTGAGAGTGGCATCGTTTGTTGACTCAACCGCTCCCAAATGTCGAATGAATTTGTGCGAAGCACTTTGGTGTGGCCAAGCATGAAGTCACCTAGTCTATTAGTCACGTAGCACCTAGCAAACCACTTTGGTGTGGCCTCGGCCTTAGTGCACGCATCACCACAGCATTAATCTTACTCTCATCCTCCTTCTGCTAAGTCCAAGTTTTACTTTGATACAATACATTAAGGTGAGCACCTTTATATAAATCTATTTCCAGCTGAAACCTGGTGACACAGTATGGATCCCAACACACAGCATCCACCATGATCCTCAGTACTTCGAGAATCCAGAGACCTTCGACCCAGAGAGGTTTTCTGAAGAGAACAAAGCTAAACTAAATCCGTTGGCCTTTATGCCTTTTGGCGTTGGACCTCAAAAATGCTTGGGTGAGAATTTACAAAATAATTAATTGGTTTATTTAAAGCACTGTAGTGCCTTAATAAAAATATAACAGATATTTTAATTTTTATTAAAAATTATTTATTTAATCATTAATATTAATATTGTCCCCTTTAAAGTAGTCCTCATAAGATATTATACATACCTACCCTTCCGTTATAAGCACAAGCTCCCGAAGCATTATCTGTTGCCTGACTAGTCCACCTGCAGTATTAGCTGGGACGACCAAGGTCTGAGTGAATGTGATGGAATACAAGTAGCCTGAACGAGTGGACTTGTTTTTTGCTAAATAATTAGTGTAAGAATTGTTATCTAGTTATAAGTTGTATGTAGGTGTTAATTATTTCTAAGAAATCATATATTAAGATTGAATAAATAAAATAAAATTATATGTAGGAAAATAAGATTAAGTAAGTGCATAAATAATTTTATTTATTTATTATTACACATGACAAGAAATATACACAATTTGAGAAAAAACAACAGGTAATTTGATTTGGACATACAATTTTAAGGGATCTGGGTTTGTTGCCTTTCATTTGTCGTATCCCCAGTAAACTAGGCTTTTGCCTGTATCTCACTGAGGATAATGAAATATATAAATAAGATTAGTTAAGTAATAAATGTGTACCTATATATAGGTATTACTTATGACAAATGTTTGTACAATAATTTACTTTGTTTAATAAAAAAAAAAAAAGATATACATTTTTGCCAACGTTTTTTTCCGATCCACAAAACATTTGTAGAACATGTTTTTTTGGGGTAGCCTTTAGGTCAGCCAGCGCTTGTGTCTTTATTTTTTGGGGTAGCCTTTAGCTCAGCCAGCGCTTGTGTCTTTATTTTTTGGGGTAGCCTTTAGCTCAGCCAGCGCTTGTGTCTTTATTTTTTGGGGTAGCCTTTAGCTCAGCCAGCACTTGTGTCTTTATTTTTTGGGGTAGCCTTTAGCTCAGCCAGCGTTTTTGTCTTTATTTTTTGGGGTAGCCGTTTTTTAGCTCAGCCAGCGCTTTTGTCTTTATTTTTTGGGGTAGCCTTTAGCTCAGTCAGCGATTTTGTCTTTATTTTATGAGGTAGCCTTTAGCTCAGCCAGCGCTTTTGTCTTTATTTTTTAGGGTAGCCTTTAGCTCAGCCAGCGCTTTTTTCTTTATTTTTTGGGGTAGCCTT
Source organism: Odontocerum albicorne (assembly GCA_949825065.1). Taxonomy (NCBI): domain Eukaryota; kingdom Metazoa; phylum Arthropoda; class Insecta; order Trichoptera; family Odontoceridae; genus Odontocerum; species Odontocerum albicorne. The sequence goes on along the minus strand of OX463866.1, from coordinate 5,002,504 downwards.
TAGCTCGGCCAGCGCTTTTGTCTTTATTTATTGGGGTAGCCTTTAGCTCGGCCAGCGCTTTTGTCTTTATTTTTTGGGGTAGCCTTTAGCTCAGCCAGCGCTTTTGTCTTTATTTTTTCAATACAGGCTAAGTCCAATTACATTGATTAATACAAAAATGTTAACATTAAAAAAAATTATATGAAATAAAAAAATATGTATATGCATACATATATACACACAAACATACACAAACATACACATACATACACACATACACATATCGTCATTGTTCTGCGGAAAGCATTTAAGTCCATGTTTGCTTAAAATGACTTTTTTATGCCATTTTACTTAAAATAAAAATATCTACACATGGAAAAAAAATATTTATGTCCAAAAGTTATACTACCTTGGTCAAAAAGTTTTAGGACCAGTCACCCGATTGGAATTGTTTTTTTTAATAGGTTACCACATCTATCATTGACACTTCCCTCCAAATTTCAGTGTCATAGCTTGACATTTGTAAAAGTTACGCTGTACTGAGTACATCTACCTCTGTGCGTGTTTTCGATTTTTTACAAATTTGAAAATGGCATCAACTGTGCATCAACGAGTTTCCATTAAATTTTATGCGAAAAACGGATTTAACGGTCCGCAGACCTTGGAAATGTTGGAGAAGATTTTGATGAATAAACTTGTATTTTCGATTTTATGAATAAAGTCCTAAAACTTTTTGATCAAGGTAGTATGGTTTCGCTGTTATAAAAAGATAAAAACTCATAAAACTTGATTTTACCCCACCTTCCGAAACTTAAATTGCATTTATCTCAAAACTCAATATTTGGACTTAAATACTTTTCGCAGAACAACGATGATATATTCAAAGTCACTTAAATATGTTAATGAGTGCTTTCTAACTTGAAAATTCTGAATGGAAATAATCGAATCCAAAACCTCAGGGTGAAAGTAATTTATTTTACTAACTAGCTCGCAAATTTTCATTGAATAATGAAAGGTGATATCGTCCTTTTTTTTAATTTACAGCTTCAAAATTTGCAATGATGTCAATGAAGACAGCACTGTTCATCATGGTCCGAGAGTTCGACATCATCCCAACACCAAGAACTCAGATCCCCCTGAAGATCAACAATAGGAAGTTTATGGCAGCTCCTGATGACGGCTTCTGGATTGCCCTTAGCTCAAGAGATTGGACGACCGTTGGAATTATACAGAAGTTTGACCAATTCAAAAATTTATAAATTCTAACAATCATTTTTGTAATTTTAAAACGAGAATAAGATTAGAGAATTATTTATACTTGCCATATTACGAATACAGTAATTCACTCTTATCTACGGGTGAAATGTTCCAAGACCCCCAGTTGATACCTGGAGCCGTGGTTAGTTAGCCATGGTAATTTAGAAAAAGTGGATATGTTAATATGAAAGAGATGTATTTAAAAAAAAATAACTATTTATTTAAAAAAAGAACTATTGTATTTATTTAAAAAAAGAACTATTTATTTAAAAAAATAACTATTGTATTTATTTAAAAAAAGAACTATTTATTTAAAAAAAGAACTATTTATTTAAAAAAATAACTATTGTATTTATTTAAAAAAATAACTATTGTATTTATTTAAAAAAAGAGCTATTTATTCAAAAAAATATGCTACATATCCCCGTTCTCCCATTATAGTTATTTTTTTTGCTCATGTACCGTAGACCTGTTGGCTGACTAACTAGGAATTCCTGTTTTAAGTCAATCAACATGTGTCAATTAAACAATATTGTCAGATTTACAGTTTTTCAGTTAAAGAAATAAAACAAAAAAAACATTAGTAGCAATATGCCATGCTCTACAAACATCAAGAATTCTGCAATTCAAAGTAACAACATATAAACAACAGAATCCCCACCACTTTTTCTCTGTGTTCAATAATAATCTTTCAGCAATGTCCTGAAAAATGAGTATAGCTATTCCTTCAGTGTGTATTTGAGCATAGCAACGAGAAACGACTTTTAAAGGGTCTTTCAAATTGAGCAGGTTTTTTAATACATTTTTTTTTAAATTCTTGAATAAAACACACAACTTGCTTTGATTTCAAAAAACTTTTTATTGGTCATTGAAGTATAATGTATGACATTTAAACACAAAAAAAAACAATATCCGCCAAATGTCTACCTCTTGCAGCTCCACTATTTTGTCAAAATTTTCGATGACATTTCGGCATAATTACGGTTCTAACTCACCAATAACGCGAATAATTTCGTACTTCAGCTCAGGAATTGATCGGGGGTCATTCTTATAGACGACCTGACTTTTCACGTAATCCCAGAGAAAATAGTCCAACGGTGTCAGATCACATGGTCTTGGTGGGCAATTAACATCACCGTTTCCAGAGATTACAATACATAAAATAATTCAACAATTTGAACGCGTTGTTGTATTGTACACGACTCTATTTTTATAAATGTCATACATTACACTTTTCAAATGTCACAAGATCCAGGCAAGTTCGTGACGCCATCTATGTTTTATCCAAGAATTTAAAAAACCGCTCAACTTGAAAGATCCTTTGCCTTGTTGACAAGACGTTACGATATATCCTCGTTGCTAAAAAAACTGATTCTTTGACCAAAATAAATGTTCGTCATTTTAACACTAAATATATTCCTTCTACTATTATTTTTAGTTTAATAAATGTGTCCAATCATCCTTTGGGCGTCTGTTTCGTATTATTTATTTATTTGCTTGATTAGGTAGGACCTCTGGTGTATGTTATATTGTCCATGCAAATGCCGAAAATGGGGATGACATTTGATGAAAACAACACATTTTGTATAAAAAAATAAAACCTTCATTTACTAATAATTTTTAGCGAGTTTTATTTTCTTATACCCCTTTGACCTAAATTCTACAACTCCCTCATTTTCGTGTTAAAGACACTATACTGCTTCCGTCCAGAATAGAGCCACCTGGGAGTTTCATGGAACAAGTCCTTTAAAACATCGAACTCTTCAGGCATTACAAAAAACAAGACAAGCTGTGGCAAGTACTGAAGCTTTATGTCTGAATGCAACAGAATATGGTTTCAAGTTCTTGCAAACCTGCTGCCTCCTAATTTATGATTCGAAGATACCTTTATGGGGAATAACGGAAGGTGTGTCTAAATTACACGTTATCAATGCATGTGGATGTTTCCTGCCATCACTTGACTCACCTTAAATTCCGATGATCTTTTAGGATCCACCATCGATCTTTCCAGTTCACCGTTCCTCTTTTTTTACGTCGTTCTTTACTGTCCATGCAGTGAGACTCTTGAATCAGTTACAAACCAATATAAGACTCGCTCCGTCCTTGGCATGCTTTAAGAAGCGACTGAAAAAAACTCTTAATTTGAAGTCAGTAAAATAACGTGTTTCATTCCTGATTTTTCTTTTCCTTTCCTCTCCACCATCCGATCCTTTTCTTTTGATTGATGATCTCACTTTATATGAAAAAGAATGTTCGGGTGATTGTCCGTCTATGTGGGGTTCGTGGGCATATGCTCACGTACGTGTTTATGGATTTCGTGGGGATGGATAGTCATTTGAATGATTTATGCGATCATGTAACTTGCTTCATTGACTTTTGTCTGGTTGGTTGGAAGAGATTGCCGCCTGGCAATAATCCCGCCAGATTGTATTTGTAATAAAAGTGTTAAATAAATAAATAGGACCGAGGGACAACAAGTATTTGAGAGGAACATGAGCTCACCTGATAGCTGGTGGCAGCATTGGAATTGGTCTTCCGTCAAAAATATCCACCTTGTATGTGATCTTAACGTGCTTTTCCAAGGGTTTGAATTACCACGTAGATTGTGGTGTAATAAAATCCTCCTCTTGAGACACTACTGCAAGTGTTGCATAGACTGCTCTTCGCCGTAGATACAAAGAGGCAATTCATCATATAACAATCCCCATTTTGACATATTGAATAAGCCTAGAAAGCAATGCTTACATTTGGAGCCCGGTGGGGGCGCAGAACTCGCTCATGGTGGAGAAAGTAAAACAAAAATATCTACGATATCTCTATATGAGAGTGTTCGGTGTCTATCCGGGGCTTTATCCTACTCAGTTCCTGCTGGGCATGCTCGGGTATAACTCCTTGAGCGTAAGAAGAGATCTGCGTCTCCTGATATACGTTGTCAGACTCTTTCGAGGAGTTGTGAGCTGTCCAACATTACTACAAAGATTAGCGTTAAATGTTCCTAACAATTACACTAGACTGCACCGGCAAGAACTGTTCTCAATAACATACGCAAGAACGGGTCTTCCAGCCACTATGCCTGTTGGAAGGGCCTTAACTCTTCTGAACGGGACTGCTTCGGATATTGACATATTTCATATCACATTACCAAAAGCAAAAGTAAATTATCTTCTTAGATTGAGCGCGTTAGAAAGCACTCATCAACATACTTAAGTGACTGTGAATATATGTGTATCATATGTTTGTGTGTATATGCATTATTTTTTATTTTATATAATTTTAAAATATTTTTTTTCTATGTAATTTTGCTTCTTTTTTAATGTCTTGTATTTTTCAAAGTAATTGGGCTAAGCCTGTTTTGAAAAAATAAATAAATAAAAATATTGTTCTTAAATCTCCCAAGTTCTGTTAGGAGCCTGAAAAATATTCTACAAGTCAAAATAAGTGCCAAGTTTCCGACGAACTCTGTAGCTTAGTGGATTGTCACTTGATTTTAATTCGGGAGTTTGAGAATAAAAAGATAATTTATATAGCGCATTTAGGGAGTAGACTCTACTGAAGGGCAATTTAAGTCGGGTCACTAACCCACTATTATTTACAGATTAAAAATTAAATTTAAATAACAATTTTATATAGCGCCGTTTAGGGAATACACTTTCATCAAGGGCGCTCTCACTCAAGACTCAAACCTACTATTATTAAACAAGTCAGGTCTGGTGACTATAGCAGCGTCCAATCATGCACAACCCTTCCTTTGAGGGCACGGAGGTCAGTCGTGAAAAGCCATTTTACCAACAAGGCTGGTTGGGAAAAGGCATTTTACCAACAAGGCCACGGATATCAGTTGGGAAAAGGCATTTTACCAACAAGGCTACGGAGGTCAGTCGTGAAAAGGCATATTACCAACAAGGCCACGGAGGTCGGTCGTGAAAAGGCATTTTACCAACTAGGCCACGGAGTCGGTCGTGAAAAGGCATTTTACCAACTAGGGCACGGAGGTCAGTCGTGAAAAGGCATTTTGCCAACTAGGCTACGGTGGTGGGGCGTGAAAAGGCATTTTACCAACTAGGGCACGGAGGTCAGTCGTGAAAAGGCATTTTGCCAACTAGGCTACGGTGGTGGGGCGTGAAAAGGCATTTTACCAACTAGGCCACGGAGGTCAGTCGTGAAAAGGCATATTACCAACAAGGCCACGGAGGTCAGTCGTGAAAAGGCATTTTACCAACTAGGGCACGGAGGTCAGTCGTGAAAAGGCATTTTACCAACAAGGCCATGGAGGTCGGTTGTGAAAAGGCATTTTACCAACTAGGCCACGGAAGTCGTTCATCAAAAATATTACAAAAGTATAAAATAAGTTGAGTGTAAGGAGAGGAAGATGTTAGCTGCGGCCATTATATTGGATACTACCTCGCACTTGTAAAAATGTTTAGAAAAATATATTAGGTAAGAAAAACGCGGAAATCTTATTAAGGAAAGACGAACATCTTTGTAGATCTTTCGTTATTTGATAAAAACCCATTCGGCTTTAGGTGTAGTTTAGTGTATGTGTGTAGTGTTCATACATAACCATGAACTCTGATAACACCTCGCAAAAAAATATTGTCTTCAAGTGTTTCCTAAAGCTGCACACGGATACCACTAGCCAACATCAGAGTCTCAACCGCAACGTGAACGGGTGGTTCTTTTCCCACCGCGAAAGCCTCGAAACATATCTGAAAGTTATTAAAATTTGACATATTAATTTTCATCTATTGGTTTGTATTGTGGGGTCAAGTTTTCACTTTTAAAATTGGACGAGGAGACTTTTTTAGAAAGATAAAAAAACGCTCATTTTAAATTAGGGGAAAGTATTATAGCAATTTTACCCTCTCACGAAAATGTTTAAAAAAAGTCACGGGGGCGTGTACCTGAATGGTTTACTCAAGCGCCCAAATACCTAGTCGCAGCACTGCAAAGTGTTGACCGTTTATTTCATGTCTTTGTAATTTTGGTCATTGCGGATTACGTCATACCAATTCGTCTCTGAGTCTTTGCTTTAATATCCCAACTTTTTTATAATAGTGCTATTATATAGATAAATTTGTCATCATCCCCCGTACTACGTGTCTAAAGTATCGTAAGCTTCTTCTCACATACATAACAGCGAGACGCGTCTCAGCCTCAAGCTCAACAATAACAAATCAATTGGCTCTCGCAGTCCATGGAATGCGTAAGACCATAACACTCGATATTTTAAACCATATAAAAAAAATCAGGCAATGGATCGGAACTATTATTACAACATTTAAAAAAAAATTATCCACTTTGCACGGATTTCTCTTGTTACATAAAGAGGAGCTGTTTCTAGCGTTAGCTTATTCGTTAGGAATAACATCAGCCAGGATTCTTCTCATATCAACGAGACTATATCAACAGTGTCATTCAGTTGGTTCAATATCTCTATACCACGCGTGACTGAGTGTTTAGCCATGATATTCCTTCTGTAAGTTGGTATGTAGAACAGAGGGTGATTACTTGCACGGGCATATTTATTAGGTACATATAAACTTAGTGCTTCTAGAATCGCGGGACAGTTAAAGCAACCTTGAAAAACCTTAAGTAGGAATATCGCAATGGATTCTTGCCTTCTTGTTTCGAGGCTTCTTTAGTTACACACCGTGAGAGGTTCGACATGATGAGCATATTTTGGGTAACATGAGTTTTAGTGCTTGGGCTTACAGTAGGAATGACTTTGTAAAGCTTCGTGTGAACTGTGGAATGCTCAAACATGCAGTGAGACTCTGGACTCAGTTACAAACCAATATAAGACTCGCTCCGTCCTTGGCATGCTTTAAGAAGCGACTGAAAAAAACCTCAATTTCTAATCAGTAAAATAACGTGTTTCATTCCTGATTTTTTTTTCCTTTCCTCTCCACCATCCCTTCCTTTTCTTTTGATTGATGATATCTCATTTTATATGAAAAATAATGTTCGGGTGATTGTTCGTCTTTGTGGGGTTCGTGGGCATATGCTCACGTATGTGTTTATGGATTTCGTGGGGACGGATAGTCATTTGAATGATTTATGCGACCATGTAACTTGCTCTATTTACTTTTGCCTGGTTAATTAGAAGATAGTGCCGCCTGGCAATAATCCCGCCAGGTTGTATTTGCAATAAAAGTGTTAAATCAAATTAATAAATAAACTCCTGAGTATGGTGTGTTTTTGGCGATTGTGTTCGAGGCATTGTGGAATGAACTTTTGGTCGGAATGAAATTATGAAGTGTGCGGAGTTTGACTTGCTTGATATTTAATCAAGTCTTACTGCTTATCAAGTTGATGAGAGTTTGTGAAAGAGGAATTGTATATTCAACAATCGGTAAAAAAACATCAATTTATTTGTTCATGTTTATATGTATGTCTTCAGTAAGATACAGGCAAAAGCCTAGTTTAGTGGGGAACCCATGTAAATTGAGCGTCTATCTCAAATTACCTTTTATTACTTTTTTCATTAATTATTTAATTGTAAAGGGTCTTTCAAATTGTCCGGCTTTTTAAATTCTTAGATAAAACACAGGTGGCGTCGCGAACTTGACACGCGAATCGAGTCTTGTGGCATTGAGAAGTGTAATGTACGACATTTATAAAAATGGAGTCGTATACAATACAACAACGCGTTCAAATTGTTGAATTATTTTATGTATTGTAATACCCTGAAACGGTGATGTTGATTGGCCACCAAGATCATGTAATCTGACACCGTTGGACTATTTTATCTGGGGTTACGTGAAAAGCCAGGTCTATAAGAATGACCCCCGATCAATTCCTGAGCTGAAGGACGAAATTATTCGCGTTATTGGTGAGTTAGAACCGCAATTATACCAAAATGACATCGAGAATTTTGACAAAAGAGTGGACATCTGTGGAGCTGCAAGAGGTGGACATTCGGCAGATTTTGTTTATTTGTGTTTAAATGGCATACATTATACTTCAATAATCAATAAAAAGTTTTTTTTTAACTAAAGCAAATTGTGTGTTTTATTTAAGAATTAAAAAAATCGCTCAATGTGAAAGACCCTTTGCAATAACTCTTCATGTAAATAAATACTCGTAAATACAACTTGCATCTCGCTCTACAAGTGTGAACCAATGTGTTTGTTAAATTAAATACAACTTGCATCTCGTTCTACAAGTGTGAACCAATGTGTTTGTTAAATTAAATACAACTTGCATCTCGTTCTACAAGTGTGAACCAATGTGTTTGTTAAATTAAATACAACTTGCATCTCGTTCTACAAGTGTGAACCAATGTGTTTGTTAAATTAAATACAACTTGCATCTCGTTCTACAAGTGTGAACCAATGTGTTTGTTAAATTAAATACAACTTGCATCTCGTTCTACAAGTGTGAACCAATGTGTTTGTTAAATTTTAAGATCTATCCATAAAATTCACAATAAATCCAATTCTTCTTGTTCAGTGTATGTGAGCGTTGTTCCACTATAGTTCGAAAATTCTAGGATGAGTCCTGTGGCACCTCACAAATTTGCCCCAATACAACCTTGTAACGATGTTCAGTAATTTTAATTATTTTATCAACTTTAATATAAGCCTCAATTCTAATGAATAGCAAGTTATTTAGGTAAATACATTACATTAGGTTGTATTGGGGCAAATTTGTGAGCTGTCACAGGACTCATCCTAGAATTTCCGAACTATAATAACAAATGTAAGTTATTTATCAGTATAAAATATGTGTTCCACATTACGTAAAGTCTACTTGGCTAAATTTGGTAATATTTTGTAGTATACATTACATATATTGAATTTAAATATACACATTAATATTAACCCTTTAACGGGCATAATCAGAAATGGGTGGCATATGCGACCACCCTTATGGTTATACTTATAAGGATTCATTTTCTTAATGAAACGTTTGTGAATATAAATTGTAAGGAGGCGTGTTGATATGTGGGTACATTTTGTATTCACCATATTGATAATACTCTGTGTCACAATGCTCTGAATATATTTTGTACAGTATTGTTACAAGTTTGTCTTGCCCTATATAAGAGCAAACCATGTATCACTTGTGTCCCACATTAAATAAACTTAACACCCTTATGGTTATACTTATAAGGATTCATTTTCTTAATGAAACATTTTTAAGTAACACAAATGTCAACTTGGCAAATGTAGCGGACGGGCAGAGGTCTTATTTAAGACGGATAGTCGTGAAGTTAGCTGCATGTTCAGTAGCAACGATCTAAACATGCGGTCAATTTATTGTCAAATATGTAAATAGGTATTATAAGTAAATCCCCATTCATTATATCTCATATAAGAATTGTATTTCCTAATACAACCTAAAGTTTGATAATATTACCTAAACATTCATTGGTCACTTTTGCTCCCACTGACATGACCCCTGAAATGGGCACAGGTCTCATATGTGAGCGCCTCATTTCCAAAAAGTAAGTATTTTTAAAACACATTTCCGAAGAAATAAAGTTGATTTGATACACATAATAATGATTTATTCAGCAAAAAACTCAATATCTCAAAAATAAAAACTTGCCCTATAAAGGGTTAAACAATGTGTTTGTTATTATTACAAGTGCTTTTATGTATCTGCGTGTTTGTTATTATTACAACTGCTTTTATGTATCTGCGTGTTATTATTACAACTGCTTTTATGTATCTGAGTGTTATTATTACAACTACTTTTATGTATCTGCATGTTATTATTACAACTGCTTTTATGTATCTGCGTATTTAACACTGATCAAACAAAACACCGATCTTCTCAATATTTTTGTACAGTGCTGAAACTTGGACCTTGGGAGAATCAGAAAGACGACGGATCGATATCTTTCAAATGTGGTGTTGACGCAGAATGCCTCGAATACCATGGACAAACATGATAACAAATGTGTCCATCTTAGCCGTGCTCAAAATAAACGATCGCTTCTCATCATTGTGTATGCGACGTGTCCTGCAGTATTTCGGTCACATCATAAGAAGAGAGCTGAGTAGTCTGGAGAAACTTTTAGCCGTCGGAAGAGACGAAGGAACGAGATTTTGAAGATGACTCCCGACCAGATAGAGTGACTTGATCAGGATTGCGACGAGGTCTTCAATATCGGATGCTCTCCGATCGAACCGGGAATGATCCAGATGGAAGGAGACCATTAATAGGGTCATCGACGGCTGCCGCCATCGCCAGACATGAGAGACAGGACGACGGAGAGTTAGTTTATTATAAGATAAAGATTTGTATTTTTATTAACAAATTAAAAATTTTGTATTGACTTGTCATATATGCATTTGTTTGTAAAAGACACTGTTGTGTCGTTGATTAACTCTTACTCTAGGCAACTAGAAACTGCTGAAATTTGCATGCTAAGATGGTCAGCAGGTGTGTCCCTAAGATACAAAATAAGAAGCTCACGCATTCGTGGAAGCCTGGGTGTTACAGACATCAACAGCAAGATGGAGGAGAGGCGATTGAGATAGTATGGGCACGCTGGACGCAGAGCACCCGATCACATTGTGAACCAGGCAAGCTCCATGGATCTTCCTCGAATAACAACCAGAGGAAGACCAAAGAATTCATGGGTGGTGCAAAAAGATAACCTGATGTAGTGGCACGGCCTGACGGACGTAGTCCGGGACAGAAGAGCATACAACCTGAGGACAAGGAGAGCTGACCCCAACAGTCTTCGCAGACAATGAGTTGGGATGGAGCCAGGGAGATAGAGAGAGAGACTGTTGTGTCGTTGATTATGTAAATAAACACATAAAATAACACTTTAGGATTTTTGTTAGAAGGTATCAGGTTTTCAACAACCTCTGTGACTTATTGCATATAGGCCATAGAGGTTCAGTACTTGCAGTTCGTCTTGTGTTTTGCAAGAACTGCATGCTCGTAGGAGGTCAGAAACGGTGATGTTTCTTCAACGGCAAGTGGAATAATTAAACCGTAATTTACCAATTATATATACCATAAAGCAATGCAAATATATTCTCATTAAAAATAACACATAATGGTTTGTGAATGTATGTTATCGCAAAATTTCTCGCAATTTCTATATCAACCTCTACCATCTTTCTTTTTGCGGCGTTTTCTTCTCGGAAGTGGTAGGAGCGGGATACGAAGCGGGGTCTGTTACAATGTGGTCGGTATTATTTCCGAAGCTATTTGGGTTTGGAATATTTGCTCTGAAAAAGGACGGCAATAATCAACATTTCGATGTGACCAATGTTGCGATGGCGGACTTGAAGGAGTGGTAAAAAAACAGACAGGGTATGCGCACAGTAATTTACTTCTCATTATTATGCAAGCGTTGCATTTTGGACAGGGAAGCGGAACATTTTTTTTTGAATATTTATTTTTATACGTTCAATTGTTGACCGATTCAACCAGCTTAGAAACTATGCAGGCTGACAAATTTATCTACCTAGCGGCGGCTGGTCTCGAGGTACATTGGTGCGCTGAACCGGAGAAATAATTCGTAGTATAGATAAATAGTCTCACGGTTTACTGTATGTCTCTGTCTGTCCTATATGAATCTGCGTTTCCGTCCGGTGCGTATTCGAGATCGCTCCAGTATAAATTGGCGAACTTGGCCGGTCAATTCGAAAGGAATATATTTCAAAAATTTTACTTTAATTTTCACTTAAATAAAAATACTCGTACTGTTTGTCAGTATTTTTATACATACGAGTATTTAATCTATACAAATATTTAACATTTTTGTAAGTCATATTTGCGAATATATAATTTAATTATTGCGAATTATTTCTCCGGTTCAGCGCACCAATGCACCTCGAGACCAGCCGCCGCTGCTAGGGACACCAATAAAAAAAAAACAACTTTCGAAGCAGAGATTCGCAGATGAATTGATATGGTAAAATGTGCAGTGGACAAACTTATAAACATATGGAAAAATCAATCTATAGCGCACGTTTGTATTGTTGTTAAAATACTCAGTGATTAGAAAAACACTACCATGTTGAAATTAGGAGTGCGATTTTTGTCTAATCTAATGTATAATTCAAACAATTTCAAAAGCTTAGAATGTATTTTGTTATAACTTAAGTTTCCTAGAATTTAGTATCACTCCATCCACTATTATTTTAAAATTGTATTATTTGGCATTGTAATTATGTATTTATGATACATTAATATGTTAAATAATCTTACATACAATAATAATTGTATTTTTATGTGCTATAATCTAATTAAAGCCGACGAACATTTTTAATTCATAATACTTGTACTTATATTTATTTAGAATCTTGAAAAATTCTATTATTGTTATTTAATGTTTCCTAGAATCTGCCATGCCTAAACAATTAATAGGTTAAATAAACTTACTTTCATTTTATTTTTATGATTTATACAATTTAAGCTGACAGCATTTTTAATTTACAAAAACTGTGTTCATTTCAATGTTTGAATATAAAATATTATTTATATATTTTTTTGCTTTTTCAATTCATTAAAAAAATAAAGTGACAAATTTTTGTAAACGCACTGTTACTCACACTATTGCAAAATGAGTCTTCTAGCTTAATTATCTATACCTCAGCATTCAAATCAATCACTTACAAAAAAATATTAGTACGAATTTCGTTGTAAAGTCAGATGTCGAAAAAAATATTGGAATAAAATTTTCAATTATTCTTATTTATGTGCGGCCCTTGGAAATTTTTAGGTCGTCAAGGCGGCCCGTGGGAAAATTTGGGTTGGCCATACCTGGTTTAAAGTGAGTGAGCAGTTACACACCAGCAAACTTACCGGCCACACCGGTGTACTGGATCCGATGGCGCACCAATGTAAGAGGATCTGAGCACACCGGCCTGTTGTTTTTATCTTTTTGAAAGAATATATATATGACTGAAGTCATAGGTATCCTTATACCTCCGAATACTAGGCGATAAAATGTCTGTGTTATTCGAGGACTGTAGCACAGTGTGGGGTTCGAACCGATAATCTTTCGCATGAAAGTCCAGTGTGTTACCTCGCAACCATGCGCCTCACAAATCAGACATGGAGTTACTGAAATGTTGTGATCTTTCGATTGTTGAATTATAACGTGCAACTGCAGTTAATAAATTGTTATTGGCTTATTTGAACCGTAAAGGGTTTCGTGTATTTCTAGCAGGTGCGTGGAAACCTATTTGAGCCATATTGAGGCTATCAACGATATTGTGAATAACTTTCCTTTTTCATTAAAAAAGTTAAAACACATTTTGCCCGCGTTCCGATTGTTGTCAAGACAAGGTGCGCAGTACCAAAGACAATTTTGGGTAATTACAGTTATGTACAACGGGGGCGGTACGTGGAACAGAGACCTTGTAAGCGGTGCTCAGCTCGTCTATGGGCGGAATTGTTCCCGAACCAAGATGGCAGAAGGCGGGCCGACACACGTTTCGGAGGAATACTTTTTTCAACACTTTTTAACTTCAGGTTCAAAATAGAGGAAGTATTGTACTAATTATTTATAAAAGAGATTATAAACATTTAAAATTTTATTTTGAAAAAATAAGCCAATCATCTTAACCGTAGTAACTTTGGTAAGACGCTTGTATTCCAGCCCGGGAGTTGCAGGTAAGAAACATATCTATTATATAATTTGTCAAATGCCGGTAATGAAACAAAACATACTTTAACAGTGAAGGGAAAATTAAACAAAACATATTGTCAAAGTGAAATGAAAATGAAACAAAATATTCTGTGACCGTGAAGTGAAAATGAAACAAAACATTCTGTGACCGTGAAGTGAAAATGAAACAAAACATTCTGTGACCGTGAAGTGAAAATGAAACAAAACATTCTGTGACCGTGAAGTGAAAATAAAACAAAACATTATGTGACCGTGAAGTGAAAATGAAACAAAACATTATGTGACCGTGAAGTGAAAATGAAACAAAACATATGTGTATATGCAGAAGCTATTGTAATATTGTATATAATGTAAGGAATATTCTAATATTTTAAAAAGCCGTCACTTATTTGAGTTCTGAATCAATTGACGATGTGAATGACGAGGATAAACAGACCTATCCAATTCAAATATAATTCATCGATGAATTAACATCTTCAGGAATGCCGCTGTATACAATACAACTTATTGCTATGTGGCAATATCTTCCAATCAACCAGAAAAATGTTGACGAGGCCTTAAGTGTAAACCAGACTGGAATGCTTTTAAAATAAATCCAAGTTCCAACGGGAATCATACCAGTAACCTCCGGGCTAGGAGACAAGCGTCTTACCAATTAAACTACGGAGGTCGTCTGTATGGTATGTCGAGATATGAAATTTTGGTGCTATGTCCTTTCTGCTTATCCCAACAGTGAAACGATACGTGTGTATTTTGTATACTATTACACTTTCGTTGTTTCCAGTACAACCTTGAAGACTTATTACCAAATATTAATATAATCCAACCCATCAGAGAGGTATTGAAGAGGCCTTAATTGAAAATCAGGCTGGAATCCTTTTTCAAAAAATCTGGGTTCCAACGGGAATCAAACCCGTAACCTCCGGGTTGGGAGACAAGCAGCATCTTACCAACTAGGCCACGAGGTCATCTGTACGTCGAGATATGAAATTTTGGTGCTTTGTCCTTTCTACTTACCCCAACAGTGAAACGACGTGACAGTAACATATGTGTGTATGGTATATGTAATACATGTTGCATATGGTATACATATGGTATATGTAAATGAAGAAGTGATTACCGAAACTAACGCCTATTTTGAAACCAAAGATAAATCGTTCTACCGCACCCACCGTATTCTCCAGATTTAGCCCCCAGCGACTATTGGCTGTTTGCAGACCTCAAAAAGATGCTCCAGGGAGAGATTTGGCTCCAATAAAGAAGTGATTGCCGAAACTAACGCCTATTTTGAAACCAAAGATAAATCATTCTACCGCACCCACCGTATTCTCCAGATTTGCCCCCTAACGACTATTGGCTGTTCGCAGACCTCAAAAAGATGCTCCAGGGAGAGATTTGGCTCCAATGAAGAAGTGATTGCCGAAATTAACGCCTATTTTGAAACCAATGATAAATGTTCTACACGGAAAAGTTAGGAAAGCGTTGGAATGAATGTATCGCTCTTGAAGGAGACTATGTTGATGAATAAAGAATTTTGGCAAACAAATGTTGTTTTAGTAGTTAGTCCAGGGACTTATTGATCGATGTGTTATGTGAGTTAAGAAAAAATCTCGAATTAATTTAAGTATAAAAGTCTTCTGCGTCTCGTAAAATTAGTATTGTGTAACGAAAGTTCTGTAAAGAACACTGCATTTTTTTTTTCGTTTCGTATTTACAACCTGAAAGTCACAAAAGATCGATGAAGAGGAATGCAAAACAAGGTTTTAACATAAAAATGATTTAATTAATCCTGAAGGACCATAAAACATTTTGTCTCGACCACAAACTATTCGAGGAACGGCAGGAATTTTTAAAAAACTGTCATTTCGTTTCATTTCCGAGAATCTGAAATTATTCAGGTTCGGTTCAGAGTCGAAATTGATGTTTCGAAATTAGCCGAGATGTTATATACCATGTTCGAGGAATTGAGAAGTATTGTAAATACTGTACAAAAGGAATTTAAAAAAACGTAAATTAAAGATTCACGTAGTTCTTAATGCGTTTCTTGTTAAATGGCGTTTTTTTATGCGAAAGATCGTTTCATTGTTAAAGTGTAGTTTACAGAAGTACTATAGTACCTATATTGATGTACGGATATATTGTGAAACATGGACATGGAAAAGACTGAAAGAAAACGAATAAATATTGAGTATAATAAATTTTTTAAAGATTTTAATTTCCTACATGTCATTTTATTTTTAATAATCGCAATTCTTTCGATTGTCTTACAGCCCATATCGAGCTTTGACCTCATCCTGTCTTCCGCCACGACCCTCCACTCCTGCGTCTGCAGCAGCCGGGTTGCGTCCCTCTCAACTTCGTCCTCCCATCACAGCCTCGGCCTGCCCACTCGCCTTCTCCCACCCGGGTGCCCTTCCAGGATTCTTTTGCGTGTTCGCGATGACGGCATTTTCTGTACATGTCCGCCCCATCTCAATCTGCTCAGTCTGACATGTACAGATAGCCTGGGAGCTTTGTAGATATTACTAGGCGTATCCAGAAAGTAAGTGTACTGAGGCTCTCACGACCGGATGGATTTTATTTTCGACATGTTAGCCACACTTTCGTGTAGCCTGACCCTTTCCCTCCGCAACGAGACCGGTTCGAGGTCAGTACGTTGAGAAGTGTCGACGCGACAACACGTTTCGTGAAAAATGTCAATCCAATCTCCCGCCAAGTGCGAAATACGCGGCGTCATCCGTTATCTCGTTTGGAAAGAAAAACCCCCGGTTGAGGTTTATAATGAGGTGAAAACTGCATATGGTGATAAAGCTATGAATCGTACGAGTGTGTACAAGTGGTGTCGCGAGTTTAAAAACGGTCACGTCACACCTCTTCACCCTCCGCCAAAAAGTTCAAAACCACAATTTCAGCCAAGAAAATCATGGCATCCGTGTTTTGGGACTGTCAAGGCATAATTTTAATTGAATATATGCCTCAAGGGGAGACCATCAACTCTGCAAGATACTGTGAGACCCTAAAAAAATTGCGGAGGGCGATTCAGAACAAGAGGAGAGGCATGCTGACAAAGGGAGTCTGCCTGCTGCACGACAATGCCAGACCACACACGGCCAACGCCACGAAGGAACTGCTCGCCTCGTTTAAATGGGATGTCCTGAACCATCCCGCGTATTCCCCTGACCTAGCACCTTCAGATTACTATCTCTTTACCTCCCTGAAGCTGCACATGGGTGGAAAAAGGTTTTCAGCCGACGAGGAGGTAAAGGAGGAGAAGTGGACGGAGGGGTTGGCGGGAAACTACTTCGAGAAAGGCATAAAAAAGTTGATACCCCGCTTCACCACCTGCATTGAGAGGAATGGCGACTATGTCGAAAAATAGCTTACATATGTACTACGGTAACCACGTAATTTTTTTGTTTTAATAAAAAAAATTGTAACCTACAAAAATTCAGTACACTTACTTTCCGGATATGCCTCGTATATAGCTCGTCGTTGTATCGTATCCGCCAGGTTTCGCCGTCATTCACGGGGTCCAGGATCCTACGTAGAACTCTTCTCTCGAAGGCATCCAGCAACTCTGCGGATTTAGCTGTCAGTGTCCATACTTCGCATCCATATGCCACCACTGTTCTAATAATTGTTTTGTACAGGGTGACTTTGGTTTTTCTGTGGACACTCCTGGACTTGAACACCGGCAGTAGGGAGAAGAATATTTTCTTCTCTGTTGTGATTCTTCTCTTAATCTCTGCATGGTCCTCGTTTTCCTTCATTATAGTTGAACCCAGATAGGTGAACTCATCTACTACTATCTAATAATCTCAATATATAATATAATTTCTTAGAAATAGTTAACACCTACATATTACTTATAACTAGATAACAATTCTTACAACTAATTATTTAGCAAGAACAAGTCTACTCGTTCAGGCTACTTGTATTCCATCACATTCACTCAGATCTTGGTCGTCCCAGCTAATACTGCAGGTGGACTAGTCAGGCAACAGTTGATGCTACGGAAGCTTGTGCTTTACAATGGAAAGCCATTAAATAATAATAATTTTAATAATAATATAATAGGCCGTTTCACTTTTCGTGACGTTCAGGCAAATTTGCCCTACCGCGTCTATAAAAGTTTCACTTCAAAAAATAAACAAGATCCCGATCTTCTAATGTAGATCGCACTGGATGGGGACTTATTTTGTCCCCCATAACAGCGTGGGGGGAATTCCAGTTTCTCACTGTGAAGACTATTATGGACAGTTAATAAATTAACACCATATTAGTTATAACGAAAGGAATTTAATATTTGTTATATTTTTTTTATTTTTATATCGCGCAATCTAAGAATGATTATACGAGTATTTTTTTCTATATCTTTTGAAGTAGGTAGTCTTAAAATATAAAAATATTGTGAAGCATATCTACCGACTGCCGTCATCAGTGAGTGGAGTTTTTGCTTCGGATATTAAAAATATGTCGTTTAAATTTTACTTCATAATCTGCATGTAAAGTGGAACACGAGTTGCAGATAAATATTATTTTTTTCTTAATATCCAATTTATTTTTTAATTTAATTATTTATTAAAGCTATATATAATATAGGGTGGTTTTTATGTTCTAGACCGACTTTGTTGGCCACCTAACCTAACCTAACTTAACCTGACCCAAACTAACCTAACCTAACCTAACCTAACCATATCTAACCTAACCTAACTGTATATACAAATTTATTACTTAAAATTTATATATCCAATCGCCCTTATCCCATTCATATGGGGTCGGCTGCTTGAACTTACGTCTATCTCTCTCAATGGCTGCTTGAACTTACATCCATCATTCTCAATTGTTGCTTGAACTTACATCCATCTCTCTCAACGGCTGCTTGAACTTACATCCATCATTCTCAATGGCTGCTTGAACTTACACCCATCTCTCTCAACGGCTGCTTGAACTTATATCCATCTCTCTCAACGGCTGCTTGAACTTACATCCATCTCTCTCAACGGCTGCTTGAACTTACATCCATCTCTCTCAACGGCTGCTTGAACTTACATCCATATCTCTCAACGGCTGCTTGAACTTACATACATATCTCTCAACGGCTGCTTGAACTTACATACATATCTCTCAATGACTGCTTGAACTTACATCCATCTCTCTCAACGGCTGCTTGAACTTACATACATCTCTCTCTACGGCTGCTTGAACTCACATCCATCTCTCTCAACGGCTGCTTGAACTTACATCTATCTCTCTCAACGGCTGCTTGAACTTACATACATATCTCTCAATGACTGCTTGAACTTACATCCATCTCTCTCAACGGCTGCTTGAACTTACATACATCTCTCTCTACGGCTGCTTGAACTCACATCCATCTCTCTCAACGGCTGCTTGAACTTACATCTATCTCTCTCAACGACTGCTTGAACTCACATCCATATCTCTCAACGGCTGCTTGAACTTCCATCCATCTCTCTCAACGGCTGCTTGAACTTACATACATATCTCTCAATGACTGCTTGAACTTACATCCATCTCTCTCAACGGCTGCTTGAACTTACATACATCTCTCTCAACGACTGCTTGAACTTACATCCATCTCTCTCAACGGCTGCTTGAACTTACATCCATCTCTCTCAACGGCTGCTTGAACTTACATCCATCTCGCTTAACGACTGCTTGAACTTACATCCATCTCTCTCAACGGCTGCTTGAACTTACATCTATCTCACTCAACGACTGCATGAACTTATATTCATTACACTAATCACTCGGAGACAGTCCGAGTCTTTTCATATCCTCCTCCATTTTCTCATATACACTTTTCTTGGATCTCCCTCTGCGTCCATTTGGGAGTTCCTATTTCATGTCTGTCATTAGCATAAACCCTTCATCCTGCTGTTGCACGTGCCCATTCCAGTGTAGTAGTGCTTCCCGGTCTTTATCTACTAATGACGCCACTTTAATTGTTCTACGATCTTATGTTATAATTACGTAATTAATCTAATTTATTTATTGTAACTAACATATAAGCTAATTTAATTTTAATTTCCTACATGTAATTTTAATTTCCTACGTGTAATTTTAATTTCCTACATGTGATTTTTTTGATAATCGTAATGTTTAATTCTTTAGTAATAGTTATCACCTACATACTAACTTATAACTAGGTAACAATTTATACAACTAATTACTTTAAAATGTGTGTACACGTAAGTTTTCAAAAAACATACAGAAGCTTCTGATCGCACAGAGGAGCATGGAGAGATGTACATATATTGGGATATACTAAAATAGACCGTAAACGAAATTTATGGATTCGCAACAAAACAAAAATAGAAGATGTAATAAAGGTGTGCAAGAAGCTGAATTGGCAATGGGCGGGGCAAGTAGTCAGAATGTCAGATACCTGATGGATATCCGAAGTAATCCAGTGGTATCCAATCGGCATTAAGAGGCACAGAAGAAGACCCAAAGTGCGCTGGATGGATTACCAGCTGGTACCAACGAGCACAAACCCAATTGTGAGTCGACTTGGAGAAGTCTTGATCCAGCAGTGGATCGATTCAGGTTGACAATGATGATGATGATACACGTACATGTCCACTCGTTTAGGCTACTTGCATTTCATCATATTCACTCACACCTGCAGGTTTTTTTTGGGATTTGATCAATAATATTGTAATAATAAATGAACAATTTATACAGCACCGTTGAGAATGTAAACTTACTTCAAGGGCGCTATAATTCGGGATTCAAACAGAATATTATTGACAGATTACAAATATAACAAAAAAAATAGCGTAAGGATAGGAAGGTGGTGGCTGCGACAATAAGATAAGAAAATTCCCCCCATCTCCATGTGTTTAGAAATTACCCATGACGAGTATAATAGGTGGCACAATACAAAGTGGGTGATCAGAGTACAGTACCCGGCGGTAAGTAATACACATCGGGCTTAAGAAAGAGATTGTCGGCCATAATCGGCTAACTCCGGCTTTGTAGAGCGTCGTCTCTGTCGCACGACGCGTTAACAGTCTCGCGACGGAACACGTGTATGGATGACAGAGACGACGCTCTACAAAGCCGAAGTTAGCCGATTATGGTCGACAGTCTCTTTCTTAAGCCCGATGTGTATTACTTACCGCCGGGTACTGTAACCGACGTTGGTGCCACCGGAGATAACTATGTATAGTACCCGGCGGTAAGTAATACACATCGGGCTTAAGAAAGAGACTGTCTCTTTGTAGAGCGTCGTCTCTGTCGCACGGAGTGTTAGCGCATTGTGCGACAGATACGACGTTCCACAATGCGACAGTCTCTTTCTTAAGCCCGGTGTGTATTACTTACCGCCGGGTACAAGCCGATTTGTGACAGGCATATCCTGTTGCATAAAGGGCAAGGAGCTTTAGTACTTTCAACAGTTTGCCTGCGTATTCTTTCTCATTGGGTCTCTGTTAATTAGTAACAGTTTCACGATCCAGTTAGAAAAAATATCTTTGGTAAGAAAACCGCAGAAAACTTGTCAAGGAAAGACGAACTACAAAGAAAAATTTGTAGATCTTCTGATATGTAATAGTAACACATTCGGCTTTAGGTGGAGTGTAGGTGTATATATGTAATGTTTATATTTATATAGTATCCCCTAAGCAAGCAGACCTCCAGGACGACCTCCCAAAAGATGGAAAGACAGCTGGCAGTCGACGTCTCAAGAGGGAAACGATGATGCAGGACCATAAAAGGCCAAAAGGCCTGAAAGAAGAGGAAGAAGAAAAAGAAGATAGCACTTCCAAAAACGGTTATTTGCTGAACATGACTTTAAATAAGAAAGTTATGATAATTAATAAAAATAAACTCGGGAACTTTTTACCACGTATCCATCTTTATTCAAAAAGAGTTATTTTGGTAAATGGAAGTGCCCAGTCACCGAGGTGTTGAGTCACACTCCCGGCATAGTGCGGACTGCGGGGTCCTTTCATTAGTGTCCATTGTGTGCAACCAGAGTGCTCTTCAACACTAAATTGGGCAGAAGGGATATTAAACACCCCATACGGGTCAAGTCTGTGACGATGACGTTTCGAAACGGATGTTTAAACATAAACAAGGTAGTTTACTTTCCATGGAAGAATAAACATAAATAAATTATTTTGATATGACGATATCACCTCAAAAGCGCTGCGTTTTTACTTACATAGATAACATCACGCCATTTCTCTGTCGGGATAGGCAGACAGGATAGAGCGCTAGATTTTCTTATCTCGACATACATCCTTAGCCTTCACCACATTTATTTATTTATTGCGAATACAATCTGGTGGGCTTATTGCCAGGCGGCAATCTCTTCCAACCAACCAGACCAAAGTAAATGAAGCGAGTTGCATGGTCGCATACATCATTCGAATTACTATCCATCCCCACGAAATCCACAAACATACACGTGAGCATATGCCCACAAACCTCACAAAGACGGACAATCACCCGAACATTCCTTTTCATATAAAGTGAGGTATTATCAATCAAAGGAAAAGGAAGGGATGGTGGTGAGGAAAGGAAAAATCAGGAATGAAACACGTTATATTACTGACAAAAAATTAAAAATATTGTGTACATTAAAAAATATACTATTATTTGTTGTTGATAAGAAAACATGTTTTAGTGCTCCATTGATTTTGTTTCCTGTGAGCATTCTACCCAAATAACAAACAAATCTCAACAATCTTTCATTTCTCACCCATATATCACATTTTCTTTATCCTTCACACTTTTCTATAACCTTTAAAGCCGATATTAATTTTAAATTGTGTATTGTGGATAATAAAATATGTTTTAAGAAGCGACTGAAAAACCTCGAAATTTCTAGTCAGTAAAATAACGTGTTTCATTCCTGCTTTTTCTTTTCCTTTCCTCTCCACAATCCCTTCCTTTCCTTTTGATTGATGATATCTCACTTTACATGAAAAATAATGTTCGCGTCTTTGTGGGGTTCGTGGGCATGTGCTCACGTATGTTTTTATGGATTTCGTGGGGATGGATAGTCATTCGAATGATTTATGCGACCACGTAACTTGTTTCATTTACTTTGGTCTGGTTGGTTGGAAGAGATTGCCACCTGGCAATAAACTCGCCAGATTGTATTTAATTTATAAATATATCGCATTTATTTTTCTTTTCACGCTGTTCAATCATATATTTTTTTTAATTCTACGGGTGTGTTTGGTACTGTGCTGTCGAGTAGAAGGTTAACAGTTAGTTATAAAGGGAGATATTGTATCGTTAATGAGCAGCTTATGTTTATTCTCGAACCCGGCACACTCGGCTCAGTGCTGAGTAAACACACCACCGAGCCATTCACACAATCAACACACTGTATTGTTATATCTAATATATGTCCATCTACCTAAATTTTGTGATTTCCGTTGAACATACATTGTATGATAAAGTATTGCTCTTAAAAGCCTTAAAGACTTATTTCCTCCAATATAACTCGATTGATCTATTATACTATTATATAAAACAGTTAAAACCTACGATTGTTAATAAATAATAAATAAATAAATACATTTAGGTTTATTGACAAAAACATAGTATGTACATAATATATTTAAATAAAACTTCAAAAACACATAAATTGCAGGTAATACGCTACTGTTCATCTTAGTCATGGACTATTTAACTAACCAGGAAATGGACAGTCTCCTAAAGATCCTACTATTTGCAGACGATATCGTATTAATAAGTGAAAAACATGAAGACCTGCAAAATAGTCTGGAAAGGTGGAGAAGAAATTTGGAGGACAATGGATTGAGACTGAGCAGAAAAAAAAACAGAGTATCTGTACCTACCTTTCGAGAACACAAATGCTGTCACTCCCGTAATGCAAATGGATGGAGAAACATTACCAAATTGTGACTCCTTTAAGTATCTCGGGTCACTCATCCATAGCGATGGAGGATGTGCAGCAGATGTAACACATAGAATTAGTGTGGGATGGATGAAGTTTAGATCAATGACGGGAGTTCTATGTGATTCGAAAATGCCAGTCAAGTTAAAAGGAAAAGTATACCAAACGATTGTCACACCCACACTCCTCTATGGCTCCGAATGCTGGACGATGTATACCTCTTACTCTAGGCAACTAGAAACTGCTGAAATGCGCATGCTAAGATGGTCAGCAGGTGTGTCCCTAAGAGACAAAATAAAAAACTCACGCATTCGTGGAAGCCTGGGTGTTACAGACATCAACAGCAAGATGGAGGAGAGGCGATTGAGATGGTATGGGCACGTTGGACGCAGAGCACCCGATCACATTGTGAACCAGGCAATCTCCATGGATCTTCCTCGAATAACAACCAGAGGAAGGACCAAAGAGTTCATGGGTGGTGCAAAAAGATAACCTGATGCAGAGGCACGGCCTGGGGGACGTAGTCCGGGACAGAAGAGCATACAACCTGAGGACGAGGAGAGCTGACCCCAACAGTCTTCGCAGACAGTGAGTTGGGATGGAGCTAGGGAGAGATAAATTGCAGGTAATACATTAAAGACAGAAGTTATCAAAAGGTCTCGGCTCATCTAATAACATCCCCCCGACCAAGATACACCCCACCAATATAAGGCGAGCCCAGCCACGGAGACACCAGACATTTTTCAGCCCACACCCTACACTCTCTCATGGAGAGATCAAATAAATGAAGTAAGCCGAAGGATCTTCTTCAGCCTTCATCCCCTTAAAGGGCTGCAAAGATTCCTGCTTAGTAAAACCAAAATTTCGATAGTGCGATATCTGCTCTTTCCAATTTCGGATAATGCGGACGTCTGTTATTTGGATATTGCGGAGAAACAGCTGGATAATTGAAAACGTCTGTAAAATGTTAGTCTAAAATTTATTTTTAAGCTGAGAAAGTACGACCACATCACTTAATACCAGAAAGAGCTGGATTGGTTGAAACGTGAGAGGAATTGAAGTCTGCCAGGTTATATTGTATATAATAAAAGTTAAATACAATACAATACAATGTTGAAACCATGAGTTGCAAGCCCACGCGGTAACGCACTGGACTTCTGTGCGGAAGGTCGTCGGTTCGAATACCGCGCTGTGCTATTCCTTTCGGATGACACAGGCATTTTTCCGTCTAGTGTTTGTAGGTATAACGATACCTATGACTGCGGTTATATCTAATCTTTCGCAAAAAAAAAGAGAAACATACAGGTGTGCTCCGATCGTCTCATTTCGATGAGGCATTGGATTAAGTATAGTGGTGTTGCCGGTGAGTTTGCTGGTGCTCAACGGTTCACTCACTTAAAAAGAAGAGAAAAGAAGAAAGAAACAAAACTCTATGATACAGTTTCAAATTCTCACTGAATTGACCGTTGGAATTCTTAGAGCAGCAATTCTTAACCTGGGACGATAAAACTTTTAGCACAATTGACATAAATTTGTGTTACAATTGACATAAATTTGTGTTAAACACATAGCACAATTGACATAAATTTGTGTTAAACACATAGCACAATTGACATAAATTAGCGTTAAACACATAGCACAATTGACATAAATTTGTGTTAAACACATAGCACAATTGACATAAATTTGTGTTAAACACATAGCACAATTGACATAAATTTGTGTTAAAACCTTTCCTTCCCTGTGTTGGGTATCTTCTACACGTTGCTTCTAATAACCATCAATATCTCTATAAATATAATAAATACAAGGTTAAGATTTTAGGTATTCCTCCATAATATATTTACGCATTGATTTAAAAAATAATATTAATAATAATCAGAATTTATCGACTACATCGTAGGTGTTTTGTAAAGATCGAAAACAAATTCGCATTTAAACGCTGCGAGTGCCTCGTCTTGACGATAGGTGAAGAGTATGCGGGAAGTGCGACACTATATTCGCATCTCACTCTTGCATACTCCACTGAATTGCGAGGAGCTAAATTGTCTCAATCGTCGCAAACGTAAGCCACGCCGGGGTACCGCTCCGCGCCGCAGTATCTTCTGGACTTGCAAATAGATTAGACGTACGCCCGTTCCGTGAGCGTTGCCAGATGGTTTTTTAATGTTTTCAGCAAATAAATCTCAATTATTTTAATTTTTAACTTCAATTATAATTAATTAAGGGGATTATCTATGAATATTCTTATTTTTCCGATTTAAAATCGCTAATTTTTGATCGCGTACTCACTACCCAACACAGGAGCACGCGTTTCAATTTTAACACCGTAAGGGAAGGGTTAAACACATAGCACAATTGACATAAATTTGTGTTAAACACATAGCACAATTGACGTAAATTTGTGTTAAACACATAGCACAATTGACGTAAATTTGTGTTAAACACATAACACAATTGACATAAATTTGTGTTACTCTTGTTTGGTTGTTTAGAATAGATTTCCATATGGCAATGAACTACTATATTTTTCTACATTCTCTTTAGCAAGACCTATAGTCTGTTATAATCAGGACTGCCTCTTTGAGATCGTGACTCCCGGCAATCCTTCTATCTTTTTTTCGACACTCTTGGGGGATTATTGCCAGTGTATATTTCGTGTAGTCACCAGGGAACTATGGTGTTATCCTTGTTTTCGATGTGACCTAGGCATTGTCTTCTGTAGTTTTTACTCCTCACAATATCCTCGACTTTGCCACATGTATATTTTACAATAAAATGTCAAAATATGAAAATAAGAACTTGCGGTAGAGGTTTGGACAGAAAACAATGCAGTTAATATAAACGCAATGTCAAAGCTGAAAAATATATGGAAAAACAGAATATGTTACTACTATCACGACCAAAAATGCACTAAATCAAGTCTATAGTCTACACAATATTAATTTGTAGTGCGAAGACTTAGACTCTGAGAGCAAGCGAGAGCCGTAGAATAGATGTATTAGGTGTTAACATAAGTTGTGTCCGTTTTTTTCCAATATAAAAATGAGCACCAAAAGTAAAACAAAATGGTAAAGATTATACGTTATTCGAAAGAAAATTTTCTGCTCTACAAGATATTGTGTTTGCTTTTATGTTACATATATTATTTTATTTGATTACAAGCCTTCAAAATGGAATGTCAAGTAGACAAAAGTGAGCATTTTCGACACCTCCTTCTGTTCGCGTTCAATCGAGGGAATAAAGCTGCTCACGATATTTGCGAAATGTACGGTGAAGATGCTATGAATAAAAGGACAACTCGTCGATGGTTTTTGCGTTTCAAAGATGGTAATTTCGACCTGAAAGCCATGGAGCGTTCCGGACGACCAGTGGACTTCGATAAGGACCGCTTAAACCATATTATTCATGAAGATCCCCTTCAAACGTTTTTCATCACAATTTTCAAACCATTTTTCATCACCAGTAATGATGCGGTAAAGGAAACTTTGCTTGTGGCCATGCGTAGCTCGATGACGCGTGAGCAAACCAGCGGAAATTGTCGAACGTTGATTTTTGTTGTTTTCATTCAAAACATGTGGAACCCAAGCGCCGAACTTCTGTACTTTTCCCATTGATTTAAGATAGCGTTATACAGTCATGTGACTACAATTCATCTGCTCAGCCAATTCTACGGTGGTTCGAAGAATATATGTAACGTAATGAAAATAATATATGTAACGTAAAAGCAAACACAATTGAACGCGAACAGGAGGTGTCGAAAATGCTCACTTTCGTCTACTTGACATTCCATGTTGAAGGCTTGTAATCAAAAAAAATAATATATGTACTATAACGTAAAAGCAAACACAATATCTTGTAGACTAGAAAATTTTCTTTTGAATGACGTATAACATTTACCATGTCGTTTTTATTTCGGTGCTCATTTTTAAATTGAAAAAAGAAACGGACACAACTTATGATAACACCCAATATTTTAAATATGGTGCTGGGGAAGGATGTTACCGATTCCATGGACAGTAAGGTGAACTAACGTCTCCATTCTCGAAGAACTGAGAATCAGACAGCATGCCTTCGACGAGTCCTCCGACTCTTTGGGCACATTGCTCGTGGCCATGGAGACAGTTTGGAGAGGTTTGTGGTTACTGGAGGCGTGGAAGGACGACGCACAAGAGGAAGAATCCTAATACGTTGGACTGATCAAGTGAGAGATGCAACTGGACTACCCTTAACAACTGCCCTTTGAGCCGCGGAGTGCAGGGATAGATGGAGAGGAATCATCAGAGGTTATCATGAGAGTCATGATGCTCAGTCATGAACTACACGTAGGGATGGAATGTAAACATTTTTTGACTAGATTTTGACTACCAACAAAAAGATGGACAGACAGAGCACTCGAAAATTAAGAAAAACTCAATTTTAAATTAGATGAGAAGTTGATGTGGGGTCCACTTCGAATCACGAGTATATTTTTTGTTGTGTATTGAATGGAGAGTTAGACAGGCCTTAGACAGATAATGATATTGGTAAGTATGATATCCTTCATGACCCGCCATCTAGACCAGTGCTTCTTAATGTATACAGTTGGTCATGCCATCTGCACCATAGCTTCTCAAATTATACTGCAGCAAAAGATTCCTGCCAACTGAAATCGGCTCGTCTACAATTTCTGCTCTTTACGATTTGAACTTTTTTTATTTTTATTTTTATTAAACAAGTAAATTATTGTACAAACGTTTGTCAAGGCTATACCTATATACAAATTTATTACTTAACTAATCTTAATTATATGTTATAATTTATGCACTTATTTAATCTTATTTTCCTACATATCATTCTATTTTATTTATTCAATCTTAATATATGAGATCTTAGAAATAATTAACACCTACATACTACTTATAACTAGATAACAATTCTTACACTAATTATTCAGCAAAAACAAGTCCACTCGTTCAGGCTACTTGTATTCCATCACATTCACTCAGACCTTGGTCGTCCCAGCTAATACTGCAGGTGGACTAGTCAGGCAACAGATAATGCTTCGGGAGCTTGTGCTTATAACGGAAGGGTAGGTCGGATTTACTCTCGTAAGCCCCCAGGGCAGCGACTAAGGGATTGCTGTGATTTTGTTGGCTTTTATAGAACTTCACGGTCCAAGCGAGGATGTGGTGTTGTAGGGTTTCTTCTCGCTGTTCGGCGTGAAGTCGGGTAAGGTTTGTTCTGGGATGAGTGTTGAAAGATATCTTGAATGCCTTGTTCTGCACTCTCTGGAGTTTCAGGTGATCCGTGTTGCTCACACTACCCCAAACGGGTGCAGCATAGATAGGACGAATAATAGTTTTATAGAGGAGGAGCTTATTTTTGGGGGAAAGGAAGCTGCGTCGATGAAATATCGAACTGATAGCCCCTATGCCTTTGTGACCCTTCTGTCTGATGGTATTCAGATGGGTTTTCCACGTCAGTCGCCAGTCAAGGTGCAGGCCGAGGTATTTAACCACGTCCTGCCACTCAACCAGGCAAACTGCATGTTAAGCTGCCCTCATAAGCAAAAACGCAGCTAATGGCAACTGTTAAGTTTTGAGAAAACTGCACTTTTATGTTTTTCATTGCTGCTTAAAAATGTCGTGATTCATAAACAAAACAGCAGTAAAATGTGATTCATAAGCAAAAACGCATGACGACCTCCGTGGCTTGGTGGTAAGACACTTGTCTGCAGATCCGGAGGTTGCGGGTTCGATCCCCGTTGGAACCCAGGTTTTTTTAAATAGGATTCCAGTTTGGTTTTCACGTAGGGCCTATAAAACATCTTTCTGGTTGGTTGGAAGAGATTGCCACATGGCAATAAACTCGCGGGGTTAAAAAAAAACGCAACAAACGCATAGGCACCTGCTGTCTTTTTGCTTATGAATCACATTTTAGTGTTTTTTTTGCTTAGAAAACGTAGTATTTTGTAAAATAAAAAAAAAATTATGTCAATTTTTGTGTTGAAATAAATGGTTTTCTGTATTTTTTTTTATGAATTTAACACATGGTTCAGAATTTGATGTGGAATATTGCCTCATAATTAGTTAAATTTTTGATTTTTTCCCGTTAGCTGCGTTTTTGCTTATGACGGCAGTAATAATCTTTTCGATTTTGACTATGCGGTCATGCGGAC
Organism: Odontocerum albicorne; assembly: GCA_949825065.1. Taxonomy (NCBI): domain Eukaryota; kingdom Metazoa; phylum Arthropoda; class Insecta; order Trichoptera; family Odontoceridae; genus Odontocerum; species Odontocerum albicorne. The sequence goes on along the minus strand of OX463866.1, from coordinate 4,972,597 downwards.
GTCTGTTATTTGGCTATTACCGAGGAACAGTTGGACAATTACAGCGTATTCAAAGTGTTAGTTAAAATAATTATTTTTAACCAAAAAGTATGATCGCATCACTCAAACCAGAAGGCACTGAATTGATCAAATGTGAAAAATAGATGCGAAATTCATACTGTCATCATTGTATAATATAATGCTCTTAACTGCCCCGCCATTCCCTCTAATATCGCTGAGAATATTCAGCGTTTTTCCGATTATGAACTTACGTTACGTTAAAATTAACTATTGGCTTTTCCATTTTTTAACGTCGTCCTTTATTGCCCATACAGTGAGACTCTGGAACCAGTTACAAACTAATGTTAGACTCACTCCGCCATTGACATGTTTTAAAAAGTGACTAAAAACATTTATAACGTGTTTCATTCCTCTCCACCATCCCTTCCTTGTGCTTTGATTAACACGTTCACTGCGTCGAACACGGCCTCCCGTGTCCATACAAAATAGCCTTGAATGTTTAGTGCACTCATAAACGTCTCCCGATAAGGATTCGTCACCGGTTTCATGTGTTTTGAAGACACGAAGGAATACACTTGTATATGATGTTTCAATAGAAAGTAGAATTTGATTTTTAACAAAGTTATGGGTTTTCAAAAATTCGCGAATTTTAAGCATCTCTGTATGATATACGCAGTGAATGTGTTAATTATATGTCAAATTTATTTAAACTGTGTACAATATTATTTATTTATACTATGTACAATATAATTTATTTATACTTTGTACAATATAATATATTTATACTATGTACAACATAATTTATTTATACTTGTACAATATAATTTATTTATACCATGTACAATATAATTTATTTATAGTTTGTACAATATAATTTATTTATAGTTTGTACAATATAATTTATTTATACTTTTTACAATACAATTTATTTATACCATGTACAATATAATTTATTTATAGTTTGTACAATATAATTTATTTATACCATGTACAATATATAGGTGAACAATTATTTAATAATATTTTTTGCGTCCATGTAACATCCTATATTTACTTTTGCCTTATTGGTTGGAAGAGATTGCCGATTGTGGGGGTAAATAAACTGTTTGTGTGAGAATATTGTGGGGGTAAATTTACTGTTTGTGTGAGAATATTGTGGGGTAAATTAGCTGTTTGTGTGAGAATATTGTGGGGGTAAATTAACTGTTTGTGTGAGAATATCGTGGGGGTAAATTAACTGTTTGTGTGAGAATATTGTGGGGTAAATTAGCTGTTTGTGTGAGAATATTGTGGGGGTAAATTAACTTTTTGTGTGAGAATATCGTGGGGGTAAATTAACTGTTTGTGTGAGAATATCGTGGGGGTAAATTAACTGTTTGTGTGAGAATATTGTGGGGTAAATTAGCTGCTTGTGTGAGAATATTGTGGGGGTAAATTAACTTTTTGTGTGAGAATATCGTGGAGACAAATTCACTGTTTCAGAACTGACAATTAGCCTTGTAAGACAACTTGGGTTGAACCTGGGAGAATCTAGTCAAAAGAGGGATCTCGAATGACCTTGCCTGCTTCTGTGACGAACTACAAAACATCGACCACATCACCACATCTTAATGTGCGGTGGCTGCCTAATTCAATGCGAGTTCGAGTGACAGCGGTATGGCCTTCGCCAAACATTGGAGTGACGTCAACTTTAGTGAAGTTCAACAGTTCCGATTGTCGTCGATACTGCGCCTCGTAGTCGAGGATCTCCTCGCCATTCCGATGTTTATTCAGTTGGAAAGCTGTGCATGTATTTTTTTTAATGAGTAAGTCGTTGCACACCAGCAAACTCACTGGCCACACCGTTGTACTGAATCCGATGGCGTACCGAAGTGAGACGATCGGAGCACACCGTCATGTTTTATTTTTGTCTTTTTTTGAAAGAATAGATATGACCGAAGTCGTAGATATCCGTATATCCTCGAATAATAAGTGGAAAAAATGTCTGTCATTCGATGGGAGTAGCACAGCGTGGGGTTCGAACCGGCGACCTTCCGCATGAAAGTCCAGTGCGTTAGCGAACGGCCATGCACTTCAATAATTCTGATACGATTAAGATTAAATATTGTAATTTATTTTTATTAAACACTGTTTATTCCACTTTTTTGTGACGGGGAAAGGCAAAAATGTAATACTTAGCAACAGTGGTGTGTATAAACTTTTATATGCTGACTGTGATAATTTCTATATAGGAAAGACAGGAAGATCTTTTGAAAAGAGATTTCGTGAACACAAATCCGCCTTAACAAATCCTCTAATTTATTCTGAAATGGCTAATCATTGTCACCTTGAGAATCATACTTTTTCTATCGATGATGCCAAATTCTTACATATCAGTGGTAACGGAAATAAATTGGACAGATTAGAGGCCCTAGAAATTTCTAAGTCAGTACACCGATCCGAACATCTGTTGAACAGTTATTTCCCCAAAATCTCTCCGCTCTTGGCCGAAATTGTCCCGTGCCTTCCTCACCCCCCAGCCTCCAACCGTTGAAGCGTGTATATCGGTACCAGTTCGAACAGCATATAGTTTTGTTTGCGCACCCCTGAAGATGAGGTGAAAGCCTTGAAACCGGTAGGGTTATACCGTCACAAAAAAGTGGAATAAACAGTGTTTGATAAAAATAAATTACAATGTCTTTAAACCTCCAAAACGTTTATGCCTTAACTATAAACAACATATAAGATTAAATAATTTATATACAAGTACCTGGCGGTAAGTAATACACGTCGGGCTTAAGAAAGAGACTGTCTGCCATAATCGGTTAACTTCGGCTATGTAGAGCGTCATCTCTGTCATTCATATACGTGTTCCGTCGCTATTTGTCAGTCAATCGTACGACAGAGACGACGCTCTATAGTACAAAGCCGAAGTTAGCCGATTATGGCCCACAGTCTATTTTTTAAGCCCGATGTGTATTATTTACTGCCGGGTATTTACAACCTATTTATGAATCTTTGGGTACCCCTTTGGCATGGTGCGCCATGGCAAATACCTACGTTTCCGTGATAGGAAACAAGACTCTGGATATAGGTGTGTAATGAATTCAAACCTTAAGATAGCAAGCACGTTAAACATAGGACCACCGACGCCGACAATACTTTTCTTAAAAATACCAAACAAATATTTAATTGTTTAAATTTTGGCTTATAAATATCGTAATATATCTAAACTATGCGAGGTACAGTCATAAAGCATAGACAAACAAATACATAATTTCATTATTTGTCGACAAAAATTCTCTATGGCTTTACAATGTTGTCTCTGGGACGAGGAATCGGAGAAATACTTTTAAGATAACAAGACAAATATTCCAGGAAACAAGCAGGGGTTAACAATATTTATGGTACGGAGTAAAAATAAATTTATTGATCAATTGTTAATTAATTAATGGCTGTTGTCGTCGTCTTTGCTAGGCATCGAAGTCAAGGATCCCCTGTCGAAGATGGAGGAAGCTGTGCCGTGAGATTTTTTTTTTTGAGTGAGTCATTGCAACCAGCAAACTAACTTGCCGAACCATTGTGCTGAAGCCGATGACACATCGGCAAGTTATTATTAAAAAAAAATAGATATAACCGAAGTCATAGGAATTATTACACCCCCGAACACTAGGGCGGAATAATGCCTGTGTAATTTGAGGGAAGTGACACAACGCGGAGCTCGAACTGGCGACCTTTCGCATCAAAGTCCAGTTCGTTACCACGCAGCCATTCGCTTCATTATAATAAATAAATTAGAGGCAGTATGTTACTTTTCTGTATTACTATGTTAAACGTACCAACTTTTTAATGTTGTATTTTTAAGAAATAAGATATATTAATTTCAAAGTTAACTAAAGTTTAATTAAATACTTTTTTGCATTGAATATAGTGTGGAACTTTGATCATTTTCAAAACAGCGTGTTCATTCAAGGGTTTATCTAGTGTTATCCGAGTAACATTCTACCATACAAGATTCCTTCTTGGTGTGTTATAAATAAATAAATAAATATAGGTTTATTGACAGCAACATAGTATGTACATAATATATTTAAATAACACTTCTAAAACACATAAATGGCAGATAATACCAGAAGCTATCAAAATGTCTGGGCTCATCTAATAACATCCCCTCGGCCAAGATACACCCCACCAATATAGGACGAACCCAGCCACGGGGACACCAGATGTTTTTCAGCCCACACCCTTGAACACGTAGAACAAGAAGATAAAAAAAGAAAACACAGAAATAAATAGATGACAAAAAAATACATTCAAGAGAGAAGACATTAAAAAGGTCCGGGCTCATTCCACAAACATTCCCCCGGCCGAGATACACCCCACCAATGTAGGGCGAGCCCGACCGTAAGGGCATCGGTGTGCTTCCATCCCACACCCCTCGCATATCTAGATTAAAGAATAAATAATAAAAAACGTATGGCAGAAAACAAAATAAAAAGTAAACCCACATATACTACCTCAGGTTAACTGTCAGCAAGGACGGAAAAAAGAAAAGCCTCAAAGGAGTTAAATTTTACAAAACGACAAATGGGAGATGAAATAGTTGAAACAACATTGAAATAGTTAGGCAGGAATACATTGAAATAGTTAAGCAGTTTTAAAAGAATGAATGAGAAGATAACGCACAAACACGTACGCACAATCCCCAATTCACCACCAGCGAAAAGCGAAAAGAAAGAAAAAAAATTATGATACTAGTTATGATACTACCTTCTTAGCGTGAGGAGGGATGTGAGAGTATCTTATATTGTTAAGCTGCTGACGGTATCTACACCTAACAATTATTCGAAATACATAAATATTGACTTATTTAAATTGCCAATAAATAAAACTAACCTGACATGTGCTCTCCCGCTGTATCACGGGCTGTCCCTTGTAAATAAAGCCGCGGATATTGACATCTTCAACATTTCAGATAATGTCTTTAAAGAAAGCATCATGAGTTTTCTTAGTAATAGAAGTTAGTTGTTTCGACCAAACTAATAACTATTAACTTTATATTTTTGCAGCTGTATATTATAGAACTTACCTGCCATGTGCTCTCCCACTGTATCACGGGATGTCCCTTGTGAATAAAGCCGCGGATATTGACATCTTCAACATTTCCGATAATGTCTTTAAAGAAAGCATCATGAGTTTTCTTAGTAATAGAAGTTAGTTGTTTCGACCAAACTAATAACTATTAACTTTATATTTTTGCAGCTGTATATTATAGAACTTACCTGCCATGTGCTCTCCCACTGTATCACGGGATGTCCCTTGTGAATAAAGCCGCGGATATTGACATCTTCAACATTTCCGATAATGTCTTTAAAGAAAGCATCATGAGTTTTCTTAGTAATAGAAGTTAGTTGTTTCGACCAAACTAATAACTATTAACTTTATATTTTTGCAGCTGTATATTATAGAACTTACCTGCCATGTGCTCTCCCACTGTATCACGGGATGTCCCTTGTGAATAAAGCCGCGGATATTGACATCTTCAACATTTCCGATAATGTCTTTAAAGAAAGCATCATGAGTTTTCTTAGTAATAGAAGTTAGTTGTTTCGACCAAACTAATAACTATTAACTTTATATTTTTGCAGCTGTATATTATAGAACTTACCTGCCATGTGCTCTCCCACTGTATCACGGGATGTCCCTTGTGAATAAAGCCGCGGATATTGACATCTTCAACATTTCCGATAATGTCTTTAAAGAAAGCATCATGAGTTTTCTTAGTAATAGAAGTTAGTTGTTTCGACCAAACTAATAACTATTAACTTTATATTTTTGCAGCTGTATATTATATAACTTACCTGCCATGTGCTCTCCCACTGTATCACGGGATGTCCCTTGTGAATAAAGCCGCGGATATTGACATCTTCAACATTTCCGATAATGTCTTTAAAGAAAGCATCATGAGTTTTCTTAGTAATAGAAGTTAGTTGTTTCGACAGAACTAATAACTGTTAACTTTAAATTTTTGCTGCTATGTATTATATAATGTATGTTAACCCTACAATGCGCGATTTTTTTAATTTCAACAAATAAAAATATATTTATGCATTAAATATGTACTGGAACATGAAAAATACAATAAAACTTTTTTTTGTTTTTATATATTTATATTTAAAAAACAAAGAGTATGGTTCATATATGAATGACTGCGCATTTGTAATTTAATTATATGATATAATTATATAAATGATATTATATATTTAACTTCACTAATTTAAATAAATAAAATAAATAAATAAATATTAGGTTTATTGATAGCAACATAGTATGTACAAGATCACACCTGAGTAACACTACTAAAACACATAAATTGCAGACAATACATCAGACACAGAAGCTATCAAAAGGTCTGAGCTCATCTAATAGCATCCCCTCGGCCAAAATACACCCCACCAATATAGGGCGAACCCAGCCACGGGGACACCAGATGTTTTTCAGCCCACACCCCACACATATGTCTAAAGAATAAAAGAAAAAAAATAAGATTACCTTGATCACCAATAATAAAGTAATTTGATTTCAAACTGGAACAAATCACAAAAGTCATCTACGCGCAACAAGTCAAACTTCAACTGCCAAATTGACCGGTAAAACAGTTTTCTATTAAACCTATGTGGTTTTAAAGCATGGAGATTATTGTATCACATTTGTAACAGCGCGTGAGTTGTTGTTTATACCACTCAACACAAAAATATTTATAAAAACTTTGGTTGATTCATATGGGTATTATTTCTTCTTATTGTACGTAACTATTTCTTTAAAGCTTTGTAAATAATTAGGTTTGACCTGTATATGTAACCTTTAGGAAAATAAATAAACATTGACAAATATGAAGTATTAATATAAGAGACTTTAGTTGAGAACACCTGGAATACCTTAATATATCCATGGGAAACCGAGTGACACATACCTGTCAAAAAAGGAAAAAAATGTCCTGTCAGAGCTCTTAAACCTTTTACATTAACAATTTTAATAATTCAAATACTGTCATGAAAAAACGCATTCCATTTCATTCCAATTTGAGGGACTATTGATTCTTTGAAGACAGATATAAAATTTTGAAATATTCTGTTTTATTACTTCATGCCCAATTTCGATTATGCCAATTGGTTTTATTTTCAAATAATTTTTCCGACGAATAATAGGGGTATTTTTAATATATACATTATTATTTTACGTGGATGTAAAAAAATACTGTAGGGAGTTGAATAAATACAGTTAAAATGCGTGCCTTGAGAATAATTCATGAGATGACAATACACGACAGAAAACGGAATGAAGTGATTAAAGATTAGTATGAACTTAGGATTGGTGTGTCAAATTAGTTTTTTTATCCACTTTGCACGGATTTCTCCTGTTACACAAAGAGGGTCTGCTTCTAGCGTTAGCTTATTCGTTAGGAAGAATATCAGCCAGGATTCTTCTCATACTGCTAGGCGGTGCCGAGACTATATTCACAGTGTCATTCAGTTGGTTCAATATCTCTATACCATGCGTGACTGAGTGTTTAGCCGTGATATTCCTCCTGTAAGTTGGTATGTAGAACAGAGGGTGATTCCTTGCACGGGCATATTTATTGGGTACATATAAACTTAGTGCTTCTAGAATCGCGGGACAGTTAAAGCAACCTTGAAAAACCTTTAGTAGGAATATCAAAATGAAGAAGAGAGCTCTGATAGATGGTTTGGGCATGTATAATAGAACAAATGATTGAAAAAAGGTCAAATAAATAAATATATAGTGCGAATGTGAGAGAAAGGCGTAGAAGAAGACGAAGGAAAGCATGGTTGATATTTTATTGCGGTATGAACGTGTTGGATCTGTCTGGAGTGATGAAGTGTGAGGAGTTCGATTCGCGTGATATATAACATACATATGTTATTGAGTGTCACCGTTTGTCACGTTGATGAGAATGTGCCACGGGGTTTTATATAATCGAAAATCGGAAAGAAATACCGATTTATTTTTTCGTGCTAGGCAAAAGCCTAGTTTACTGGGGACACGACAAATGAAAGGTAACAAACCCAAATCCATTAAAATTGTGTATCCAAATTAAATTATCTGTTGTTATCGGGGTTCGAACCGGCGTCCTTCCGCACATAAGTCCAGTACGTTACCACGCGACCATGTACCTCAATAATAAATCATAATTTACTTAAAATAATCAAATAAAGAAAAATCAATTACGTTTGCCAGCTACAGTAGCGCCCGAGTCAAGCTGCTAACTGTTAATTATGTTTAACTGTTTAAAAGTCAATGACGGAATTATCTGCATAATTAATCCATACAAACACAGGCCTATTGCGGATATATTCGCGTTTATATTATCGATTTGACATGGTTACGCTATATTTTATAATTAGTACAGATACTGCCATATCTGTAGAATAATATGAATGTTGTTGTCATTTGTTAAGATGATTTGTGATCGAAATATTGCCATTTTTCTCTCCGTGACGGTGATCCGTTTGACAGTTGTTATGTAAATGTCGCTAGGGCTGGCGCGTCAATAGTTTTTTAAATCGGATTTCAATTTGTGGCGCAATATTTTTAGGCATTATTTATCTCGCATTAGTTTATTTAAGTTGTGAATTTTAACGACAATATAATTTTTTTGCTTTTAATATTTAAAATCTTTGTTAATACAGCATAAACATGTATTCCTTTAACGTTAGTGGTAATCGTTCGGTTATATATTAATTAAAATTGTATTGTTTATAATGAATGAAATAAAATTTGTGTATTGAGTTACGTAGTTTACATTTCTTGGTGAAGTAACCACTTTTAATTGAAGTTGTTTACATTTCTTAGTGCAGTGACCATTCTTTATTTAAATAGTTTACATTTTTTAGTGTAGTGACCAATCTTAATTAAAAGAGTCTATATTTATTAGTGTAGTGACCACTATTCATACAATAGTTTACATTTCTTAGTGAAGTGATTACTTTTAATTTAAATAGTTTACATTTCTTAGTGTAGTGACCAATCTTAATTAAAATAGTCTAAATTTATTAGTGTAGTGACCACTATTCATACAATAGTTTACATTTCATACTATTAATTTAAATAATTAACATTTTTTAGTATAGCGACCATTCTTAATTTAAATAGTTTGTATTTATTAATGTATTGACCACTTTTAATTTAAATAGTTTCCATTTCTTAGTATAGCGGCCACTCTTCATTTAAATAATTTACATTTCTTAGTATAGTGACCACTCTGAACTTAAATAGTTTAAATTTCTTAGTGAAGTTACTACTCTTAATTAAAATAGTTTACATTTATTAGTGAAGTGACTACTATTAATGAAATAGTTTACACTTCTTAGTGCAATTACCAGTTTCAATAGAAATAGTTTACATTTATTAGTGTAGTGACCACTCTTGATTTAAATAGTTTAAATTTCTTTGTGTTGTGACCACTATTCATTTTAATAGTTTACATATCTGTAGTGACTATTCTTAATTTAAATAGTTAACATTTCTTACTGCAGTGACCAATCTTAATTTAAATTGTTTACATTTCTTAGTGCATTGACCACTCTTAATTTAAATAGTTTGCATATTTCACTGATGTGACCAATCTTAACTTAAATAGTTAACATTTTTTAGTGAAGTGACCACTCTTAATTTAAATGGTTTACATTTATTACTGTTGTGATCAATCTTAATTTAAATAGTTTACATTTCTTAGTGCAGTGAACACTCTTAATTTAAATAGTTTACATTTTTCACCGTAGTGACCAATCTTAGCTTAAATAGTTTAAATTTCTTAGTGAAGTGACCACTCTTAATTTAAATGGTTTACATTTCTTACTGATGTGATCAATCTTAATTTAAATAGTTTACATTTCTTAGTGAAGTGCCCACTCTTAATTTAAATGGTTTACATTTCTTACTGTTGTGATCAATCTTAATTTAAATAGTTTACATTTCTTAGTGTAGTGAACACTCTTAATTTAAACAGTTTACTTTTCTTAGTGAAGTGACAACTCTTAATTTAATTTCGAGACAGTAAAAATTAATTAAATTTTATCAAAAAGGGACATACAACATAACGGAACGTCAACAAACCGTGAGTAATACACTTTTTACTTATTATGCTTCAAATATTTTTTTCTAAACCAAAATCAAAATATCCAAAATATTAAAGCCTCCAAGTACAGTATGCACCACCTTTTTCATGCCTGGCGTGGAAAAGATGTCCAGATGCAAGAGTCAGGAGTCATACGGCTCAACTCTGTTTAGACCAGGATGACCAATGACCAAAGACCCATGAAGAATGCAGCACTCAATGAGGACCTATTTGTCGAGTTACGATCAATGATTCTTCTTTGGTCATGTTGCTCATAGCTGAGTACAGTGGTTTCCTTCTTTTCCTTTTACTTTTGGTCCTCACACGCAGTGTATCTTCTCCAACCAAGTCACAGCATTCAGTTGTGTAGCTCTTGCACGCATCTATACTTGAGAAAATGTAGGATGGTTCCTGTGACATTTGAAATGTCATGTCTCAAAGGGATGGAGTAAAATCGTTTTTTTTTACAAATCGAATAGTTTTTTTATAAATCGAAAAATTGTTTTTCTCTAAACTGACGTTTTAATTCCTAATTTTCACTAAACTGACTTTCTAATGTATTATATTATTTGTATTTATCTTTAAATAGGCCAAGATCCACTATGAATTAACATTTAATTTTAGGTATAAAAAAATCTGAAAACCAATTATCGTATACCCCATCCCTAGACAATGCAGACTAACGTAGTGACTTTTGACAAACGTCACCAAATATTATTTGATTTTAACAAACTGCCACATTTTTGCTAATTTGTAACAATATGTATTAATTTGTCATTATTTTTAGTTTCATGTAATGTATTTACCTAAATAACTTGCTATTTATTAGAATCGAGGCTTATATTAAAGTTGATAAAATATTTAAAAAATACTGAACGTCGTTTCAAGGTTGTATTGGGGCAAATTTGTGAACTTTCACAGGGACCATGCAACAATTTCTCAAGTATAGAGAAAATAATAAAGTGCTATGTACAATGTGATCCATGGTTTGAGTTTGTCCTCACTCGTTATTTACAAAGTGCATATGAACTTTGTGTCCATTATAATGGACACCAGGTCTGAAGCATATATACCAATATACGCACAAGCTTCTTCCATTTATACGATGGCTGACAATTATACTAATCACGAGGGATAGTTTATCGTCGAGCTAGAAATAAAAACTAATAATAGATGAGTTAGGATAAAATGGTTTGCAACCTCTTTACAAAGTTTGTGTTGACAGAAGACATTATCACTGAGTTTTGTTAAGACACCGATTATGCGTTGTAATATGCTTGAGTATCTATAGTTCAATGCTTGGACTAAGGATAATGCCCTAGCAATTAAGCGCCCTTGAGGTGAAATTGTTTTATATCATGTATCGGTTTAGAAAATTAATGAAAAACCATTACTAGATAACTTATTCTTCTAGAAATTGATACTTGATCGGTTTTTACTACAGTATTCCTGTAATTTGTACTGCCTTCTTCTCTTTGAGGATCTGCCTGGTGGTCGACTTCCTTTAGAGCAGCCATGATAAACTATACGAGGAATCCGAGATATTTCACAATAGATCTTTCTCTTTATATCTCTTATACAATTAATTAATCAATCTATTTAATTAATTATGTGACAACATTGCCATGTCATTAGCACACAATAACCCACACAGATTCCAAGTTGTTTACAAAGAGCATATGAACTCTGTGTCCATTATAATGGACGCCAGGTTTGAAAAGGATACACCAATACACGCACAAGCATTTTCCATTCGCAGGATGTGCACAATAATCCGCACACATTCCAATTTTATACTTGTATGTCACTCATTGACCTTTGTAGTTTCTTCACACATGAATGTACGTAAATATTAAATAACCACAGAGACATGACACAGCCTTGCTTTAGCCCTTTTGAAATATTGAACCACTCAGTCAAGGCGCTGTTCACTGTAATGCATATGTTGTATTTTATTGTATTACACTTTCATTTTATTCAGTACAACTGGCGGGCTTATTGCCATGTGGTAATCTCTTCCATCCAACCAGAAATATGTTAAAGATACCTTAAGTGAAAAACAGACTGGAATTATTTTTGAAAAATCTGAGCTCCAACGGGAAAAGAACCCGCAAACCTCGGATTAGGAGATAAACGTCTTATCAACAAGATCATAGATGCCATCTTACACGCTCTCCTTTCTGTGTATGATGTTTTTATATGGTACTATGTAGCAATATACATTTAAAATCATATTCATTTAAAAAAAATCTTATGATTTTTAATATGAAATTATTTGAGCTTATATCGAATAATGAGTTTTTTTCTTAAATAATTCATTTTGTATGAAACCAAATAGTATTAAAAACACGCCTTGATTGACCCATGGCGTTATGACGTCATAATACCCGTCAAGTTACTCATTCAGCGGCAAACATGTGGTATTCGTTTTGAGAATATTTTGTTGATAATATTAGGTCCTTACATATGAAATTGGCGTTTTGCCGTACTGGCAACTTTGATCTCAAATATCTTCTCTTTGGTTAGGAATTCCAAATTCAAATTTATACAGCTATTTACTCAAGTATTTGTGTTTCGAAAATTATAATTCATTTGTTTTTTCCTCAATTGTTTTTTTTCTTTGCGTCACTCAGTTTACAAAATGGAAAACTTGAAATATCGCGTTATTTACGAGTACGAGTTCCACCGTGGCACCAGTGCTGCAGAAACGGCTCGAAGGATTAATTATGTGTATGGCGACGGTGCCGCAAAAGAAAACACAGTGCGTTTTTGGTTCCAACGTTTTCGTTCTGGAAATTTCGACCTGCAGAACAAGCCCCGTGGACGGCCGGAGACCAAAGTTGATAATGAAGAATTGAAGGCTATTGTGGAAGCGGATCCATCGCAAACCACGTCCGAATTAGCTGCAGGCTGCGGTGTTAGTGATAAAACTGTTTTAATCCACTTGAAGCAAATTGGGAAGGTGAAAAAGCTTGAAAGGTGGGTACCTCACGAATTGAGTGAAGCAAATCAACAAACGCGCGTTGACTGCTGCGTTGCATTACTCAACCGGCACAATAATGAAGGGATTTTGAATCGAATCATTACCTGTGATGAAAAGTGGATCCTGTATGATAATCGGAAGCGCTCATCTCAATGGCTGAACCCTGCCGAACCAGCCAAACCATGCCCCAAGCGAAAATTGACTCCAAAAAAGTTACTTGTGAGCGTTTGGTGGACTAGTGCTGGTGTCGTTCACTACAGCTTTCTTAAATCTGGCCAGACGATTACGGCAGATGTCTATTGTCAGCAACTGCAAACCATGATGGAAAAGCTAGCTGCTAAACAACCGAGGCTGGTTAATCGCTCTAGGCCACTGCTGCTTCATGATAACGCTAGACCACACACTGCACAACAGACGGCTACCAAATTAGAAGAGCTTCAATTGGAATGTCTAAGACATCCACCGTACTCTCCGGACCTTGCCCCGACAGATTACTATTTTTTTCGAAATTTGGATAACTTCTTGCAAGGGAAAAAATTCAACTCCGATGGGGCAGTCCAAACCGACTTCAAAGATTTTATTGATTCCCGTCCGAATGGTTTTTTTAGTAAAGGGATCGATGAACTACCTATGAGATGGCAAAAGTGCATAGATAGCAATGGTACATACTTTGATTAAATAAATATATTATATTAAAAAAAAATCAACTTTATGTTCCTCCCAAACAAAACGCCAATTTCATATGTAAGGACCTAATATTTTCAACAAATTTGTTATAAATAATTAATTTAAGCCTACATTCATGGGTTCACAATTGATCGTGGCAGATAATTTTTTTTTAGCAAGCCCAAATTGATTATTTTATTAGAATTACGTAATAAGTTGTCCAAAAAGAAGTTTCGTATTTCTCGGATACATTGTAATATATTACACTTTCGTTGTATACAGTACAACCTGGTGGGGTTATTACCGTGTGGTAATCTCTTCCAGCCAACCAGAAAGACGTTAAAGTGGCCTTCAGTGAAAACCAGACTGGACTCCTTTTTTTAAAAAAATCTGGGTTCCAGCGAGATTTGAATCCGCAACCTCTGAGCTAGGAGACAGGCGTCTTATCAATTGAGCCATGGAGGTCGTCAGGATAAAACATATATGTCGGGAGGACAAAATTTTCGTTGCTAACTTCACTCCAAAAGTGCATATGGTACTTTCATTACAGAGCGAGATGTTTCTATCTCGACACACATCCTTCGCTTCTTCTACATCTATGCATCTTCTCGTAAACATCTACTATTTCTCTATCTATCTACATTTCCTTTTTTTCAAAATATCATTCACTAGATTCAACCATTCTTTCCTTGGTTTTCATGTCTCACGCCTTCCATTCTCATTTGCGCTATATATTTGTTTTGTTAGTCTTTTTTCATTCATTCGTTCTACATATCCAAACCATCTCAGCCTGCTGTTCTTTATCTTACTCAACACATCAGCCTTTCACCTGCGCATAATTTGTATTATTATGAAATGTAATATTTTAGCACATCCTTCGGCCATTTTCCCACTTAAATTATTTATTTTATTTATTTATTATTACACATGCCAAAAAATACACACAATTTTAGAATAACAATAGATAATTTGATTTGGACATACAATTTTAATGGATCTGGCTTTGTTGCCTTTCATTTGTCGTATCCCCAGTAAACTAGGCTTTTGCCTGTATCTCACTGAGGATATTTAGCATGAAAAAATAAATCGATACTTCTTTCCGATTTTTGATTACACAAAAACAAAACCCCGTCGCACGCTCTCATCAACCTGACAAACAGTGACACTCAACTACAACTGGAAACATCTTGCGAAATTCAACTCTTCACACATCATCACTCCAGAAAGACCAAAAATATTCATCCCACAATATACCGCACACAATCATAAAAATAAAAATTAAAATCAAAACAAAAAAAAATACACAGAAACACAAATACAAAAGCAACCAAAATTAAAACAACAAGAAGAAACCCACACTCACGAGCTCACACAAATCGTTCCCACTCGTCATTCATCCTGAAAGCCCAAGTACTCAAAATCCTGTCGCAATAACAACCACGCTCCGATCGACTGTCTAAATTGCTTCCGACCAACCCGTTCAAACTTCAGTGTTATTTTGAAGATATACCAAAATACATAAGTTATGTTTTTTTTCGGTACTTGATGCTTTTTTATTACCGCAAAGTAAAAACAGCGACACAAACAAAAACAATGTATATTCATATATACCTACAGTACATGGCGACGATGCAGTTAGTGATTGTGTGTTTAAAATGTGGTTTAAAAAAATCCAGACTGGTGATACGGTACTCGAAGGTGACGTATGTTCTGGAAGGTCTATTACCACTAATAACGGCCATTATCTGTTCTGAAATGTCTATTACCACTAATAACAACCATTGTCTGTTCTGGAAATTCTATTACCACTAATAACGACCATTGTCTGTTCTGGAAAGTCCATTACCACTATAACGAACATTGTCTGTTCTGGAAGGTCTATTACCACTAATAACGACCATTGTCTGTTCTGGAAAGTCCATTACCACTATAACGAACATTGTCTGTTCTGGAAGGTCTATTACCACTAATAACGACCAATGTCTGCTCTAGAAGGTCTATTACCACTAATAACGGCCATTATCTGTTCTGTAAGGTCTATTACCACTAATAACGACCATTGTCTGTTCTGGAAGGTCTATTACCACTAATAACGACCATTGTCTGTTCTGGAAGGTCTATTACCACTAATAACGACCATTGTCTGTTCTGGAAAGTCCATTACCACTATAACGAACATTGTCTGTTCTGGAAGGTCTATTACCACTAATAACGACCATTGTCTGTTCTGAAAAGTCCATTACCACTATAACGAACATTGTCTGTTCTGGAAGGTCTATTACCACTAATAACGACCATTGTCTGTTCTGGAAAGTCCATTACCACTATAACGAACATTGTCTGTTCTGGAAGGTCTATTACCACTAATAACGACCAATGTCTGCTCTAGAAGGTCTATTACCACTAATAACGGCCATTATCTGTTCTGTAAGGTCTATTACCACTAATAACGACCATTGTCTGTTCTGGAAGGTCTATTACCACTAATAACGACCATTGTCTGTTCTGGAAGGTCTATTACCACTAATAACGACCATTGTCTGTTCTGGAAGGTCTATTACCACTAATAACGACCATTGTCTGTTCTGGAAGGTTTATTACCACTAATAACGACCAATGTCTGCTCTGGAAGGTCTATTACGACTGCTGAGTAAGAAATGTGGTTTAAAATAATTTGTAATGGTGTTATGACACTCGAGTGCCAATCACAACTAATGACGACCAAATCAGGTCTTTGATCGAGAATAACCAGCGTAATACGACACAAGAGATTGCTGAAATACAGAAAACCACCATCCAAAAAAATGTGGTGTAATTTTGCGTTCGAATTTGACATATTTGTCGGTGTGTTCCAATTGTCTCAACTTTTGAGTGCCATTGGATTCAGTACAATACCCAGCGGTAATTAATACACATCTAGCTTAAGAAAGAGACTGTCGGCTATAATCGGCTAGCTTCGCCTTTTTAGAGCGTCGTCTCTGTCATTCATACACATGTTCCGTCGCGATTTGTCAGTCGTTGTCAATTGGACTGTTAGCGCATCGTGCGACAGAGACGACGTTCTACAAATCCAAAGTTAGCCGATTATGGCCGATAGTCTCTTTCTTAAGCCCGATGTGTATTACTTATTGCCGGGTACTGTATAACGGTGTGGCCGGTGAGTTTGCTGGCGTGCAACAACTCACTCACTTAAAAATAAATAAAAAAAACTTCACGGCACTGCTTGGCTTTCTAACTGAATTGACGTTGGAATGTAGAGGGAATCTTCGACTATGATGCCCAGCAACGACTAATTTAAAGTGCAACACTGAAAAAAATGCAAAGTGAAATAAATGGAACAAAATTGAATAATCAGTTTTACAGTTAAGATTAAGGAAATGCCGAAAAAGAATCCTCCTGAACGCATCAACATCTATCTATATTATAAATATTCACGTTGTGTTAAATATTCAAAATCGCACGTTCTGCAATTATGAAACACTTGTTGCTATAATGATTGAAAAAAAAATTATAACATACGAGTACATCAATTTATGATGTCTTCATTCTACCGTCTACTACATAATACATTCTTCTTCTTCCTGGCACTGTCCCAACTCATTGGCTTTTTGCTTTGGTCGTATTGGTGGTTCTTCAGTCCCTGGTGGCTCAGGCTCAGGGTGTTTTGGTGGCGGCTCCTTCAAAGCCATGGCTCTCCTCACACTCATGTTCTTGTCGTTCGGAGACATGAGTGGCTTCCCTTTATCTGCCTTTCTTCTTTCAGACTCATCCGAGCTCTCGTCAAAGGCGTAAGACTTGTCTTTGTAGCCTGACTTGTTTGGAGCTTCTTTTTTCTTTACTTTGTCTTTGGAAGAGTTCATTTGCATTTTCCATTTGGGCTTATCATCAGGGCTGGCACTCCTCGAGGCAGGTGAAGATGGGAAGGGATCATTGATGGGATCGGCTCTTCTCGTTCTCAGGCTGTCTGCTCTTCGGTTCTGGGTGTCGCTTTCATCTAGGCCGTTTCTCTGCAGGATTTTGGAGCATTGAGTCATCCAGGAAATCTTTGGTCTCCCCCTGGACGGCTGTCGACGGCCGTCAATAATACATTTACACACAATATTTTTATCTTAGTGCACACATCCACACAGCATTAATCTTACTTATATCTTTTATAAGTTTCACTTCCCTACATCAAATAAAATATCTTTTGTAATTCTGAAAATGATCGCTTGTGATTATACAACTCCTTTTGTATATTTTTAACCTTTTGTTGTCAAAGGGACATATTTAATATAATATTGTTAAATACAATAAAGGTACGGTTTTTATGTCTTTGCTAAGCAAATATCCAGGAGGTAATGCCCCTAGAATAGGGGTGGCCAATTTGTTTGTTGTCGCGATCGATTTTTTACCTTAAAAAATTGACGCGATGTACCTATCGACTTGGTGAGATTTAACACATAAACACACTGTTATTTCCATGAAAGCTTCCTATACGAATTCTCCATTAGAAAATGACTTGCATTTATTTGCTAAAATATAGCTGACTTTGAATGATGCGGTAGTCACTGCGAGTAATTTTAAAATAAATACTTTAAACACATTTTGCCATGTTAGTAACATAGACTTAAACTCTTTAATTAAACTTCTTATTAAATCATTGTTTAAACTTTCCCTTCCTGTGCTAAAAAAATCCGCCCGTTCCGGTGCTGTGTATTCAATACACATGTAAAAATGAGCGATTTAAAATCGAAAAAATAAGAATATTCATAGACAATCGCTTAAATTAATTAAATTTGAAGTTAAAAGTGATAATAATTGAAATTTAATTGCTGAAAACATGAAAAAATAACATCGGACGACGTTCACAAAATGGGCGAAGCGACCACCTCGAACGAAAGCCCGCTTGGTATTGAGCGAGAGAAGCGAGCAAACTGAGATTCTATTTCTTGTGTTCCCATACACCGAAGTAGAGTGAGAAAGATACGTGAATAACGTCGCTTCCTCACCTATAGCGGTTTTTTAGAAAGAATATACCTACGTCACACAATGGCACACGTTTGATTATATTGGTGAATTTATTCCCGATTTTCACAAAATATCTCTGATGTAACCGATAAGTGCTAATTATTATTAATATTATTTTTTCATTCGATGCGTAAATGTATTACGGAGGAATACTTAAAATCTGAACCCAGTATTTATAATATTTATAGAGATAGTAAAGTTTTTAGAAGCAATGTGTACTTGTTACACATCACAGGGAAGGAAGGGTTAACGGATATTCCGACTGATATTTCGAATGGAGAGATACAAAATGTTTTTACAAATTACCTTTCTTAGTTATGGCTACAGATGAATGACATATAAAGCACGACCTCCGTGGCCTGGTGGTAAGACGCTTGTCTGCAGATCCGGAGGTTGAGGGTTCGATCCCCGTTGGAAACCAGATTTTTTTAAACGGAATTCCAGTCTTATTTTCACTAAGGACCCATTTAAACATCTTTCTGGTTGGTTGGAAGAGATTGCCACATGGCAATAAATTCGCCAGGTGAATAAAAAAAACTATAATAAAAATTTTTGCATTCTCCCATTTTTCGTGAAAATATTAAGTCCTTATTTCGTTAGGAATTCATAATTTTAATTGGAAGTGTCTTAAAGTTCTCAAAAGAAAGGAATTAACTCTTTTTCACCACAGCTAAGAAACTTAATGGAATTTATTCTTATCGATTGTATGACACGTTGGGGGGTGGACTTAATTATATAGTTGTATGCTCACCAGGAGAAAGACAGGAGGTCAACAACAAACTCCAAGGAAATATATGTTAGGTGCCGATAGCGGTGACAAGTGTATGCGCGTTATGAGATTTAGCAACATTACATATTGTTAAATTACGAATACGACTGCGATTTGTATGACACGTTGGTGGGTTGACTTAATTATATAGTTGTATGCTCACCAGGAGAAAGACAGGAGGTCAACAACAAACTCCAAGGAAATACGAGTATATGTTGGGTGCCGATAGCGGTGACAAGTGTATGCGCGTTATGAGATTTAGCAACATTACATATTGTTAAATTACGAATACGACTGCGATTTGTATGACACGTTGGTGGGTTGACTTAATTATATAGTTGTATGCTCACCAGGAGAAAGACAGGAGGTCAACAACAAACTCCAAGGAAATACGAGTATATGTTGGGTGCCGATAGCGGTGACAAGTGTATGCGCGTTATGAGATTTAGCAACATTACATATTGTTAAATTACGAATACGACTGCGATTTGTATGACACGTTGGTGGGTTGACTTAATTATATAGTTGTATGCTCACCAGGAGAAAGACAGGAGGTCAACAACAAACTCCAAGGAAATATATGTTAGGTGCCGATAGCGGTGACAAGTGTATGCGCGTTATGAGATTTAGCAACATTACATATTGTTAAATTACGAATACGACTGCGATTTGTATGACACGTTGGTGGGTTGACTTAATTATATAGTTGTATGCTCACCAGGAGAAAGACAGGAGGTCAACAACAAACTCCAAGGAAATACGAGTATATGTTGGGTGCCGATAGCGGTGACAAGTGTATGCGCGTTATGAGATTTAGCAACATTACATATTGTTAAATTACGAATACGACTGCGATTTGTATGACACGTTGGTGGGTTGACTTAATTATATAGTTGTATGCTCACCAGGAGAAAGACAGGAGGTCAACAACAAACTCCAAGGAAATATATGTTAGGTGCCGATAGCGGTGACAAGTGTATGCGCGTTATGAGATTTAGCAACATTACATATTGTTAAATTACGAATACGACTGCGATTTGTATGACACGTTGGTGGGTTGACTTAGTTATATAGTTGTATGCTCACCAGGAGAAAGACAGGAGGTCAACAACAAACTCCAAGGAAATATATGTTAGGTGCCGATAGCGGTGACAAGTGTATGCGCGTTATGAGATTTAGCAACATTACATATTGTTAAATTACGAATACGACTGCGATTTGTATGACACGTTGGTGGGTTGACTTAGTTATATAGTTGTATGCTCACCAGGAGAAAGACAGGAGGTCAACAACAAACTCCAAGGAAATATATGTTAGGTGCCGATAGCGGTGACAAGTGTATGCGCGTTATGAGATTTAGCAACATTACATATTGTTAAATTACGAATACGACTGCGATTTGTATGACACGTTGGTGGGTTGACTTAATTATATAGTTGTATGCTCACCAGGAGAAAGACAGGAGGTCAACAACAAACTCCAAGGAAATACGAGTATATGTTGGGTGCCGATAGCGGTGACAAGTGTATGCGCGTTATGAGATTTAGCAACATTACATATTGTTAAATTACGAATACGACTGCGATTTGTATGACACGTTGGTGGGTTGACTTAATTATATAGTTGTATGCTCACCAGGAGAAAGACAGGAGGTCAACAACAAACTCCAAGGAAATATATGTTAGGTGCCGATAGCGGTGACAAGTGTATGCGCGTTATGAGATTTAGCAACATTACATATTGTTAAATTACGAATACGACTGCGATTTGTATGACACGTTGGTGGGTTGACTTAATTATATAGTTGTATGCTCACCAGGAGAAAGACAGGAGGTCAACAACAAACTCCAAGGAAATATATGTTAGGTGCCGATAGCGGTGACAAGTGTATGCGCGTTATGAGATTTAGCAACATTACATATTGTTAAATTACGAATACGACTGCGATTTGTATGACACGTTGGTGGGTTGACTTAATTATATAGTTGTATGCTCACCAGGAGAAAGACAGGAGGTCAACAACAAACTCCAAGGAAATATATGTTAGGTGCCGATAGCGGTGACAAGTGTATGCGCGTTATGAGATTTAGCAACATTACATATTGTTAAATTACGAATACGACTGCGATTTGTATGGCACGTTGGTGGGTTGACTTAATTATATAGTTGTATGCTCACCAGGAGAAAGACAGGAGGTCAACAACAAACTCCAAGGAAATATATGTTAGGTGCCGATAGCGGTGACAAGTGTATGCGCGTTATGAGATTTAGCAACATTACATATTGTTAAATTACGAATACGACTGCGATTTGTATGGCACGTTGGTGGGTTGACTTAATTATATAGTTGTATGCTCACCAGGAGAAAGACAGGAGGTCAACAACAAACTCCAAGGAAATATATGTTAGGTGCCGATAGCGGTGACAAGTGTATGCGCGTTATGAGATTTAGCAACATTACATATTGTTAAATTACGAATACGACTGCGATTTGTATGACACGTTGGTGGGTTGACTTAATTATATAGTTGTATGCTCACCAGGAGAAAGACAGGAGGTCAACAACAAACTCCAAGGAAATACGAGTATATGTTGGGTGCCGATAGCGGTGACAAGTGTATGCGCGTTATGAGATTTAGCAACATTACATATTGTTAAATTACGAATACGACTGCGATTTGTATGACACGTTGGTGGGTTGACTTAATTATATAGTTGTATGCTCACCAGGAGAAAGACAGGAGGTCAACAACAAACTCCAAGGAAATACGAGTATATGTTGGGTGCCGATAGCGGTGACAAGTGTATGCGCGTTATGAGATTTAGCAACATTACATATTGTTAAATTACGAATACGACTGCGATTTGTATGACACGTTGGTGGGTTGACTTAATTATATAGTTGTATGCTCACCAGGAGAAAGACAGGAGGTCAACAACAAACTCCAAGGAAATACGAGTATATGTTGGGTGCCGATAGCGGTGACAAGTGTATGCGCGTTATGAGATTTAGCAACATTACATATTGTTAAATTACGAATACGACTGCGATTTGTATGACACGTTGGTGGGTTGACTTAATTATATAGTTGTATGCTCACCAGGAGAAAGACAGGAGGTCAACAACAAACTCCAAGGAAATATATGTTAGGTGCCGATAGCGGTGACAAGTGTATGCGCGTTATGAGATTTAGCAACATTACATATTGTTAAATTACGAATACGACTGCGATTTGTATGACACGTTGGTGGGTTGACTTAATTATATAGTTGTATGCTCACCAGGAGAAAGACAGGAGGTCAACAACAAACTCCAAGGAAATACGAGTATATGTTGGGTGCCGATAGCGGTGACAAGTGTATGCGCGTTATGAGATTTAGCAACATTACATATTGTTAAATTACGAATACGACTGCGATTTGTATGACACGTTGGTGGGTTGACTTAATTATATAGTTGTATGCTCACCAGGAGAAAGACAGGAGGTCAACAACAAACTCCAAGGAAATATATGTTAGGTGCCGATAGCGGTGACAAGTGTATGCGCGTTATGAGATTTAGCAACATTACATATTGTTAAATTACGAATACGACTGCGATTTGTATGACACGTTGGTGGGTTGACTTAGTTATATAGTTGTATGCTCACCAGGAGAAAGACAGGAGGTCAACAACAAACTCCAAGGAAATATATGTTAGGTGCCGATAGCGGTGACAAGTGTATGCGCGTTATGAGATTTAGCAACATTACATATTGTTAAATTACGAATACGACTGCGATTTGTATGACACGTTGGTGGGTTGACTTAGTTATATAGTTGTATGCTCACCAGGAGAAAGACAGGAGGTCAACAACAAACTCCAAGGAAATATATGTTAGGTGCCGATAGCGGTGACAAGTGTATGCGCGTTATGAGATTTAGCAACATTACATATTGTTAAATTACGAATACGACTGCGATTTGTATGACACGTTGGTGGGTTGACTTAATTATATAGTTGTATGCTCACCAGGAGAAAGACAGGAGGTCAACAACAAACTCCAAGGAAATACGAGTATATGTTGGGTGCCGATAGCGGTGACAAGTGTATGCGCGTTATGAGATTTAGCAACATTACATATTGTTAAATTACGAATACGACTGCGATTTGTATGACACGTTGGTGGGTTGACTTAATTATATAGTTGTATGCTCACCAGGAGAAAGACAGGAGGTCAACAACAAACTCCAAGGAAATATATGTTAGGTGCCGATAGCGGTGACAAGTGTATGCGCGTTATGAGATTTAGCAACATTACATATTGTTAAATTACGAATACGACTGCGATTTGTATGACACGTTGGTGGGTTGACTTAATTATATAGTTGTATGCTCACCAGGAGAAAGACAGGAGGTCAACAACAAACTCCAAGGAAATATATGTTAGGTGCCGATAGCGGTGACAAGTGTATGCGCGTTATGAGATTTAGCAACATTACATATTGTTAAATTACGAATACGACTGCGATTTGTATGACACGTTGGTGGGTTGACTTAATTATATAGTTGTATGCTCACCAGGAGAAAGACAGGAGGTCAACAACAAACTCCAAGGAAATATATGTTAGGTGCCGATAGCGGTGACAAGTGTATGCGCGTTATGAGATTTAGCAACATTACATATTGTTAAATTACGAATACGACTGCGATTTGTATGGCACGTTGGTGGGTTGACTTAATTATATAGTTGTATGCTCACCAGGAGAAAGACAGGAGGTCAACAACAAACTCCAAGGAAATATATGTTAGGTGCCGATAGCGGTGACAAGTGTATGCGCGTTATGAGATTTAGCAACATTACATATTGTTAAATTACGAATACGACTGCGATTTGTATGACACGTTGGTGGGTTGACTTAATTATATAGTTGTATGCTCACCAGGAGAAAGACAGGAGGTCAACAACAAACTCCAAGGAAATATATGTTAGGTGCCGATAGCGGTGACAAGTGTATGCGCGTTATGAGATTTAGCAACATTACATATTGTTAAATTACGAATACGACTGCGATTTGTATGACACGTTGGGGGGGTTGACTTAATTATATAGTTGTATGCTCACCAGGAGAAAGACAGGAGGTCAACAACAAACTCCAAGGAAATATATGTTAGGTGCCGATAGCGGTGACAAGTGTATGCGCGTTATGAGATTTAGCAACATTACATATTGTTAAATTACGAATACGACTGCGATTTGTATGACACGTTGGTGGGTTGACTTAATTATATAGTTGTATGCTCACCAGGAGAAAGACAGGAGGTCAACAACAAACTCCAAGGAAATATATGTTAGGTGCCGATAGCGGTGACAAGTGTATGCGCGTTATGAGATTTAGCAACATTACATATTGTTAAATTACGAATACGACTGCGATTTGTATGGCACGTTGGTGGGTTGACTTAATTATATAGTTGTATGCTCACCAGGAGAAAGACAGGAGGTCAACAACAAACTCCAAGGAAATATATGTTAGGTGCCGATAGCGGTGACAAGTGTATGCGCGTTATGAGATTTAGCAACATTACATATTGTTAAATTACGAATACGACTGCGATTTGTATGGCACGTTGGTGGGTTGACTTAATTATATAGTTGTATGCTCACCAGGAGAAAGACAGGAGGTCAACAACAAACTCCAAGGAAATATATGTTAGGTGCCGATAGCGGTGACAAGTGTATGCGCGTTATGAGATTTAGCAACATTACATATTGTTAAATTACGAATACGACTGCGATTTGTATGACACGTTGGTGGGTTGACTTAATTATATAGTTGTATGCTCACCAGGAGAAAGACAGGAGGTCAACAACAAACTCCAAGGAAATACGAGTATATGTTGGGTGCCGATAGCGGTGACAAGTGTATGCGCGTTATGAGATTTAGCAACATTACATATTGTTAAATTACGAATACGACTGCGATTTGTATGACACGTTGGTGGGTTGACTTAATTATATAGTTGTATGCTCACCAGGAGAAAGACAGGAGGTCAACAACAAACTCCAAGGAAATATATGTTAGGTGCCGATAGCGGTGACAAGTGTATGCGCGTTATGAGATTTAGCAACATTACATATTGTTAAATTACGAATACGACTGCGATTTGTATGACACGTTGGTGGGTTGACTTAATTATATAGTTGTATGCTCACCAGGAGAAAGACAGGAGGTCAACAACAAACTCCAAGGAAATATATGTTAGGTGCCGATAGCGGTGACAAGTGTATGCGCGTTATGAGATTTAGCAACATTACATATTGTTAAATTACGAATACGACTGCGATTTGTATGGCACGTTGGTGGGTTGACTTAATTATATAGTTGTATGCTCACCAGGAGAAAGACAGGAGGTCAACAACAAACTCCAAGGAAATATATGTTAGGTGCCGATAGCGGTGACAAGTGTATGCGCGTTATGAGATTTAGCAACATTACATATTGTTAAATTACGAATACGACTGCGATTTGTATGACACGTTGGTGGGTTGACTTAATTATATAGTTGTATGCTCACCAGGAGAAAGACAGGAGGTCAACAACAAACTCCAAGGAAATATATGTTAGGTGCCGATAGCGGTGACAAGTGTATGCGCGTTATGAGATTTAGCAACATTACATATTGTTAAATTACGAATACGACTGCGATTTGTATGACACGTTGGTGGGTTGACTTAATTATATAGTTGTATGCTCACCAGGAGAAAGACAGGAGGTCAACAACAAACTCCAAGGAAATACGAGTATATGTTGGGTGCCGATAGCGGTGACAAGTGTATGCGCGTTATGAGATTTAGCAACATTACATATTGTTAAATTACGAATACGACTGCGATTTGTATGACACGTTGGTGGGTTGACTTAATTATATAGTTGTATGCTCACCAGGAGAAAGACAGGAGGTCAACAACAAACTCCAAGGAAATATATGTTAGGTGCCGATAGCGGTGACAAGTGTATGCGCGTTATGAGATTTAGCAACATTACATATTGTTAAATTACGAATACGACTGCGATTTGTATGACACGTTGGTGGGTTGACTTAATTATATAGTTGTATGCTCACCAGGAGAAAGACAGGAGGTCAACAACAAACTCCAAGGAAATATATGTTAGGTGCCGATAGCGGTGACAAGTGTATGCGCGTTATGAGATTTAGCAACATTACATATTGTTAAATTACGAATACGACTGCGATTTGTATGACACGTTGGTGGGTTGACTTAATTATATAGTTGTATGCTCACCAGGAGAAAGACAGGAGGTCAACAACAAACTCCAAGGAAATATATGTTAGGTGCCGATAGCGGTGACAAGTGTATGCGCGTTATGAGATTTAGCAACATTACATATTGTTAAATTACGAATACGACTGCGATTTGTATGGCACGTTGGTGGGTTGACTTAATTATATAGTTGTATGCTCACCAGGAGAAAGACAGGAGGTCAACAACAAACTCCAAGGAAATATATGTTAGGTGCCGATAGCGGTGACAAGTGTATGCGCGTTATGAGATTTAGCAACATTACATATTGTTAAATTACGAATACGACTGCGATTTGTATGACACGTTGGTGGGTTGACTTAATTATATAGTTGTATGCTCACCAGGAGAAAGACAGGAGGTCAACAACAAACTCCAAGGAAATATATGTTAGGTGCCGATAGCGGTGACAAGTGTATGCGCGTTATGAGATTTAGCAACATTACATATTGTTAAATTACGAATACGACTGCGATTTGTATGACACGTTGGGGGGGTTGACTTAATTATATAGTTGTATGCTCACCAGGAGAAAGACAGGAGGTCAACAACAAACTCCAAGGAAATATATGTTAGGTGCCGATAGCGGTGACAAGTGTATGCGCGTTATGAGATTTAGCAACATTACATATTGTTAAATTACGAATACGACTGCGATTTGTATGACACGTTGGGGGGGTTGACTTAATTATATAGTTGTATGCTCACCAGGAGAAAGACAGGAGGTCAACAACAAACTCCAAGGAAATATATGTTAGGTGCCGATAGCGGTGACAAGTGTATGCGTGTTATGAGATTTAGCAACATTACATATTGTTAAATTACGAATACGACTGCGATTTGTATGGCACGTTGGTGGGTTGACTTAATTATATAGTTGTATAGTATGCTCACCAGGAGAAAGACAGGAGGTCAACAACAAACTCCGTGGAAAGATAGGTGCCGATAGCGGTAACAAGTGTATGCGCGTTATGAGATTTAGCAACATTACATATTGTTAAATTACGAATACGACTGCGATTTGTATGGCACGTTGGTGGGTTGACTTAATTATATAGTTGTATAGTATGCTCACCAGGAGAAAGACAGGAGGTCAACAACAAACTCCAAGGAAAGATATTCGTATGTTAGGTGCCGCTAGCGGTGACAGGTGTATGCGCGTTATGAGATTTAGCAACATTACATATTGTTAAATTCCGAATACGACTGCGATCGACCTGTTGGCCACCCCTGTCCTAGAACTATAACTTTTATACGTATATCCTGCCCGAGTCCTTTTTTACAATGGGTTGTTTATTTAATAGCAAGAGAGGAAACTTCTCAAACAATTTTTGTAATTTTATTTCTATCATTATTTTAAAGCTGAAAAATATATAAAAAAAGCAAAACTATGTATCAAAATCATGAGAAAAAAATTGCATTGTTAAGTCTCTCGTCTTCGCAATATTCATGTACGAGTATGTCGCGGAGACTTGGACTCTGAGAGGAAGCGGGAGACGTAGAATAGATGTTATGTAATGTGGCGCTGGAAAAACATGTTACTAATTCCATAGATATTAAGGTGAACTAACGCCTTTATTCTCGAAGAACTAAGAATCACCGACAGATTATCGTGACTCCCATGATAGCCTCTGACGACTCCTCTCCATCCATCCCTGCACTCTGCTGCTCCAAGGGCAGTTGTTAAGGATAGTCCATGTGCATCTCTCACTTGGGCAATCTAAGACATTGGGATTCTTCCACTTGTGCGTCGTCCTTCCACGCCTCCAGTAACCACAAACCTCTCCACACTGTCTCCTTGGCTACGAGCAATGGGTCCAAAGAATCGGAGGCCTCGTCGAAGGCATATTATCAATAATTTGCAATCATTTGGATGATTCGTCCAATTCTTTGGGCAAATTGTCGTGGCCAAGGAGACAGTTAGAAGAGGTTTGTGGTAACTGGAGGCGTGGAAGGACGACGCACAAGAGGAAGAATCCCAATGCTTTAGACTGACCAAATAAGAGACGCAACTGTACTACCCTTAACAACTGTCTTTCGAGCCATGGAGTACAGGAATTGAGGAAAAAGAGTCGTCAGAGACTGTTATTATAGGAGTCATGAGTTACAGTACCCGGCGGTAAGTAATACACATCGGCCTTAAGAAAGAGACTGTCGGCCAAAATCGAATAACTTCGGCTTTGTAGGGTGTCGTCTCTGTCATTCATACACGTGTTACGCCACAATACGATTATAGTTATCATTATTTAAATTAATACACCGTAGACTATTTAACTCAATTTATTGATTAAAAAAAACAATTAAATATGCATTACTGGTAACCCTAAATTATATTAGGTGTTAACATAAGTTGTGTCTGTTTTTTTTTTCAAATTTAAAAATTAGCACCAAAAGTAAAATAAGATAGTAAAAGTTATACGTCATTCGAAAGAAAATTTTGTGCTCTACAAGATATTGTGTTTGCTTTTACGTTACATATATTATTTTATTTGATTACAAGCCTTCAAAATGGAATGTCAAGTAGACGAAAGGGAGCATTTTCAACACCTCCTTCTGTTCGCGTTCAATCGAGGGATCAAAGCTGCTCGCGATATTTGCGAAGTGTACGATGAAGATGATATGAATGAAAGGACAGCTCGTCGATGGTTTTTGCGTTTCAAAGACGGTAATTTCAACCTGAAAGACATGGAGCGTTCCGGACGACCAGTGGACTGCGATGAGGACCGCTTAAACCATATTATTCATGAAGATCCCCTTTAAACATTTTTCATCACCATTTTCAAACCATTTCTCATCACCAGTAATGATGTGGTAAAGGAACCTTTGCTTGTGGCCATGCGTAGCTCGATGACGCGCGAGCAAACCAGCAGAAATTGTCGAACGTTGATTTTTGTTGTTTTCACTCAAAACATGTGGAACCCAAGCGCCGAACTTCTGGACTTTTCCCATTGATTTAAGATGGCGTTATACAGTCATGTGACTACAATTCATCTGCTCAGTCTATTCGACGGTGGTTTGAAGGGGATCTTCATGAATAATATTGTATAAGCGGTCCTCATCGAAGTCCACTGGTCGTCCGGAACGCTCCATTTGTTTCAGGTCGAAATTACCGTCTTTGAAATGCAAAAACCATCGACAAACTGTCCTTTCATTCAAAACATCTTCACCATACACTTCGCAAATATCGCGATCAGCTTTATTCCCTCGATTGAACGCGAACAGAAGGAGGTGTCGAAAATGCTCACTTTCGTCTACTTGTCATTCCATTTTGAAGGCTTGTAATCAACCTCCACCTTTCCAGACTATTTTGCAGGTCTTCATGTTTTTCATTTATTAATGCCTTAACAATAAATATTAACGTGTTCTTCGCGGGAAGCACAAACGCCTGTGATCTGATCTGTAGCATTCCTTTGTGTATTTAACGTAATGTTTAGTTTATCTCCTTTATTTAATGAGTCTCCTTAAGAGTAATGACTATTATTTATTATCAGAAAATTACTTGAATGTCATGTTTACTTGGTGGTGTAATCAAATATCAGTGGTTGAAATTGTGCCGCGCACAGGATTCGTGGAATTTGATTTTTAACGCGGTGTACAGGTTAAAAAAGTTTTGTGGTATAAAACATACTTTTTTGCTAGTCAGTTAAAGCCTTCATAAATAGTAATTATTTAATTTCAGCTAAAAACTAAATTTGCATATTTCACTCGAATTGACAAAAAAGTTTGAGAGTCACCGTACCGGAGCATGTTTGATGAATGTATCGTACGTGTTGACACATGTTTTGTGTTCCCGAACAAACAAAGCGCACTGTGTTATTTGTCTTAAACATGTGCCTGTTAATTCCTAGAGCAAACCTTGTAAACTCGCCTTGTAAAATCACTAACACCATACATTCTCAAACTGTGGCGCGTTTATTTTTTACAGTGAAATAATTAAAATTACATATATTAGGTAAATTCGTTATCGAAGATGGTAGAAAGGAAAAAATCGAAATATACTTATAGTACCCGGCGGTAAGTAATACACAGCGGGCTTAAGAAAGAGATTTCGACTTTGTAGAGCGTCGTCTCTGTCGCATGACAAATCGCGACGGAATACGTGTATGAATGACAGAGACGACGCTCTACAAAGCCAAATTCTCAATATACATTGGGTTTAGTTGACATACATGTGATAACACTAATATTTATAGGTTCTAGATTAAAACTCGATGTGTATTACTTACCGCCGGGTACTGTATTTCGCTTCCTCAACATTCATACACCTTCTTCACTATTGCAGTGCGCCTGGGGTGGTATGTGTATATATAAGTGTGTGTTTAATATTTTAAACAATGTTTTACACATTTCCTATGTTTTTAATTATATCAATTGCTTATTTATTTCTTTCTATTTCATTTATTTTACACATGACAAGAAATATACATAATTTGAACACACAATTTTAATGGACCTGGGTTTGTTGCCTTTCATTTGTCGTGTCCCCATTAAACTAGGCTTTTACCTGTATATAACTGAGGACATATAGCATGAAAAAATAAATCGATACTTCTTTCCGATTTTAGATTATATAAAACCCCGTTGCACATTCTCATCGACCTGACAAACAGTGACACTTAATTACATATGTATACATTATTTGTGAAATGTGGTTTACGTGTACACGGGTTTGCTGAAAGGCTTCTTCGTGGCTGGTTTCGCCCTCCTATTGGTTGGGGTTTAACCCGGCTGGGAGGATGTTATGAGATGAGCCCAAAATATCTCAAATGTATTTTCCCCTGTCTTAACATATACGCGTTATTAAGTTCTAAATATCATATACCTATACAATATATTAACATCATAAATGACTTGTGTGTCAATAAGTAAATTCAGTTACTAATAAAGTTACCAGCCAATGAGATATATCTACTCTGTTCTGAGTTTCGTTTAATTTAAATTCGAAATGGTCTCAGATTTCCAGTTTCATCTCGGAAACGTATTTAATCCATTAAATAGGTATTATGTTTAAAATAACGATAACAAGTAAGTTTGGTATTGTTTCTGTTAAACAAAAATTTATTTTAAATAATTACTGACATGTTATTATGGATTAAAATGGCAAGACACCTGCTACTTAGAGGTGTAGATGCTGTAGGAAGGGAGCCATGTAGGATACCTACCTAAATAAATAAATAATTGTCCAAATAAATAAGTGAATTGTTAAACATAATTTATTGTTAAAATTGTAAACATACAGGGTCAATGACCGATGAACTATTTACAAATTGTCACATACTAAAACGTCAACAATGTTTACTCACAAATAGTATTTGTCTGTCTCCAGAAAATAAATATCTACCCGGCAATGCACGCGCTAGAGTAAGACGGAATATGTATCGCGAACTGGTTCACTCATTTGTATAAATTACCCACGCGCCGAGAAATAAATATTATTATTGTTCATTCAACTGTCAAGACTTGTTATTAATTGCCCGCTGTTCACTTTCGCTTTCACCCGCATTCCTGAGTATTTATATTTAAATAAATACAAATTAAAATCATCACGACTTATAAAGATAAGCACTTCGCTACATTGATGACCCTGAACGAGAAGGAACGCAGAATCGACTAAAACGAATATAGCGATGTCAACATCAAAATCATCAGCACGTCCTAATAGGACACATGCTACATTGATAACGACCATCGCTACAATGCTAAAAGGAAGAGACGATCGCGTCAATCTCAAAGAACAAACGATCCTAGATAAGCAGCAATAAGACGACAACATGAAACAGCATAAAAACAAGCATAGCTTCATTTAGAAAAAAAAAAATGAACTTCCGTCATTATTGACAGGCTATTTATTATTAGTTTACTAAATTAAATATATAATTTCAACGACATTCACGAAATTCAGTACACATACCTACAGCGAACTAATGTATGAGGTGCATGGTCGCGTGGTAACGCATTAGACTTCCGCGTGGAAGATAGTTGGCTCGTGCTCCACGCTTTGCTATTCCTCTCGAACGACACAGTCATTTTTTCGCCTAATATTCGATGGATAAAGATACCAATGACTTCGATCATATCTATTTATTAAAAAAAAGGGGAAAAACATGCTCCAGTGTGCCCCGATCGCCTCACTTCAGTGTGCTATCGAATACAGTACGGCGGTGTGGCTGGTGAGTTCCTATGAATTGGATTATATCTATTTTTTTTACATAAAAAAGGGAAAAACATGCTCCAGTGTGCCCCAATCGCCTCACTTCAGTGTGCTATCGAATACAGTACGGCGGTGTGGCTGATGAGTTCCTATGAATTGGATTATATCTATTTTTTTTACATAAAAAAGGGAAAAACATGCTCCAGTGTGCCCCAATCGCCTCACTTCAGTGTACTATCGAATACAGTACAGCGGTGTGGCTGGTGAGTTCCTATGAATTGGGTTATATCTATTATTTTTAACATAAAAAGGGGAAAACATGCTCTAGTGTGCTCCGATTGCCTCACTTCAGTGTGCTATCGAATACAGTACGGCGGTGTGGGTGGTGAGTTTGTTTGACTTCGGTTATATATATTTTTTTAACATAAAAAGGGGAAAAACATGCTTCAGTGTGCCCCGATCGCCTCACTTCAGTGTGCTATCGAATACAGTACAGCGGTGTGGCTGGTGAGTTCCTATGACTTCGGTTATATCTATTTTTTAATATAAAAAGGGGAAAAACATGCTCCAGTGTGCCCCGATCGCCTCACTTCAGTGTGCTATTAAATAAAGTACGGCGATGTGGCTGGTGAGTTCCTATGAATTGGGTTATGTCTAATTTTTTTAACATAAAAAGGGGAAAAACATGCTCCAGTGTGCCCCGATCACCTCACTTCAGTGTGCTATTAAATACAGTACGGCGATGTGGCTGGTGAGTTCCTATGAATTGGATTATATCTTTTTTTTTAACATAAAAAAGGAAAAAAACATGCTCTAGTGTGCCCCGATCGCCTCACTTCAGTGTGCTATCAAATACAGTACGGCGGTGTGGCTGGTGAGTTCTTATGAGTTGGGTTATATATATTTTTTTACATAAAAAGGGGAAAAACATGCTCCAGTGTGCCCGGATCGCCTCACTTCAGTGTACTATCGAATACAGTACTGCGGTGTGGCTGGTGAGTTCCTATGACTTCGGTTATATCTATTTTTTAACATAAAAAGGGGAAAAACATGTTCCAGTGTGCCCGGATCGCCTCACTTCAGTGTACTATCGAATACAGTACAGCGGTGTGGCTGGTGAGTTCCTATGACTTCGGTTATATCTATTTTTTAACATAAAAAGGGGAAAAACATGCTCCAGTGTGCCCGGATCGCCTCACTTCAGTGTACTATCGAATACATCACTGCGGTGTGGCTGGTGAGTTCCTATGACTTCGGTTATATCTATTTTTTAACATAAAAAGGGGGAAAACATGCTCTAGTGTGCCCCGATCGCCTCACTTCAGTGTACTATCGAATACAGTACAGTGGTGTGGCTGGTGAGTTCCTATGAATTGGGTTATATCTATTTTTTTTAACATAAAAAGGGGAAAAACATGCTCCAGTGTGCCCCGATCGCCTCACTTCAGTGTGCTATCGAATACAGTACGGCGGTGTGGCTGGTGAGTTCCTATGACTTCGGTTATATCTATGATATTTAAAAAAAAAGGGGGAAATGTGCCGGTGTGCTTCGACCGCCCCTCACTTCAGTATGCTAACGAATACAGTACAACGGCTGTGGCTGGTGAGTTTGCTGGTGTGCAACGGATCGCTCACTTAAAACGCGACGGCACTCCTTCGCTTTCCAACTGAAGACTTCGACACCCAGCAACGATGACGAATGTAATCAAAATTTAATCAAAGAAAATACAATGCTAAATAAACTTGACAACAAACAAATAAGACAAAATGGAATCTTAATATTAAGGAAAAACCGGTGTAGAACCCTCCTAAACGCAACAACATTACATTATAAATGTTCAAAATTGCATGTTCTGCAATTATGAAATATTTATTGCAATAATTAGAGTAGTGAATTGAATGAAGATGGCCGCCCGCCGACAAGATGGCGGGCGGAAAAGGCGGAACTACCGCCGCCAAAAGTATGGCCACAGTGAATGCTCGCGTAATGCGGGGCGGGGAGTCCCCGAATTACTTTTGGGGGAGGACCCCATCCAGTCCCGTTAGGCAGCAGAACCTGAAGGCTGTATTACAAAGTCTGGATAACGACGTATGTGCATGTACGCGTACATGATATGGCGGAGTTGGGTCATATGCTGTGATTTTGGACATTACATGAAACCCGTCAACTGAAGTTCGGTCCCGATTTTTTTTCCACCTTGCACGAATTTCTCATGTTGCGCAAAAAGGGTCTATTTCTAGTTAGCTTATTCGTAAGGATTTTTTTCATAATTACTTTCATATCTCGCCACATATTCATGGCATGTTCAACATCCATACACCTTTATATAATCAAAAATCGGAAAGAAGTATCGATTTATTTTTTTACGCTTTATGCCCTCAGTGAGATACAGGCAAAAGCCTAGTTAACTGGGTATACGACAAATGAAAGGCAACAAACCCAGATCCATTAAAATTGTATGTCCGAATTAAATTACTTGTTGTTTTTTCGCAAATTGTGTATATTTCTTGTCATGAGTAAATTAAATAAATAAAATAAAAAATAATGCTAGGCGGTGCCGAGAATATATCCACAGTGTCACTCAGTTGGTTCAATATCTCTATACCACGCGTGACTGTGTGTTTAGCCATGATATTCCTCCTGTAAGTTGGTATGTAGAACAGAAGGGGATTCCTTGCACGGATATATTTATAAGGGACATATAAACTTGTGCTATTACGGGACAGTTAAAATCACATTGAAAAACCTTCAGCAGGAATATCGCAATGGATTCTTTCCTTCTAGTTTTGAGGCTTCTATAGTTACACACCGTGAGAAGTTCGGCATGGTGAGCATATTTTGGGTAATCACGTTTTGTTCTGTACCATAGATATCTGAGGATATTTTTCGTATTTGTTCCATGTTTTTCTTATATTTGAGCTTATGAACCCAAATGACAGATGTATATTCTAATTTAGTTCTTATAAGATTCGGAGGATATCGGTACTGTTAAATTTTCTTGATATTCTCATTATAAAACCGAGTAGTTTGTAACAATCCGATATCAGACGTGAGACATGGTTAACGAACGTGAGTCCGACATCAAAGGTTACGCCTAAATCCTTGAATTCAGAAACTCTGTTTAGTGCCACTCCCTGTATAGTATACTGATGGTGGATTGGTGAAAACGATCGACTATAAGATACACAGATACATGTATTAATGTTGAACAGAAGATGATTTTGCTCACTCCAGGAAACTAGAGAGTCTAGGTCCTGTTGTAACTGTGCGCAGTCGTGGAGTGTATTTATTTTTATAGCACAGTCGTTTTCAGGCCCGTCCGTAGACACTCTGCTACCCTCAGGAGAGCTATGAAATGCCGCCATTATACTTCCATGAACACCTTTATTGAAATATAATATTAAAGTTTTCAAACTGTAAATAAAACTACATATAGACATTTATTAGACTTCAGTAGTTTGCTTTTAATGTAGCTGCTAAGCTATACAAATTGTTCAATTATTCCGCTTCTAAAAAGTCTGCATTGACTTTAGTGACACTATGAATTGATATAAAAGTTTATCTTATTATTTTATGCCCCTTAATTGTATTGTCTCTATTGTATCTTTCAAATATGTCTCCATTGTATCTTTCAAATATGTCTCCATTGTATCTTTCAAATATATCTCCATTGTATCTTTCAAATATGTCTCCATTGTATCTTTCAAATATGTCTCCATTGTAACTTTCAAATATGTCTCCATTGTATCTTTCAAATATGTCTCCATTGCATCTTTCAAATATGTCTCCATTGTATCTTTCAAATTAGTGTCGGAGGAGGAGGGAATACAGCAGAGGTTCTCCAAACTGTTTTGACTCACCGCCCCCTTTTCAAAGATAATTTAACTTATCGCCTCCCTCGAGAAAACTTTATCTCAACTACTAATAAAATTAGCAAATGTAATTGTGTCTGCATTTTAATTTTTGAATCTCACGATTTTTCCAACAGTTTAACAGTGATTTAAGATTTCTCACATTTTATAAAGTAAAGTAAACGGTACATACAATGTACCTTATAATAAAACCGTACAATGTATCTACCTTATAACAAAACGGTACAATGCACCTTATAACAAAACCGTACAATTTATCTACCTTATAACAAAATTGTACAATGTACCTTATTACAAAACGGTACAATGTACTTTATAACAAAACGGTACAATGTACCTTATAACAAAACGGTACAATGTACCTTATAACAAAACCATACAATGCACCTTACAATGCACCTTACAATGCACCTTACAATGCACCTTACAATAAAACCGTACAATGTATCTACCTTATAACAAAACGGTACAATGCACCTTATAACAAAACCGTACAATTTATCTACCTTATAACAAAATGGTACAATGTACCTTATTACAAAACGGTACAATGTACTTTATAACAAAACGGTACAATATACCTTATAACAAAACGGTACAATGTACCTTATGACAAAACGGTACAATGTACCTTATAACAAAACGGTACAATGTACCTTATAACAAAACCGTACAATGCACCTTACAATAAAACCGTACAATGTATCTACCTTATAACAATACGGTACAATGCACTTTATAACAAAACCGTACCATTTATCTACCTTATAACAAAATGGTACAATGTACCTTATAACAAAACGGTACAATGTACCTTGTAACAGAACGGTACAATGTACCTTATAATAAAACGGTACAATGTACTTTATAACAAAATGGTACAATGTACCTTATAACAAAACGGTACAATGTACCTTGTAACAGAACGGTACAATGTACCTTATAACAAAAGCGTACAATGCCCCTTACAACAAAACCGTACAATGTATCTACCTTATAACAAAACGGTACAATGCACTATATAACCAAACCGTACAATTTATCTACCTTACAACAAAATGGTACAATGTACCTTATAACAAAATGGTACAATGTACCTTGTAACAGAACGGTACAATGTACCTTATAACAAAACGGTACTATGTACCTTATAACAACACGGTACAATGTACTTTATAACAAAATGGTACAATGTACCTTATAACAAAACGGTACAATGTACCTTGTAACAGAACGGTACAATGTACCATATAACAAAACCGTACAATGCCCCTTAAAACAAAACCGTACAATGTATCTACCTTATAACAAAACGGTACAATGCACTGTATAACCAAACCGTACAATTTATCTACCTTACAAAAAAATGGTACAATGTACCTTATAACAAAACGGTACTATGTACCTTATAACAAAACGGTACAATGTACTTTGTAACATAACAGTACAATGTACCTTATAACAAAACCGTACAATGCCCCTTACAACAAAACCGTACAATGTATCTACCTTATAACAAAACGGTACAATGCACTATATAACAAAACCGTACAATTTATCTACCTTATAACAAAATGGTACTATGTACCTTATAACAAAACGGTACAATGTACCTTGTAACAGAACGGTACAATGTACCTTATAACAAAACCGTACAATGCCCCTTACAACAAAACCGTACAATGTATCTACCTTATAACAAAACGGTACAATGCACTATATAACCAAACCGTACAATTTATCTACCTTACAACAAAATGGTACAATGTACCTTATAACAAAACGGTACAATGTACCTTGTAACAGAACGGTACAATGTACCTTATAACAAAACCGTACAATGCCCCTTACAAAAAAGCCGTACAATGTATCTACCTAATAACAAAACGGTACAATGCACTATATAACAAAACCGTACAATTTATCTACCTTATAACAAAATGGTACAATGTACCTTATAAACAACCGGTACTATGTACCTTATAATAAAACGGTACAATGTACCTTATAACAAAACCGTACAATGCCCCTTACAACAAAACCGTACAATTTATCTACCTTATAACAAAATGGTACAGTGTACCTTATAACAAAACGGTACAATGTACCTTGTAACAGAACGGTATAATGTACCTTATAACAAAACCGTACAATGCCCCTTACAAAAAAGCCGTACAATGTATCTACCTTATAACAAAACGGTACAATACACTATATAACAAAACCGTACAATTTATCTACCTTATAACAAAATGGTACAATGTACCTTATAACAAAACCGTACAATGCCCCTTACAAAAAAACCGTACAATGTATCTACCTTATAACAAAACGGTACAATGCACTATATAACAAAACCGTACAATTTATCTACCTTATAACAAAATGGTACAATGCACCTTATAACAAAACGGTACTACGTGCCTTATAACAAAACGGTACAATGTACTTTATAACAAAACGTTACTATGTATCTTATAACAAAATTGTTCAATGTACTTTATAATAAAAAAATATATATAAAGTAGCCAGTAGTGAGTGGTCAACACATTAAGTTTGACAGAATATACAAAAAAAAATTGGCACAATTACAACAAAAGTATTTAGAATGAAACAGGTATTAAATCGTACAAAATCACATGTTACCAACACAATACGGTTCCGTCCGTTTTTTATAGCATTGTACAGTAAAGTTGACATCTCGTAACATGCACAGATTCCTGATGCTGCGAGCTGTACTTGTAAGAGCCTGCGCATGTCGAAAGTACGTGCAACTACATACCCGTACATGCTAACACTCGCTTGTTAACACCTGTCGTCTTGTTTTTTTAAACAAATCGGTTGTAACTCGCATTTTAGTATGTACGTTTCCTTGGATAATAAAGTAACCCTTAAATTATACGACCGTTGGATCAACATGAACTAACAATTAATTGGTACGAGTCTTGCTACAATGCATGACTGTAAGTATGTCTAAATAGTTTAATGGATAAGTATTTCTTCAAAAATGTTACGGTTACCAATTTTTTAAGCGTTTTATTACTGTCCGATTGTTTCTCAATGCCCCCTCACTGCTCCAGGGGCCAGCAACTCCCTTCCAGACTCCTCCAGCACCCATTTCGGGAAAATATGAGATCTTTTTTACCCACTTTACATGGATTTCTCCTGTTACACAAAGAGGGTCTGCTTCTAGTGTTAGTTTATTCGTTAGAAAGAATATCAGCCAGGATTCTTCTCATATTGCTAGATGGTACCGAGACTATATCCACAGTGTCATTCAGTTGGTTCAATATCTCTATACCACGCGTGACTGAGTGTTTAGCCATGATATCATAGCCATGATATCAATAGGCATGATTCTCATTCATTCTTTTAAAACTGCTGAACTATTTCAATGTATTACTGCCTAACTATTTCAATGTTGTTTCAACTATTTCATTTCACATTTGTCGTTTTGTAAAATTTGGACTCCTTTGAGGCTTTTCTTTTTTCCGTTCTTGCTGACAGTTAGTAGTAACCTGAGGTGGTATACGAGTATGTGGGTTTACTTTTTATTTTGTTTTCTGCCATACGTTTTTGTTCTTTATTTATTCTTTAATCTAGATACGCGGGGGTGTGGGCTGGAAGCCCCCCGATGCCCTTGCAGTCGGGCTCGCCCTAAATTGGTGGGGTGTATCTCGGCCGGGGGAATGTTTGTGGGATGAGCCCGGACCTTTTAATGTCTTATCTCTTGAATGTATTTTTTTCCCATCTATTTATTTTCTGTGTTTTTTTATCTTCTTGTTCTACGTGTTCAAGGGTGTGTGCTGAAAAACATCTGATGTCCCCGTGGCTGGGCTCGCCCTATATTGGTGGGGTGTATCTTGGCCGGGGGGATGTTATTAGATGAGCCCAGACCTTTTCAATAGCTTCTGTTTTTTAATTTATTATCTTTTTAATGTGTTCTTGAAATGTGTCTTAATGTATTATGTACATACTATGTTGCTATCAATAAACTTGTATTTATTATTTATTTATATTCGTCCTGTAAGTTGGTATGCAGAACAGAGGGTGATTCCTTGCACGGCTATATTTATTAGGTACATACGAGTATAAGGACAGTTAAAGGAACCTTCGAAAACCTTTATTAGGAATATCGCAATAGATTCTTGCCTTCTTGTTTCGAGGCTTCTATAGTTACACACCGTGAGAAGTTCGACATGGTGAGTATATTTTGGGTAATCCCCCTTTTTTCTGTACCATAGATATCTGAGGATTTTTTTTGTATTTGTTCTATATTGTTTTTATTTTTGAGCTGACGAGGAGCCCAAACCGTAGATGCATATTCTAATTTGGTTCTAATTAGATAATTATATAACTTTCGGAGGATATCAAGATAGAATATTGAGATCGATTTATGTATGACACACCGAATAAATAGATTGTTCCTTATCAATTTAAAAGGGTGGGATATTATTATGGAACTTTATTTTGGCTTCGGTGAAGTGGAGTGGAATGGTCTGCCTCTTAGTGTTAGAGATATGGGTGGCGTGTGCAGCTTTAAGAAGCATTTGAAGACAACCTATTTGTGAGGTTTTATCAAAATTTATGATTATATATAAATACTACACATATGCACTACACTCCAAGCCAAATGTGTTACTATCACATAACATAAGATCTATAAAGATTTGTTTGTTGTTCGTATTCCCTTGTTAATTTTTCTGTGGATTTTATTTTACCAAACAAGTTTTTCTGAACATATGTAGATGCAAGGAAGCAAATACTAGAATGACTTACCCCTGCCCTTGAAAGAGCGGGTGAATAAATGCACCCTTAGCAATGCTCTGAAATGTTACCTTCTAAATAAATTTATTTTTGTTATGATTTGGACCTTATTTGCTTTTTCTCTTTTCGCTGGTGGCAAATCAAGGGGTATATCCGTTCTTTTTCCATAAATTTTTATATAACTGCTTCATTTTTCGTATTATGGTTTTCATATAAAGGGTCTTTCAAATTGAACGATTTTCTTAATTCATTTTTTTTTAAATTCTTGAATAAAACACACAATTTGCTTTGATTTCAAAAAACTTTTTATTGGTCATTGAAGTATAATGTATGACATTTAAACATAAAAAAACAATATCCGCCAAATGTCCACCTCTTGCAGCTCTACATATGTCCAGTCCTTTGTCAAAATTTTCGATGACATTTTGTCATAATTGCGGTTCTAACTCACCAATAACGCGAATAATTTCGTCCTTCAGCTCAGGAATTGATCGGGGGTCATTCTTATAGACCTGGCTTTTCACGTAAACCCAGAGAAAATAGTACAACGGTATCAGATCACATGATCTTGGTGGGCAATTAACATCACCGTTTCCAGAGATTACAATACATAAAATAATTCAACAATTTGAACGCGTTGTATTGTATACGATTCCATTTTTATAAATTTCATACATTACACTTTTCAAATGTCACAAGACTCAGGTAAGTTCGCGACGCCATATGTGTTTTATCCAAGAATTTAAAAAAATCGCTCAATTTGAAAGACCCTTTATGAACGTCATTTTCTGTAAGTGATTTTATTTTGATAAATTAGGACTCCTATCGGCTTTTCTCTTTTTTTTCGCTAACAGTTAACTCTGAGGTGTGGCTTAATTTTTTTAATTTTTAGAGTAATTTATTAATTTGCTGTCTTTTTCTTAATCTACATGTACAAGGGTGGGAGTTGAGAAACATTTAATGTCCTCGCGGCCAGGCTCACACTATATTGATGGGGTGTATCTCGCCCGGGAAGATGTTATAAGATGAGCCTTGACCGTTTGATAGGTTCTCTCTTAAATGTATTTTCTGCTGTTTATCTTGAAATATATGTGTGTTTTTGGAATTATTCATGTACACATATGTACGTGCTATGCTATCACTAATGTTAAATTTATTTATTTAAAGCTGTGAATGATAAAGAAATCTTATAATAGCGCTACCATCAAATGCCATAGAGACTCTCATCACAAGTCTTATAACAGCGCCACCATCAAATGCAATAGAGACTCTCATCACAAATCTTATAAGAGCGCCACCATCAAATGCCATAGAGACTCTCAACACAAATCTTATAACAGCGCCACCATCAAATGCCATAGAGACTCTCATTACAAATCTTACAACAGCGCCACCATCAAATGCCACAGAGACTCTCATCACAAATTTTATAACGGCGCCACCATCAAATGCCATAGACTCTCATCACAAGTCTTATAACAGCGCCGCCATCAAAAATGCCATAGAGACTCTCATCACAAATATCATAACAGCGCCATCATCAAATGCCACAGAGACTCTCATCACAAGTCTTGTAACAGCGCCACCATCAAATGCCATAGAGACTCTCATCACTAATTTTATAACAGCGCCACCGTCAAATACCATAGAGACTCTCATCACAAATCTTACAACAGCGCCACCATCAAATGCCATAGAGACTCTCATCACGAGTATTATAACAGCGCAACCATCAAATGCCATAGAGACTCTCATCACGAATCTTATAACAGCGCCACCATCAAATGCCATAGAGACTCTCATCACAAATCTTATAACAGCGCCCCCATCAAGTGCCATAGAGACTCTCATCACGAATCTTATAACAGCGCCACCATCAAATGCCACAGAGACTCTCATCACAAGTCTAATAACAGCACCACCATCAAATGCCATAAAGACTCTCCTCACAAATCTTATAACAGCGCCACCATCAAATGTCATAATGACTCTCATCACGAATCTTATAACAGCGCCACCATCAAATGCCATAGAGACTCTCATCACGAATCTAATAACAGCGCCACCATCAAATGCCATAGAGACTCTCATCACGAACCTTATAACAGCGCCACCATCAAATGCCATAGAGAATCTCATCACGAATCTTATAACAGCGCCACCATCAAATGCCATATAAACTCTCATCACGAATATTATAATAGCGCCACCATCAAATGCCATAGAGACTCTCATCACAAGTCTTATAACAGCGCCACCATCAAGTGCCATAGAGACTCTCATCACGAACCTTATAACAGCGCCACCATCAAATGCCATAGATACTCTCATCACGAATCTTATAACAGCGCCACCATCAAATGCCATATAAACTCTCATCACGAATATTATAACAGCGCCACCATCAAATACCATAGAGACTCTCATCACAAGTCTTATAACAGCGCCACCATCAAGTGCCATAGAGACACTCATCACGAACCTTATAACAGCGCCACCATCAAATGCCATAGAGACTCTCATCACGAATCTTATAACAGCGCCACCATGAAATGCCATAGAGACTCTCATCACGAATCTTATCTTTTAATCTTTTAAGAGCTCCACCATCAAATGCCATAGAGACTCATAAAAAATCTTATAACAGCGCCTCCATCAAATGCCA
Organism: Odontocerum albicorne; assembly: GCA_949825065.1. Taxonomy (NCBI): domain Eukaryota; kingdom Metazoa; phylum Arthropoda; class Insecta; order Trichoptera; family Odontoceridae; genus Odontocerum; species Odontocerum albicorne. Next base: position 4,928,289 of record OX463866.1, on the reverse strand, counting down.
TAGAGACTCTCATCACATAAATTATAACAGCGCCACCATCAAATACCATAGAGACTCTCATCACAAGTCTTATAACAACGCCACAATCAAATGCCATAGAGACTCTCATCACAAATATCATAACAGCGCCATCATCAAATGCCACAGAGACTCTCATCACAAGTCTTATAACAGCGCCACCATCAAATGCCATAAACACTCTCCTCACGAATCTTATAACAGGGCCCCATCAAGTGCCATAGAGACTCTCATCACGAATCTTATAACAGCGCCACCATCAAATGCCATAGAGACTCTCAACAGAAATCTTATAACAGCGCCACCATCAAATGCCACGGAGACTCTCATCACGAATCTTATAACAGCGCCACCATCAAATGCCATAGAGACTCTCATCACGAATATTATAACAGCGCCACCATCAAATGCCACAGAGACTCTCATCACAAATTTTATAACAGCGCCACCGTCAAATGCCATAGAGACTCTCATCACACATCTTACAACAGTGCGACCATCAAATGCCATATAGACTCTCATCACGAATCTTATAACAGCAACTCCATAAAATGCCATAGAGACTCTAATCACAAATCCCAAAAAAAATCACCAGATAAACATGAACTCGCAATACAACATAATGTATTAACTGTTTAACATGATGCCAAGGTCTTTGATAGCGTCGACACGCATGATATACTGACAATTGATTAAGTATCTTTAAGTACTGCTGGGTCCCAGCTCTGAAAAAATGGAGTTTACATGTAACCCTTCCTTCCCTGTGATGTGTAACTAGTACACATTGCTTCTAAAAACTTTAATATCTCTATGAATACAATAAATACTGGGTTCAGATTTTAGGTATTTCTCCGTAATAATGAGCTACTAACAAAACTACGATGAGTACATAAGCAGTAAATAAATATTAAGATCCCATACTTGCTTATTCCAGTCTCAAAACTATGATGAGCACATAAACAGTAAATAAATATTAAGATCCCATACTTGCTTATTACAGTCTCAAAACTATAATGAGTACATAAGCAGTAAATAAATATTAAGATCCCATACTTGCTTATTCCAGTCTCAAAACTATGATGAGCACATAAACAGTAAATAAATATTAAGATCCCATACTTGCTTATTACAGTCTCAAAACTATGATGAGTACATAAGCAGTAAATAAATATTAAGATCCCATACTTGCTTATTACAGTCTCAAAACTACGATGAGTACATAAGCAGTAAATAAATATTAAGATCCCATACTTGCTTATTACAGTCTCAAAACTATGATGAGTACATAAGCAGTAAATAAATATTAAGATCCCATACTTGCTTATTCCAGTCTCAAAACTATGATGAGCACATAAACAGTAAATAAACATTAAGATCGCATACTTGCTTATTACAGTCTCAAAACTACGATGAGTACATAAGCAGTAAATAAATATTAAGATCCCATACTTGCTTATTATAGTTTCAAAACTACGGTGGGTACATAAGCAGTAAATAAATATTAACATCACATACTTGCTTATTACAGTCTCAAAACTATGATGAGTACATAGGCAGTAAATAAATATTAATAACGCATACTTGCTTATTACAGTCTCAAAACTACGATGAGTACATAAGCAGTAAATAAATATTAAGATCCCATACTTGCTTATTACAGTCTCAAAACTATGATGAGTACATAAGCAGTAAATAAATATTAAGATCGCATACTTGCTTATTGCAGTCTCAAAACTACGGTACTCACCGTGAACTATAAAGATGGTATGTAAGATATCTAAAACCCCTGGGTTTTCAATTCAAACCTACCTAAGACCCCTGGGTTTTCAATTCAAACCTACTTCCAGCTAAATCACGAATGACGTCCAGTATTTAAAAAAAATAATTAAAACTAAGTTCTGTTTTATTGTAACAATTAATAAAATTAGTCGTAAGTTATATATTAATGACCTTACTTATGACTTTGGTGAAGTGTTTTTAGGAAAAAGTGAAGAACCATCGTGCAGCTATGTGAGAATCACAATAATTGACTTTATAATGAGGCTTATGGGGAATTTATGGTGATAGAACGCAGGACAGCAATTCGTAACCATAATTTATGGGCAAGGGACGGGTTTGCTACCAAATTAAATAAATGCCTTGGCTATATTAAGCCATAATGATTATTTAAATATTGCAGTAATGAATTAAGCGATTAGTTTGCCGAGTTGATGGACTTAGAATTATGTCTTATGACGTTTCCAGCAAGCATAACTGGATACAGAACAACTATTTAAACTACCACGGAGTTTTCTGTAGATATCAGCTTAATATACTACTAGGGTTCAAAAGTTTCCAGCCTGAACAATAAAGAGTATATAAGGACATACCAGATCCGGTGAACAGTTACTGTTAAAAGGGTATCACAACCATATGTTATAACTTAAGTCATAATTGTTGAACGTTTTTAAGGGAATCCATAACTGCAATGGGACACTGATACAAATATACTAGTAAAGGGTCTTTCAAATTGAGCGGCATTTTTAATTCAATTTTTTTCAATTCTTGAATAAAACACACAATTTGCTTTGATTTCAAAAAACTTTTTATTGGTCATTGAAGTATAATGTATGACATTTAAACACAAAAAAACAATATCCGCCAAATTTCCACCTCTTGCAGCTCCGCAGATGTCCACTCTTTTGTCAAAATTTTGGATGACATTTTTGCATAATTGCGGTTCTAACTCACCAATACCGCGAATAATTTCGTCCTTAAACTCTGAAATTGATCGGAAGTCATTCTTATAGACCTGGCTTTTCACGTAACCCCAGAGAAAATACTCCAACGGTGTCAGATCACATGATCTTGTTGGCCAATTAACATCACCGTTTCCGGAGATTACAATACATAAAATAATTCAACAATTTGAACGCGTTGTTGTATTGTATACGAGCCTCCTTTTTTATAAATGTCATACATTACACTTCTCAAATGTCACAAGACCCAGGCAAGTTTGCGATACCATCTGTATTTTATCTAAGAATTTAAAAAATCGCTCAATTTGAAAGACCCTATGAAAGTTGTAACATATAGTATGTGTGTGGAGGAAACTGGGGATGTGTGTCGTGACGGAAAAGTCTGGCGCTCTGTCCTCTGCCTACCCCGATAGGGATATGGCGTGATGGTATGTATATACTCGTATGTATAACTGCAATAGCAAATTAATTCATTCAACGTTTTGCCACACTTCTGACATAATTGAGGTTTTGAGTTCTATTCTAGATGGGAATCTAGATGGGTTGTATCATCCCTCTATCGAAGGGTAGAAATCTACTGCCCACTTGTGAATATGTCCACCTTCATTCTAATGTTCTAATACTATTCGCAGTATATGCGAATAAAAGTTAATACAACTTATAAATATACTTGGCCCAAAACACTGTAGAAGAGTGGAAACAGAGATCTAACGAAGAAACTCGAAAGTTTTATGTGAACCTGCTCACTAAACAGTGTTCTTATGTAGACTTAATCTTCTTCTTCTCCCTGACTTCATCCCAACTCATTGTCTGCGAATACTGTTGGGTCAGCTCTCCTCGTCCTCAGGTTGTATACTCTTCTGTCCCGGACTACGGCCCCCAGGCCGTGCCTCTGCATCAGGTTATTTTTTTCCATCACCCATTAATTATTTGGTCTTTCTCTGGTTGTTATTCAAGGAAGATCCATGGAGATTGCCTGGTTCACAATGTGATCGGGTGCTCTGCGTCCAACGTGCCCATCCATCTCAATCGCCTCTCCTCCATCTTACAGTTGATGTCTGTAATACCTAGGCTTCCACGAATGCGTGAGTTTTTTATTTTGTCTCTTAGGGACACACCAGCTGACCATCTTAGCATGTGCATTTCAGCAGTTTCTAGTTGCCTAGAGTAAGAGTTATACATCGTCCAGCATTTGGAGCCATATTCTTATGTAGACTAAATGACATTTAAAACTATTGTGTAAACCTAGAAAAGGTTAATAAACGACTATTCTAGACTCATGACAGACAATACTGAATAACACAAACCATAAACTTTCATTCAGAGACTCGTTAATTGCTTTGGAATTTACAGTGTTTTTCAAGGAATAACTCTTGAATCCATCAGATGGAAGTTTAATTAAAAAGCAGGTTTCACAGACAGTGGGTAACGGGAGAAGAACCGAAGCATACAATTTCTTCTGAGTTTGAAGGACTATAAATTGTGCCATGATTAAGGATTTTCTTTGATCAATTCATGCGGTAGGAATCAGGAGGATACGCAGAGCTGATTTGAATTTGCGTTACGCGACTATATGGTTGGTTTATCTTTCAACATTTTGCACTTCAAATACAAACTTTTGAACTCAAACTCGCCCATTTGCAAATCAAACGTATCCTTTTGCAGATCAAATTCACCCTTTTTTGTAAATCAAATTTAACCTTTTGCAAATCTAATTAGCCCTTTTGTGAATCAAATTTAACCTTTTGCAAATCTAATTAGCCCTTTTGTAAATCAAATTTAACCTTTTGCAAATCTAATTGAACCTTTTGTGAATCAAATTTAACCTTTTGCAAATCTATTATAATTAGCCCTTTTGTAAATCAAATTTAACCTTTTGCAAATCTAATTGACCCTTTTGTGAATCAAATTTAACCTTTTGCAAATCTAGTTAGCCCTTTTGTAAATCAAATTTAACCTTTCGCAAGATCGAATTTACTCTTTTTTTTTTAACAAATTTAATATTTTATATTACGAAGAAGTACTTGTATGTACATTTTTCTTTCATAAAATCGTGAATATGTCAAACAAAAGGGTGAATTTGATTTACAAAAAAATACAGAATTTGATTTGCGAAAGGCTGAATTTCATTTGGAAAAGGGTGAATTTGATTTGCAAAAGGTAGAATTTGATTTGCAAAAGGTAGAGTTTGATTTGTAAAAGGTAGAGTTTGATTTGCAAAATGTAGAATTTGATTTGCAAAAGGTAGAGTTTGATTTGCAAAAGGTAGAATTTGATTTGCAAAAGGATGAATTCGAAGTGCATAAGGTTAAATTTGAAGTGTAAATTCTGTATCGGTTAACATAATCAAACGATATAAGATCGGTTGCTCATCATTGTGTAACATTATGTAATATCATCTTTTTGGTTAAAAAGTATTATTTCTTTACTCAATGACGTTTATATTTTTCAAATAATATAATGTTTAACTCTTGTATTCTCCTCTCTAGCTCTTCCCCTGTTTCACTTAAGAGTGTGACAGTTTTAAGTTAGAAATATATTCACCATCGATCTTGATGTCCATACATTCCCAATTTAAGGTATTAAATATCTTTTCAAGTTCTCGTATAGCTGTAAAGAGTTTTGATGATCATGTCTCCTTGTCTCACTTCTTCTCCCTGGCTCCATCCCAACTCACTCTCTGCGAAGACTGTTGGGGTCAGCTCTCCTCGTCCTCAGGTTGTATGCTCTTCTGTCCCGGACTACGTCCCCCAGGCCGTGCTTCTGCATCAGGTTATCTTTTTGCACCATCCATGAATTATTTGGTCTTCCTCTGGTTGTTATTCGAGAAAGATCTATGGAGATTGCCTGGTTCACAATGTGATCGGGTGCACTGCGTCCAACGTGCCCATACCGTCTCCTTGTCTCACTCTATTTGTGATAATTATTTCTTCTATTTTTTTTATAATTCACAACTGATAAAGCTTCTTGGTAAGTATTTTAGATTATTTTTAAATAAGCTGATTGTATTCCTTCTTTTCTGAGTGTTTCAAATATATATTCATGTTTTACTGAGTCAAAGTTTTTTCCAAGTCTGTGAAACATTTATTTAGGGGTGTGCTGTATTTTATTTTTCTCCTATCTCTAATCAAAAGATAGCCTCATATCCTTCTTTACATTCAGAAGGTAGTAGTATACCAGCATGACTAGATGTAACCTTGTAGGACAAAGCCACAGGCAATCCAATATTTGTTCTAAGTATGCGTTATTCCACTTAAAACAAATCTGAGTTCTTTACCTCTATAAAATAAGTCTTCGACAATTACGTAAGTCTGCTTGGTGAAGTTTGGTAACATTTTGTGGTATACATACATAACATATATTGAACTTAAATATACATATAATTATTAAATAATTTTAAAACAATGACTGTAATTTATTATCTTCATGTTAGTTTAAGATAAAGTTTTGTATTATTTGTCAATAATTTTAAGTACTTGTATAACCTGTCACATGTTCATTTGTATATAAATACACTGTTGTGTCGTTAATTAAATAAATGAATAATATATAAATTAACTGCATTTCTAGAAGTTTAATAGATATATTCTATATAAATCCATTAAACTCTCCGCCATTTTAGAGTAATGAATCCTCTGCGAGCCCCACACGAAAGCTACACTCCTTCCTTGCTATTTACTAAAGAGGGAAGAATCATATATCCAATAACTGACTTACATAAATCAATTCACTCCACGACTGTGAACAGTTACAACATTACCTAGATAGACTGAACAAACTCATCTGTTCAATATAAATAACTGTGTATTCTATAATCTTCACCAACCCACCATCAGTTTACTATGCAAGGAGTAGCATTAAACAGAGTTTAACAATTCAAAGATTTGGGCATAACCTTTGATATCGGACTCACATTCGTTAACCATGTCTCACGTTTGATATCGGACTGTTACAAACTACTCAGTTTTATAATGAGAATATCAAGACGATATCATACGAAAACTTGTTCAACTATCTAATAAGAACTTAATTAGAATATGCATTTGGAGTTTGGGCTCCTCATCAGCTCAAATATAAAAATAATACAGAACAAATACAATACAAATCTTCAGATATCTACAGTACAGTGACTACTCAACATATGTTCTCCATATCGAAATTTTCACGATGTGTAACTATAGAAGCTTCGAAACAAGAAGGTAAGGAACTCATTGCGATATTCCTACTTAATGTTTTTCAAGTTAGTTTTCACTGTCCTGCGATACTAGAAGCACTATGTTTATATGTACCTAATAAATATGCCCGTGCAAGGAATCACCCTCTGTTCTACATACCAACTTACAGGAAGAATATCATGGCTAAACACTCAGTCACGCGTGGTATAGAGAGATATTGGAATGGAATTTATCGCAAGATCTGGTATACCACAAGGATCCAATTTAGGTCCCCTACTATTCCTCATATTAATAGACGACATTCAAAATTCCATAAGTCGCTCGACATGTTTATTGTTCGCTGACGACTTGAAACATTTCAAAAAGATTAATTCACTTCACAACTGCGCACAGTTACAACAGGACCTAGACTCCCTAGTCTCCTGGAGTGAGCAAAATCATCTTCTGTTCAACATTAATACATGTGTACATGCCGAACTTTTCACGGTGTGTAACTATAGAAGCCTCGAAACAATAAGGCAAGAATCCATCGCGATATTCCTAATAAAGGTTCCTTTAACTGTCCCGCGATTCTAGAAGCACTAAGTTTATATGTACCTAATAAATATGCCCTTGCAAGGAATCACCCTCTGTTCTACATACCAACTTACAGAAGGAATATCATGGCTTAATACTCAGTCACGCGTGGTATAGAGATATTGAACCAACTGAATGACACTGTGGATATAGTCTCGGCACCGCCTAGCAGTATGAGAAGAATCCTGGCTGATATTCTTCCTTACGAATAAGCTAACTAGAAGCAGATCTTCTTTGTGTAACAGGAGAAATACGTGCAAAGTGGATTAAAAAAACGATCATGTCGCTTCCCTATTGGGATAGGCAGAGAGGAGATTGCCTAACTGTTGTTATCTCAACATACGTGGTTTTCCACATTTATGCAACTACTATCATTTCTCTGATTTTTTATATTTTGTTCTTTCAAAATATCATTCCCTTGATCTATCCGTACTTTCCTTGGTCTTCCTCTATTCCTTCTTCCACTCACAATTGCAATGTATCGTCATCCTGTGCACAATCTTAGAGTACTTTTATTGCTCCGTGTATTCTTTCAGTGAACACATTTTTACAGCGTTTATTCAGCTACTTTGAGTATTTTTCCAGATCCACGTTTCATTCCCATACATCAAAGTTGGTGCTAAAATTCTGTTGTGGACCTCATTTCAATAGATTTTGATACTGTCATGTTCGAGTATACGTATTTTTATTGCTCCGTTGATTCATATCGCTACACTAATTTAAATCTAAGTTCACAATTATCTCTCATCACTTCATTCCGTATTTTGGCAAATATTGTTACCCTTGTATCCTCGGCGAACGCATTTCTTAAACACAAATAAAATCCCTGTAGATACTCTGTGGATATATGCAAATTCACAAAACAGTGCAATAAAAATCCATTCATTTAAAATTATCATTGGTGGTAGTCGAATCCTTGTCCTCTGCTAAGTGCCTATAGACAAAACAACGGTATGGACCTGGTCTGCTACAGGCGGATATGCAGTGCAAAGCTCGGAATGTGCGGGCAGGGAGGGATGGAGCTGAAGAGGAAAAGGGAGGAGGGAGCGTGAGGGAGAGAGGGAGTGGGCAGGGGGCCGTAGAAGGTTTGGGGGCTAGTTTTTGCATCTTTAAGGCATGTCATCTCGCCGAGAGAGACGGGAACCTGTCAGGGAATGCAAGCGGAACTTGTTCGGTTAAGTTATTATTATGTATTGAACAAAAATTAAATAATATAAATTGTTAATCTCATTTATTTATATATTTTACACGTGACCAGAAATATACATTGCGAAAAAAAACAGGTAATTTAATTTCGACACAGTTTTAATGGATCTGGGTTTATTGCCTTTCATTTTTCGTGTCCCCAGTAAACTAGGCTTTTGTCTGTATCTCACTGAGGACATATAGCATGAAAAAATAAATCGATATTTCTATCCGGTTTTTTATTATATAAAATCCCGTTGCACATTCTCATCAACCTGACAAACAGTGACTCTCAATTAAATATGTATACATCATTCCTGTGCTAACATATGGGCTGGAAACATCGATGCTGAATAAACAGACTATGCACAAGCTCATGGTGACGCAGAGGGCCATGGAGAGAAGAATGTTAAATATCTGAGGGATAGGAGAACCAATGGATGGATAAGGCAGCAGACCAAAGTAGCTGATGTCGCCGAAAGAGTTGTCATTCAGAAGTGGAACTGGGCGGGACACATCGCCAGATGCACAGATGATAGATGAACCCAGAGAGTGCTGGAGTGGCGCTCAAGATAGGGAAGAAGAAGTGTGAGCCGTCATCAGACACGGTGGTCAGACTGCATTAGAAGAGTGGCCGAGAGCAACTGGAAACGATGTGTCCAGGAAAGAGAGGAATGGAGGAGGAGAGGGGAGGCCTATGTTCAACTTTGGAGGGAGACGAGCTGATGATGGTGATGATGACATCACGTGAAATCAAACTCCTCAAACTTCATCACTCCAGACAGACCAAAACATTCATCCCACAATATATCGCACATAATCATAAAAACTAACAAACTCGGCCAGAGGAATGTTTGTGGGATAAGCCCGGACCTTTTAATATCTTCTCTCTTGAATGTATTTTTTTGTCATCTATTTATTTTATGTGTTTTTTTTTCTCTTGTTATTCTACGTGTTCAAGGGTGTGGGCTGAAAAACATCTGGTGTCTCCGTGGCTGGGCTCGCCCTATATTGGTGGGGTGTATCTTGGCCAGGGGGGGTACTATTAGATGAGCCCAGACCTTTTGATAGCTACTGTTTTTTAATGTATTCTCTTTTTAATGTGTTCTTGAAATGTGCCTAAATGTATTATGTACATACTATGTTGCTATCAATAAACCTGTATTTATTTATTTATTTGAAGTTGTATGGATGTGGAGAAGGGTAAGGATGTGTATCGAGATGGGAAAGTGTGTCACTATGTCCTCTTTACCTACCCCGACATGGAAATGTCGTGATGGTATGTATGTAACATCGAAATCTTCTCAGCAGCTGAATTGCGCTTTCAGCTTATTCTTGCAAACAAGTGGTGTATAGGAGTTTGGTAGATGGTCAATCCAGAATGTCTCCGCTGCGCCACTCTCCGAACATGACAGAACTGTTAATTCTTCAGATGTCCACCTCGACTCGTATTACACGAAACGGACAACGAACGGGCCTGGAGCAGTCGGATCTACCCAAACAATCCAACCGTTGCGGTTGGCCGAGTATTCTAAAATACTTTATTAACCCTTCCTTCCCTGTGATGTGTAACTAGTACACATTGCTTCTAAACGATTCGAGTCAGTTGAGGACCAATAGCAAGCAATACTCTACTACCAGTGACAATAAGTTTTCAACCACCGTGACCGACCTCTTCAGCCCGAACGAAGCTCCAGAGTCCTGGAACATCAGCAGAAATCAGCTCATACATCCGACTCCCGTCTTCAACACCTGTGAGTACCAATCCCCTTTCTCATCATCTGATGGTGTGGCGTTCGCTTTACCATATGTCGTTATCCAACAAATGGAATAACCTACATTTGGATCTCTACTTGAAGAAGTATGGAATCAGGCGGCAACTGTTGGTAATGCTGTCAACGGCTTCAAAAACTTTAAGAAGATGGCGTAAAAGTACCGAGTCCAGAATCTTGACCAACAGCAAATTTGTTTCTGAGCTAAATGCTAAGAAGCTACTCCAAAATGTAGAAAAAATTAAAAAGGAAAAAACAAGCAATACTAAATCTCAGAAGAAAACGGAGAATTGTGGTTCTTGTAATGATGTCTATAAAGAAGGGGACAATTGGGTTCAGTGCCTTGTTGAGTGTAATGTCTGGTATCACGCTGCATGTGATTTAAATGGAGTAGACCCTGTTTTCAGATGTGTACGATGTTATATTGAAGATAGTGATTAAGTGTCCTCCTACCCCCTTTGTAAGGGAGTAGGAGGACACTACTTGGATAACTTGTTATTTATTTGTTTCATGCATAGGACATTTTTTTTTAAATGCATCCATTTATTTAATCAAGTGTTTTTTTTAATCGTTCTGCAAATTAATTTTTTTTCTTCACATTTTATGTTAAGCGTGTCCGTTTGCCCCAGGTTTACCCTAATTGAAATTTAATTGCTGAAAAATCAGTAAAAAAAAAAAACAACGGACGACGTTCACAAAACGGGCTAAGCGACCACCTCAAATGGATGAAAAGCCGCCGACCTACTGAGCGAGAGAAGCGAGCGAACTGAGATTCTATTTCTTGCGTTCCCATATACCGAAGTAGAGTGAGACGTGAGACGTGAATAGCGTCGCTTCCTCGCCCATAGCGTTTTTTTTAGAATTAATATACCTACGTCACACACTGGAATATGTTTGATTGTATTGGTGAATTTATTCCCGATTTTCACAAAATATCTCTGATGTGGCCGATAAGTGCTAATTATTATTAATATTATTTTTTCATTCAAAGCGTAAATATATTACGGAGGAATAACTAAAATCTGAACCCAGTATTTATTATATTTATTTATTTATTTATTTAATTAACGACACAACAGTGTCTTTATATACAAATGAACATGTGACTTAAAATTATTGACAAATAATACAAAACTTTATCTTAAACTAACATGAAAATACAAAAAGCAGTAGAATAAATTACAGTCATCGTTTTAAAATTATTTAATAATCTTTGAGAATTTTGTGGGAATTTTATGGATATATATTGAGATATAGAAAACACATGGCCTTATTAGTGGGACGAGATGCAAGTTGCTTTGCAGAATTAAAAGCTTCACACGTGCTGATGCAGGGTTACTCAACTCCAGAGGCAAAATATTGTCCTTAATATTTGGTTTGTATTACGTTATTTATATTAATAAAGGAGAGCACAAAGTTAGTAGCTATTTCTAAATATTGTTGTAATATTCTGGCGAATACTATATATACTTATATTAAAAATATCTAAATTGTTGCAAAACTCGTTTCCAAGTCTTTGCATACGAATTATAGAGGAGTTGATTTTATAGTTATATTAAAGTTTATAGAGATATTAAAGTTTTTTAGAAGCAATGTGTACTAGTTACACATCACAGGGAAGGAAGGGTTAATAAAGTATTTTAGAATACTCGGCCAACCGCAACGGTTGGATTGTTTGGGTAGATCCGACTGCTCCAGGCCCGTTCGTTGTCCGTTTCGTGTAATACGAGTCGAGGTGGACATCTGAGGAATTAACAGTTCTGTCATGTTCGGAGAGTGGCGCAGCGGAGACATTCTGGATTGACCATCTACCAAACTCCTATACACCACTTGTTTGCAAGAATAAGCTGAAAGCGCAATTAGATTTCGATGTTACATACATACCATCACGACATTTCCATGTCGGGGTAGGTAAAGAGGACATAGTGACACACTTTCCTATCTCGATACACATACTTACCCTTCTCCACATCCATACAATTTCTAATAAATAAATACAGGTTTATTGATAGCAACATAGTATGTACATAATACATTAAGATATATTTCAAGAACACATTAAAAAGAGAATACATTAAAAAACAGAAGCTATCAAAATGTCTGGGCTCATCTAATAACATCCCCCCGGCCAAAATACACCCCACCAATGTAAGGCGAGCCCAGCCGCGGGGACACCAGATGTTTTTCAGCCCACAACCATGAACATGTAGAATAAGAAGAGAAAAAAAAACACAGAAAATAAATAGATGACCAAAAAAATACATTCAAGAGAGAAGACATTAAAAGGTCCGGGCTCATCTAATAACATCCCCCCGGCCAAGATACACCCAACCAATATAGGGCGAGCCTAGCCACGGGGACAATATATGTTTTTCAACCCACACCCTTGAACATGTAGAATAAGAAGAGAAAAAAAAAACACTGAAAATAAATAGATGACAAAAAAATACATTCAAGAGAGAATATATTAAAAGGTCCGGACTCATCCCACAAACATTCCCCCGGCCGAGATACACCCCATCAATGTAGGGCGAGCCCGACCGCAAGGACATCGGGGGGCTTCCAGCCCACACCCTCGCATATCTAGATTAAAAAAATATAACTGACTTTCTACAATTCCTTCTTTTAAAATACTATAGTATTTTATTATTCATAGTTAAGGCATTAACACTGTTTATTCCACTTTATATAATGGTATGACCACCCTACCGGTTTCAAGATTGTCACCTCATCATCTGGGGAGCACAAACAAAACTCCTATGATGATGAGGGGAAATCCTTGAAACCGTTAGGGTTATACCATTATATAAAGAGGAATAAACAATGTTTAATTAAACAAATAACTAAATACTATTGTTGTTTATAGTTAAGGCATTAACGTTGTGGAGGTTTAAAGACATTGTAATTTATTTTTATCAAACACTGCTTATTCCACTTTTTGTAACGGTATAACTCTACCGGTTTCAAGGCTTTCACCTCATCTTCAGGGGAGCGCAAACAAAAATCATACTTTTTTTATCGATGATGCCAAATTCTTACATATCAGTAGTAACGGGAATAAATTAGACAGATTAGAGGCCCTAGAAATTTCTAAGTCAGTACATCGATCCGAACATCTAGTGAACAGTTATATCCCCAAAATCTCTCCGCTCTTGGCCGAAATCGTCCCATGCTTCCCTCACGCCTCAGCCTCCAATCGTTGAAGCGTGTTTATCGGTACCAGTTCGAACAGAATTTAGTCTTGTTTATGCTCCCCTGAAGATGAGGTGAAAGTCTTGAAACCGGTAGGGTTATACCGTTACAAAAAAGTGGAATAAACAGTGTTTGATAAAAATAAATTACAAAATACTATTGTTTTTTTATTTATTCAATAAAGTAATCTATGACCCAAACATTTGTCAAAGTCCATACTTACAGGATGCCTCAAAAAAATATGCACACATTTTAAATGACTGATAAATCAGTATTTATTAAGTTATATCTGATATTAAAACTTCATATTTAAGAAGATAAATGTACTTGTTTTTTTATTCGTCGCAAATGCTGTAATTATGGGTTTTCTGTCTGCACTGCTGATAGCGTGACATGACAAACTTCACGGACCATTCTACTTTGTTATTTGGCCGCATTCTCTTTCAATGGTTGCTGTCAATTCATTAACTGTTGTAGGTGTTGTGTAAGTTACTTTATTCTTAACCAGGGTCGATCCACTGTTGGATGAAGGTCTCCCCAAGTTGACTCCAAATAGTTCGGTCCTTTGCTCGTTGATGCCATGTGATGTTCCCATGCTTCTTGATTTCATCTGTCCAGAGCGTACCTTCGGTCTTCTTCTGGGCCTCTTTATGCCTCTTGGGTACCATTGGATTATTTCGGATATCCATCGGGAGTCTGACACTCTGGCTACGTGTCCGGCCCATTGTCACTTCATTCTTTTGCACACCTTTATAACGTCTTCTATCTTTGTTATATTGCGAATCCAGGTGTTTCGTTTACGGTCTCTTTTAGTATATCCCAATATGCATCTCTCCATCCCCCTTTGTGCGGTCTGGAGCTTTTGTGTGTTCTTTACTGTGAACGTCCATTTACTGTGAGCGTCCATTAATACATAATTTCTTAGAAATAGTTAACACATACACACTAATTTTAACTAGAAAACAATTCTTACAGCTAATTATTAAGCATTGCATACTATATGATTTTTTTAAAACTAACAAATTTAAATTATTAAACAAAATATATAAATATAATTAGATCCCCACGGCTCCCAAGGGGGGGGGGGGCGCATCCCCTAGTTTGAGAAGAACTGGTCTAGGTCATGGAACAAGTCTTAACTGTCTGCACTATGCTTACTTGTTGATCAGTCTTTGAGTGCGACAATCCAGACTCATTATACCGTATGTTGTCTTCGGCCTCAGTAAGAGTGCCTTCGACCTTAGAACCTCTGGAGTAGGCAAGGAACTCGCAGTTCATCATTGAACTTGTTGACATCACTACTAGCAGCATCTTTTTTTCGGGAATCGAATATGTAATTCTTCGGGTGGAAGTCAAGATTGTTACCACTTGATTATGGAGGTCGTAAAAAAGGGTAAATAAAATTCGTCTTGTAGCAATACTCAGACGCACCGAGCAGTAGTGTTGCCAACACATTCAACGATGAACTAGGGCTCCGTGCCTATTCCAGAGGTTCTTAACTCGTCACGCTTATTGGGACCGAAAAATATATTGTCTCTCAGCTGCTCTTCAGTGCGCTCGAAATATTAATTCAAATATATTGAAAAGTACGATCAAAAAAATAATTTTCATGACCTTATTTGTAAGATGCCTTTTTTCCAGGCCAGGGGTTGCAAATTCGACTCCTGGTGGAACCGCAATTATTTAAATGAACTTGTCTGGTATTCGCTGAAGGCTTTTTTAAAAACATCTGGTCTGCTCGAAGATATTGTAAACCGACAATAAGTGCGCCAGGTTGTACTGTGTACAACGCACTCTACAGGAAGATAGCCGTCATCCAACCGGAGGGTTTGCAGGTTAATTATTTTTTACTTAGAAGTTCTTAGTGAAAATTAAATTTAGTACAAATTTGTCGTGGCTTTCTTAGTCCGACTCTGAATACAAGTCATGAAATAAAGTTAGAAATAAGTATTTAGATTGGCATATGAATTCGGGCCTATGTCGGAGTATAATATATGATAGTATAATGTGGACATGGAAATTTTTTTGAGAGGAACTGTATAAATGCTGTTGAAATGTGTACATCGAGAAGAATACATGGAGTGACGATGTATGACAGAATACGGAATCAGTGATAAGGGAAGAATGTGAACTTAAGGCTAATGTGTTGAGTAAGATTAATAACAGCACGGTGAGATGGTTTGGGCATGCGGAATGAATGAGTGAAGAAAGATTAACAAAATAGATATACTCGTATATTGAAAATGTTAGTGGATGGTGTGTGAGAGCAAAATCAAGGAAGGGTGGTATAATGTACAGTACAAAAATATCCTACAAATGTACAATGTACAGTACAAAAATGTCCTACAAATGTACAATGTACAGTACAAAAATATCCTACAAATGTACAATGTACAGTACAAATGTACAATACAAAAATACAGTACAAAACAAGTTGTAGTTGCAAAAAAAACAAGTTATATGAGAAGGTGTATGGGTGAAAAGAGACTAAGAATGTGTGTTGAGATAGAAAAGTTATGCGCTCTGTTTTTTCTGCCTACCCCGGCAGGGAAATGGCGTGATTGTCTGTATGTATGTGTAATATAATAATGGGTTGTTCCGAAAGTTGTTTCGTATTTCTGAGAGATGTTATAATGAAACGTAGGGTTTGTTGGAGTTTTTTTTCAGTAATAATTCATGACTTGCAAATATAATCACTAATGCCATGTTCATACTTTTCTCACATTATTGAGAGAGTTTACTTTTTTCTGCGGAATTGCGGCTTGCTCTGTCGGCCGAAAATGCAATCCCCCACGACTTGTTTGGAAAATCCTTGCCCATCGCACCAGATAACTTCTTCCTGCTTTTACAATAACACTATCTAGTGAGGCAATAAAAACTAAAACCAACCCCCAAATTCTACAAAAACGATATTCACAGCTTCAATGAAAACGTCAACCGGTTTCACTGATAAACTCTTCTGCCATTTCGGAGTTATCTTTGGCCACCAAATAGTGCTAGAAAAATGAATAAATGTAACGTGTTGTTGAAAATCCAACTCGTAACCTCGGGCTGAAAACCAAATGCTGCAACTTGTTAATAGTAGGTAGAATGAAATAGTCGATCTTCGTTACTAAATTTGAAAGACGTTTTTCTTCCATCCGGGGCTTCGAGTTCGGTTCACGATGGTAGTTATAAAATATTAAAGCGTCTCAGTCTGGAAAAACAGTTCGTCACACGTATTAAACTTGTACGAGTGTTGTTGCCTCTTCAAGAGCGGTTGTATTGTTTACGTTGTCCTAAACCAGAAGTTTCGATTGTTCGTTAAAATATTTATTCAGGTATTAGGATTATTTTTAAGTGTTGTTTATAGTTAAGGCATTAACGTTGTGGAGGTTTAAAAACTTTGTAATTTATTTTTATCAAACACTGTTTATTCCACTTTTTTGTAACGGTATACCCCTACCGGTTTCAAGGCTTTCACCTCATCTTCAGGGGAGCACAAACAAGACTAAATTCTGTTACAAAAAAGTGGAATAAACAGTGTTTGATAAAAATTAATTACAAATTCTTTTTAAGCGTTACATTCAACATGGCGCAGGATCAGGAAGGATGGAGACAGGTGGTGTGCCAAATTTGGGACGTAGCAGAGGACCATGCCACTCAGCATTAAGCACACGATAAAGATAGGAAAATACGAATGTGTGTATTGCATTGCACAACACTTTTGTTGTATAGGGTATAACTTGGGTATATTGTCTTTTGGAAATTTCTGTTAACCAACCACAAATATTGTAAACAAGTCTTAGGTGAACATCAGACTGGGATTATTTTAGGCAGGAATGTAATCCGCAACCTCCGTGCTGAAAGATAACCATTTTACAAACAATCCTACGGAGCCTACTACTTCTTTTAAAATCTGGTTCACTTGGTCCAGCCATGTTTCCATCAATAAGAATGTGTGTCCAGTTCACTTCAATACGCTTAAAACTCTTATTATTATATGAACTCAACGTATCACACTTCTTTTAAGAATATTTTTAAAATTTTTAGACAATTCGGCCCTAAAAGAGAACCCTGTGGAACACCTCTGTGTCCCAAAGGAGATACTAAATTTGACTTCAAATAACTTCTTTAGTTACCTCAAAAGCTCACGGAATCGCTTTTAAATATGACGGAATCAATGCACTTTTTTTATTTTAAGTGTTATTCTTCATAAATACAAAAAAATTGTATTTTGTTCAGGCACTAACTCGCGACATCGTCTTTAGTATGGAGACAGAATGGAAATGGGTCATTAACATTTTAAAGTGACAAGAAAGAAGTGAACAAGGCTCGGAATAATAAGGAATGCAGGTTTATGAAGGAAATTTTTAGCCGAAAATTGAATTCATTAGAACCATTTTGTGAAAAGGCACACTTTTAATATTTACACCTCCATTGATTCACGCCATCACCTTGATGGGGAACTTAAAGAGGATATAACACCAAATTTTCCTATCGATATATAAATCGTTCGTCTCTTTTATATGCATACACTTTCTCATACGCTTTCTCTGATTTTTAACTATTAATCATTATCATCTATGGCCGAATGTGTTACTATCACATATCGGAAGATCTACAAAGGTTTCTTTGTAGTTCGTGTTCCCTTAGTAAGTTTTCTGCAGTTTTCTTACCAAATTTGTTATTTTTTTAACATATGCAGATGCGGGGAAGTACTTAATCTAATGGCCGCTGCCACTACTTTCCTATCATAACACTCTTATGTGTGTATAGGTTTATATATTTATTTTGTAATATTTGAAATCTGCCAGTAATAATGGGTTCAAATCCTAAGTCCAGACTGGAATCACATATTTTCTTTTTTTAAATCTGGGTTCCAGCGTATTTATACGTTTCCCGCGCACTACTTCATAAATCTGGGTTCCAGCGTATTTATACGTTTCCCGCACACTACTTCATAAATCTGGGTTCCAGCGTATTTATACGTTTCCCGCACACTACTTCATAAATCTGGGTTCCAGCGTATTTATACGTTTCCCGCACACTACTTCATAAATCTGGGTTCCAGCGTATTTATACGTTTCCCGCACACTACTTCATAAATCTGGGTTCCAGCGTATTTATACGTTTCCCGCACACTACTTCATAAATCTGAGTTCCAGCGTATTTATACGTTTCCGGCACACTACTTCATAAATCTGGGTTCCAGCGTATTTATACGTTTCCCGCACACTGCTTCATAAATCTGGGTTCCAGCGTATTTATACGTTTCCCGCACACTACTTCATAAATCTGGGTTCCAGCGTATTTATACGTTTCCCGCACACTACTTCATAAATCTGGGTTCCAGCGTATTTATACGTTTCCCGCACACTGCTTCATAAATCTGAATTCCAGCGTATTTAAACGTTTCCCGCACGCTACTTCATAAATCTGGGTTCCAGCGTATTTATACGTTTCCGGCAAACTACTTCATAAATCTGGGTTCCAGCGTATTTATACGTTTCCCGCACACTACTTCATAAATCTGGGTTTCAGCGTATTTATATGTTTCCCGCACACTGCTTCATAAATCTGAATTCCAGCGTATTTAAACGTTTCCCGCACACTACTTCATAAATCTGGTTTCCAGCGTATTTATACGTTTCCCGCACACTACTTCATAAATCTGGGTTCCAGTGTATTTATACGTTTCCTGCGCACTACTTCATAAATCTGGGTTCCAGCCTATTTATACGTTTCCCACACACTACTTCCTAAATCTGGGTTTCAGCGTATTTATACGTTTCCTGCGCACTACTTCATAAATCTGGGTTCCAGCCTATTTATACGTTTCCCACACACTACTTCCTAAATCTGGGTTTCAGCGTATTTATACGTTTCCCGCACACTACTTCATAAAAAATGTATTTTTACGTTGCATCTCCTGCGCTTAAATACCTAATTTGAAATTTCCCGCATACAATGTGTTAACACATATAATCAATCCAATAAGGCTGGGTATACTGTTAGAGCTTTTGCTGTTGCTGGTCCTGCGTCGTGGACTGGTCTGCGACCTAGTAAGATATATGGGTGGCATGTGTAGCTTTAAAAAACACTTAAAGACAATCATTTTTGCGAGGTCTTTCAAAATTTGGGTGGGTTCGAGCGCCTTTGAGTAGAGTTCGCTGTCTAAACGGCGCAATATAAGTTGTTATTTTATTAATATTATTATTATTATTCTCACAAGAGACAACTGCTTTCTATTTAATTCTATATTCGCTCTTTTTTTTCTCTGCTACGTCCATACACTTCATTGTGCAAACTGTCATATTGCAAAAAAAATCACTCGACCCTTTTTTTAAATTTGATTAATTTGGACGTGCCAAGAGGGAATATCTATCACGCGAATATAAATCTAGTTCACCCCAGGTCCAAACAAATGCTACGAACAACCCCACATCCTCTGACCCGAAACGGCAGTCGCTGAAATACATAAGTTTTTTTTAAATAGGCAATACACCCAACCAAGGATGATTAGTGCCACCAAATTCAATTTGTTATGCAATTACACGAGTGAAATTATGCAATTAATAATGCAACTAATTATTAATGAAATTCAAGCTGTTATGCAATTACATAATGCAACTAATATCATTTGAAATTTGTTGTACAGTTCCAGCAGTCAGTCATACAAAGATCTATAGTCTGGATCTTCTTCGAAACTTTGGTGCTCTGTCCTATCTGCCTACCCCAACAGGGAATTGGCGTGATGGTATGTATGCAGCACTTTATGACGATATTTTTTATCATTAAAATGACTGAATATTGAATGATTTAACCGTTATTACTTAATTTTAACAGCAAATGTATAAAATTTGGTATCAAACCCGTCCCTTGCCCATAAATTATGGATACGAAGTGCTGTCCTGCCTTCCGTCACCATAAATTCCCCATAAGCCTCATTATAAAGTCAATTATTGTGATTCTCACATAGCTGCACGATGATACTTCACTTTTTCCTAAAAAAACTTCACAAAAATTATCAATAAAGTCATAAATAAATGACTAATGACTATTGCCTTTGTGAGACGTTACAACCAAGAAGGGAAAGATTACTACAAAAGAGTCTTTGATATACTTGTATATGGTAGTCCGGAATTCATAGTCCAAACTTAAAACTAAGTCTCCATTCTGTCAAGACATTGCGCATTTCGTTTTTACCAACTACTTTGCGCGAATTACTCCTGTTACACAAAGAGGGTCTGCTTCTAACATTGGCTTATTAGTTAGGAAGAATATCAGCCAGGATTCTTCTCATACTGCTAGGCGGTGCCGAGACTATATCCACAGTGTCACTCAGTTGGTTCAATATCTCTATACCACGCGTGACTGAGTGTTTAGCCATGTTATTCGTTCTATAAGACGGTATACAAAACAGAGTTTGATAGTATCAAAATTTGGTATCATTAATAAATGGTTTGTGTATGTGGAAAGAATAAATGAAGAAATACTAAAAAAAACAGATATATAGTGCTAATGTGAGTGGAAATCGTGTGAGGATATACTTGGATCAACTAAATGATATTATGACGTACAAAGTCAGAAAATCGTTGAGTTGTATGAAAAGGTGTATGGATTTTTTATTTTTTTTATTTTATTTTATTTAATTAACGACACAACAGTGTCTTTATATACAAATGCACATGTGACAGGTTATACAAGTACTTAAAATTATTGACAAATAATACAAAACTTTATCTTAAACTAACATGAAGATACAAAAAGCAGTAGTAATAATAAATTACAATCATTGTTTTAAAATTATTTAATAATTATATGTATATTTAAGTTCAATATATGTTATGTAACACATATATTGAAAAAAATATACCACAAAATATTACCAAACTTCACCAAGCAGACTTACGTAATTGTCTAAGACTTATTTTATAGAGGTAAAGAACTCAGATTTGTTTTTAGTGGAATAACGCATACATAGAACAAATATTGGATTTTTTTAGAATTTTGTGGGAATTTTATGGATAGATATTGAGATAGGTATAGAAAACACATGGCCTCATTAGTAGAACGAGATGCAAGTTGCTTTGCACAATTAAAACCTTCCTACATGTTGATGCAGGGTTACTCAACTCCAGAGGCAAAGTATTGTCCTTAATGTTTTGTTTATATTACATTATTTATATTAATAAAGAAGAGCACAAAGTTAATACCTATTTCTAAATATTGTTGTGATATTCTGGCGAATACTATATATACTTATATTAAACATATCTAAATTGTTGGTAAAAGAGACTAAGGATTTGTGTCGAGATAGGAAAGTCTAGCGCTCTATCCTCTCTGCCTACTCTGACAGGGAGATGGCGAGATGATTTGTGTGTATGTCAACCTTACCTTGTTAATCTATACACGTATATCTTAACTTTAATATTTGGTTAACCCGCTCAGTGCCCCATGTAACTAACCTATTTGTGTATTTTGTTAACTCATAAATTGAATTATCCAAGAGTTTAGTTTTCATTTGAATACCTTTTTAACATATTTTGGTTCAATTGAATTAATGACATATTTCTTTATTTATTTTACACATGACAAGAAATATACATTACTTGTGAAAAAAAACAACTGATAATTTAATTTTGACATACAATTTTAATGAATCTGGGTTTGTCGTGTCCCCAGTAAACTAGGATTTTACCTGTATCTCACTGAAGACATATATCATTAAAAAATAAATCGATATTTCTTTCCAATTTTTGATTTTATAAACCCCCGTTGCACATTCTCATCAACCTGACAAACAGTGACACTCAATTACATATGTATACATCACGCGAAATCAAACTCCTCACACTGCATCACTCCCGACAGACCAAAACATTCATCCCACAATATACCGCACATAATAATAAACTCACACAAAGCTCATATAAAATCAATCAATTCGCAAGGTTGTGTTGTATTGTATATCAAGTGTTCCGTTTACCTTGTTCTTTACCACTTGACTTCTTTCGATTTCTTGTATTGTGGTTTGTAATTTATTTTTATCAAATACTGTTTATTCCACTTTTTGTGACGGTATAACCCTACCGGTTTCAATGCTTTTACATCATCTTCAGGGGAGCGCAAACAAGACTAAATGCTGTTCGAACTGGTACCGATATACTATATATCGGTAACAGTTCGAACTATATATTGATATATCGGTACCAGTTAGAACAGCATTAAGTCTTGTTTGCACTCCCCTGAAGATGATGTGAAAGCCTTGAAACCGATAGGGTTATACCGTTACAAAAAGTAGAATAAACAGTGTTTGATAAAAATAAATTACAATGTCTTTAAACCTCCACAACGTTAATGCCTTAACTATAAACAACATATTGTGTTTTATTACACATTCGTTGTATAGAGTACAACTGGCGGACTTATTGCCAAATAACAATCTCTTTAAACCAGCTATAAAGATATTTAAGTGAAAACCAACTTGACCCTATTTTAAAATCTGGGTTCCAACGGAGATTCAACCCGCAATCCCCAGATTGGGAGACAAGCGTCTTACCAACTAAGCTACGGATGTCATACTACATATAAACCCTCGTGTTGTATTCCTAACGAGGTGGACAGAGATAACAGATCTCCATACTTTTCCATTCAAGCATACAACATTCACATTTCTAACTTTACCTTTTATTGAAAATCTAGTCAACGCTATCCAGATTCCTCGGCCTACCTCTTCCACGCAGACCTTGCGATTCTAACTTATAACGATTGCTCCTCTTCCATGGTCTAGTCGGTAAAACGCCTGTCTCCCAGCCTAGATATTGCGGGTTCAAATCCCGCTGAAACCCAGATTTAAAAAAAAAAGGATTCTAGTCTGATTTTCACTTAAGGCCTCTTAAACATCTTTCAGGTTGGTTGGAAGAGATTGTCACACGACAGTAAGACCGCCAGATTTTACTGTATACACCGAAAGTGTTATACAATATAATACAATTGCTTAGTCATTTTTTGTCATTCATTCTCTACACAAGTCCAAACCATTTTATCGTTCATTACTTCATCTTATTTTAAACATTTAATGCCATCTATGCATTTTTTTCTTAAGTCTTCTTTTCACTTTTACAATATAAATCTTACTTGTATCCTTCTTCTGCCATGCCCATGTTTTACTTCCATACATTAAGGTACGCACCAGCACACTGTTATGTCAATTGTCATTTTCGCTTCTTTTGATAAAGTGCAATTGTTATGCATTATACATCGGAAAGTGTAGGATGAACCGTGCGACGTTTAAGACGTCATGTCACAAAGGGATGGGGTAAAATCGTTTTTTTTTTACAAATCGCATAGTTTTTTTATAAATCGAACAATTTTTTTTCTCTAAACTGACGTTTTAATTTCTAATTTTCATTATACTGACTTTCTAATGTATTGTATAATTTGTATCTATCTTTAAATAGGCCAAGATCCACTATGAATTAAAACTAATTACGAACGAAAATCGATTTTCGAAATCGATTTTTGAAAATCCAACTATCGAATACTCCATCCCTAGACAATGCAGACTAACGTAGTGACTTTTGACAAACGTCACCAAATATTATTTGATTTTAACAAACTGCCACATTTTTGCTAATTTGTGACAAGATGTATTAATTTGTCATTATTGTTAGTTTTATGTAATGTATTTACCTAAATAACTTGCTATTTATTAGAATCGAGGCTTATATTAAAGTTGATAAAATAATTAAAATTACTGAACATCGTTACAAGGTTGTATTGGGGCAAATTTGTGAGCTATCATACGGTTCATCCTAGATTTTCCGAACTATACATCTAGTGTCTATTGCTGTTGCGTTTACCTTGTTCCCTGTCGCTAAACTTTTTTCAATGCCCCTTTAAACAATATACTGTCCAGATAACACAACTCATCAACCTTATCCAGTTTCTCTCAGTTATCCCATACATCGCCAACCTTTTTTTATCGCACGTTTTTCTATAACCATAACCTGTCTTCATTCTGCCTTCTAACATACGAGTACATAGACATTCCATTTTTTTTAAGTGCATGAAGATCGTCATTGAGTATTAATATTGAGACAAATAACGAGTTAAATACAGTCTAAGAACGCGCAAATATAATAGACTCCGTAGTAAGGCAAAACATCAAATCGGCAAAGATACGAAGAGAGATCAAAACGATTGTTGCAATCAGGTTAACAATAGCATTCCGGCGTGCACTAATGCGGACAGACGCGCGCTCAGAGCTCGAGGAATGCAAGCCGGGGTCTATCTGAGAGGTCTGGACTTCGGGCCGACATTAGTCGTTGGGAATTTTTATTTGAAGTCCTCAGACATAGTATCGGAGTCCCTGGAGGTTGGGTCAGTCTTGGTGGAATGCTTTGGGACTACCATGACAACTGGATGCTGATGGGACACGCTGGTGTTTGTTCTTTTGTATTTTAAGTTGTTACATCAGTTTGGAGTCCTGAACTGCCATGATATCTATGCAGAATTCCTTTAATAATCTCTGCACTTGATCCCAATCCTATATTATTGATTATCTTTTCCTTCCCTGTGTTGGGTATCTTCTACACGTTGCTTCTAATAACCATCAATATCTCTATAAATATTATAAATACAAGGTTAAGATTTTAGGTATTCCTCCATAATATATTTACGCATTGATTTAAAAAATAATATTAATAATAATCAGAATTTATCGACTACATCATAAGTATTTTGTGAAGATCAGAAACAAATTCGCATTTAAACGCTGTGAGTGCCTCGACCTTGGGTCTTGACGATAGGTGAAGAGTATGCGGGAAGCGCGACACTATATTCGCATCTCACTCTTGCATACTCCGCTGAATTGCGAGGAGCTCAATTGTCTCAATCGTCGCAAGCGTAAGCCACGCCGGAAGTAAGCCACTACAGCTCCGCGCCGCAGTAGCTTTTGGGCTTGCAAATAGATTAGACCTACACCCGTTCCGTGAGCGTTGCCAGATGGTTTTTTAATGTTTTCAGCAAATAAATCTCAATTATTATAATTTTTAACTTCAATTATAATTAATTAAGCGGATTATCTATGAATGTTCTTATTTTTCCGATTTAAAATCGCTAATTTTTGATCGCGTACTCACTAGCCAACACCGGAGCGCGCGTTTCAATTTTAGCACCGTAAGAGAAGGGTTATAATAATAATCTAAAAGTAGCGTTTTGAGGTCGATTTTGTCTTTATAAAATCAATTAATAGTTCCCAATCGATCAAATAGGGTTTCGTATTATGGTAGAGCTTTTGCCGTTGCTGTTCGTGTTCACATGGAGTCGTCTGCTTTTTAGCTTAAGATATATGAGTGACGTGTACAACTTTAGGAAGCATTTGAAGACAAATGTTTTAGGACGTCTTGTTAAAATTTAGTTAGAGGAGCAAAGTACAAATTATTGCACCTTATCATCCAAGGCAAAATAGAGGGTCGAAGAGGTGATGGCAGTAGGTTAATCTCCTGGCTCTGCAATATACGTGATTGGACTGGTATAAGGAGCGTTGGGGTATTTTTCGGGCTGCCGGGGACAAAGATGTTTACTCTCAGGTGATAGTCAACGTTGGGGGGACCTGACATGACACTAGGAAGAAGAAGATTAAAATTTATGATTGTATTTGAGTAGGACACATATACACCATCCTACACCTAAAGCCGAATGTGTTAATATCACATATCGGATAATCTACAAAGGTTTCTGTAGTTTGTCTTATATTGAAAAAAATTCAATTCAATTCAAAGGAAAATTTTATAAAAGGTGTTCGGACCGTAGTTTTCCGACCCCTGCTTTAAACAAAAGTCTTATGATTTATATATATGGGTAATACCCTAGTTAGTGGAAATATGCAAGAATTGATATTTGTGCGTGATAATGAACTTAATATCGCATCATCAGTGTGCAGTGAAATGGTATCTTGAAATTGTTGATACGTGAGAGTTAAAATCGACTACAATTTCCTGTCCAAATAGAATAAGGAATTTACAGAATCCTCCTAACAGGTTGTAAAAGAATTGGTCTAAACATGTGTTGATATGTATTCCATCAACTGACAAAAAAAACCTCTGCAGAACTTGCAAGGTATGTGCTACACACAATAAGAGAAGGGAGACCCGGTACATGTGTAAGGAGTGTGATGTAGCTCTCCACAGAACTTGCAAGGTATGTGCTGCACACAAGAAGAGAAGGGAGACCCGGTACATGTGTAAGGAGTGTGATGTAGCTCTCCACAGAACTTGCAAGGTATGTGCTGCACACAAGAAGAGAAGTGAGACCCGGTACATGTGTAAGGAGTGTGATGTAGCTCTCCACAGAACTTGCATGGTATGTGCTGCACACAAAAAGAGAAGTGAGACCCGGTACATGTGTAAGGAGTGTGATGTAGCTCTCCACAGAACTTGCAAGGTATGTGCTGCACACAAAAAGAGAAGTGAGACCCGGTACATGTGTAAGGAGTGTGATGTAGCTCTCCACAGAACTTGCAAGGTATGTGCTGCACACAAGAAGACAAGTGAGACCCGGTACATGTGTAAGGAGTGTGATGTAGCTCTCCACAGAACTTGCAAGGTGTGTGCTGCACACAAGAAGAGAAGTGAGACCTGGTACATGTGTAAGGAGTGTGATGTAGCTCTCCACAGAGCTTGCAAGGTGTGTGCTGCACACAAGAAGAGAAGTGAGACCCGGTACATGTGTAAGGAGTGTGATGTAGCTCTCCACAGAACTTGCAAGGTATGTGCTGCACACAAGAAGAGAAGTGAGACCCGGTACATGTGTAAGGAGTGTGATGTAGCTCTCCACAGAACTTGCATGGTATGTGCTGCACACAAAAAGAGAAGTGAGACCCGGTACATGTGTAAGGAGTGTGATGTAGCTCTCCACAGAACTTGCAAGGTATGTGCTGCACACAATAAGAGAAGTGTGACCCGGTACATGTGTAAGGAGTGTGATGTAGCTCTCCACAGAACTTGCAAGGTATGTGCTGCACACAATAAGAGAAGTGTGACCCGGTACATGTGTAAGGAGTGTGATGTAGCTCTCCACAGAACTTGCAAGGTATGTGCTGCACACAATAAGAGAAGTGTGACCCGGTACATGTGTAAGGAGTGTGATGTAGCTCTCCACAGAACTTGCAAGGTATGTGCTGCACACAATAAGAGAAGTGTGACCCGGTACATGTGTAAGGAGTGTGATGTAGCTCTCCACAGAACTTGCAAGGTGTGTGCTGCACACAAGAAGAGATGTGAGACCCGCTGGAGAAGACAGGTGTCTTACAAAGTAGGTTACGAGAGTCCAGTGCGTTAGTATATCTGAATTTACTTTAAAAATTCTAACAGAAAAGAATAATCCCGTTTGACAGCAATAGTAGCGCCTGAACGTATTTGATAAGGCTAAGGCCACACCAAAGTGCTTCGCACAAATTCATTTGACATTTGGGAGCGGTTGAGCCAACAAACGATGCCACTCTCAAAACTAACCAATTTCATTACAACTTAACATACCATTTTTATTTACTTCCTGTGCAACTTCATTCCAAAGTTATTTTATTACAGGTACAATTTGCTCGATGGGTTCCACAAAGGCTCCCTTTTATACACAGCTGTTATTAAAACTTCCGCCATCTTGTAAAATCACTTGTTGACACAATAAAATTTTCCAACACGTCTGTTCGCTAGGGGACTCACTAGGTGACTAATCGTCATGTAGCGTGGCGCGAAGCGTGCAGTGTGACCATTACGATAGTATGCGGTGCGTTGGTTCGCTAGGATACGCCGCCTAGTTCGCAGCGTAGCTCTAAGTACCAATCGAGTCTCCTACCTGTGTGGCCGAGGCCTTAGGGTATAAACGTATCTTTTTAATTAATGTTTTATATCAATCAATGAATTAACCGTCTTTCAAATCATTTTGTAATGAGCATGGTGACTATGACGGGGTAGTTGATAAATTGATACCACCCAAAGTAGAAGCATGGTGACCATACTGAAATCTGTGCAGGTGGAATGCAATGCCAAAACAGAACAGGGACATGTGGTAAGTATGTGCGATGGCTGATGTTTTGAGTTATATCAGGAAAACGCTGTAAATACGCGTTTCTTTTATTTTACTTCATTTATACCAGTATAAATGATTGTTTACAGTGA
Organism: Odontocerum albicorne; assembly: GCA_949825065.1. Classification (NCBI taxonomy): domain Eukaryota; kingdom Metazoa; phylum Arthropoda; class Insecta; order Trichoptera; family Odontoceridae; genus Odontocerum; species Odontocerum albicorne. The sequence continues at coordinate 4,899,469 of OX463866.1, read as the reverse complement.
TGAGCTGGTACCAACCTTGTTGTATGGAAACGGAGTCTGGTCATTGTAATATAAAATAATGTTCATATACATTGATCATGAGGTTTCCAAACTGGGATAGGCAGATATGATAGAGCGCCCAAGTTTCCTATCACGACATACACATTTCGCTTCTTCCACATTTATATATTTATCTTATTTCTCCTTCTTTCTTATATCATTCACTTGATCAAACCATACTTTTCTTGGTTTTCATTTGCACTATATATTTGATTTATTATTCTTTCAAATCATCTAAGAGTGCTCTTTTTCATCTTATTGTATTGTTTATGGTGTATACAGTACAACCTGGCAGGCTTATTGCCATGTGGCAATATCTTCCAGCCACACAGAAAGCTGTTAAAGAGGCCTTAAGTGAAAACAAGGAATCTCTTTTAAAAATAAATCGGTCCCAACGGGAATCGAACCAGTAACCTCCGGGTTGGGAGACAAGCGTCTTACCAACTAGTCCACGGAGGTCATCATCTTATTCAACACATCCGCCTAAAGTTTACATTGTCACATATATTCTTCTAAGTGCACGCATTTTGCAACATTCATTCGTTTTTTTTTTTCAGTCGTTTCCCTACCCATGTTTCACCCCATACAACAAGGCTCAAGTATTGTTTGTGCTCCCTTGATAACGAGGTGAAAACCTTGAAACCGGTAGGGTATAAAGTGGAATAAACAGTGTTTGATGAAACATATTACAATGTCTTTAAACCTCCACAATTTTAATGCCTTAACTATAAATATTATAATATGAAAATATATATATTTGAAATTAATTAACATAAGAGCGAGGAAAAGATACACTGACGAAGGAGTGGATGGAGATAGTTGGAGGATCTCTTTGGCTTAAATGGTAAGACGTATATCTTCCAAATCAAGGGTTGCCGGTTCGGTTCCTATTGGAATTCATGTATATTTTTTTAAAGAATTCAACCTTGTTTTTCACTCAAATCCCTTTTAACATATTTTATTGTAAGTTGTACTGTGTTGAACAAAAATGTGATATACTCGTATTACAATAGCTTGTACTGCATTGCACAAAAATGTGATATACTCGTAGTACAATAGCTTGTACTGTATTGAACAAAAATGTGATATACTCGTAGTACAATAGCTTGTACTGTAATGAACAAAAATGTGATATACTCGTAGTACAATAGCTTGTACTGTAATGAACAAAAATGTGATATACTCGTAGTGCAATAGTTTGTACTGTATTGAACAAAAATGTGATACAGTACAATACATAGGTACAATACATTACAGTACAATACGACTGCGCACAGTTACAACAGGACTTAGGCTCGCTAGTTTCCTGGAGTGAGCAAACTCATCCCATGTTCAACATTAATAATTGTGTCTGTGTATTCTATAGTCGATCGTTTTCACCAATCCACCATCAGTATATTATACAGGGAGTGGCATTAAATAGAGTTCATGAATTCAAAGATTTGGGTGTAACCTTCGATGTCGGACTCACGTTCGTTAACCATGTCTCACGTTTGATATTGGACTGTTACAAACTACTCGGTTTTATAATGAGAATATCAAGAGAATTTAACAGCACCGATATCCTCCGAAACTTATATAATTATCTAATTAGAACCAAATTAGAATATGCGTCTACAGTTTGGACTCCTCGTCAGCTCAAATATAAAAACAATATAGAACAAAAACAAAAAAAATCCTCAGATATCTATGGTACAGAACAAAGGGCGATTACCCAAAATATGCTCACCATGTCGAACTTCTCACGGTGTGTAACTATAGAAGCCTCGAAACAAGACGGCAACAATCCATTGCGATATTCCTACTTAAGGTTTTTCAAGGTTGCTGTAACTGTCCCGCGATTCTAGAAGCACTAAGTTTATATGTACCTAATAAATATGCCCGTGCAAGGAATCACCCTCTATTCTACATACCAACTTACAGAAGGAATATCATGGCTAAACACTCAGTCACGCGTGGTATAGAGATATTGAACCAACTGAATGACACTGTGGATATAGTCTCGGCACCGCCTAGCAGTATGAGAAGAATTCTGGCTGATATTCTTCCTAACGAATAAGCTAACGCTATAAGCAGACCCTCTTTGTGTAACAGGAGAAATCCGTGCAAAGTGGATTAAAAAAAATACTAAAGGTAAATAGTCGAAGAAACAGAAGAGCCTTTATTACGAGATGTATTGCGGTGGACGAGGTGAGAGATGTGTGCAAGGATAAAAAATCATGGGTTTTTGTTTTTTCTCTCTGTGTATCCCAAAAAGAATATGGCCTGATAGTTTGTTAATAATACTAGTCAACAAAATGACCCCTGTCTGTAAATTATATGTTTTCCAATCCGCAGGTTGCGGGTTCAATTTCCATTTGGAACCCCTTGTTATGAAAAAATATTAAATTTTATTTTGACATATTTATGGTTGGTTGAAGAGATTGCCACATGACAATAAACCCACCACTGTATTTAACGGATACAAAGGTGTTGATATGTGGGTACATTTTGTATTCACTATATTGACAATACTCAGTGTCACAATGCTCTGAATATATTTTGTACAGTATTGTTACAAGTTTGTCTTGCCGTATATAAGAGCAAACCATGTATCACTTGTGTCTCGCATTAAATAAACTTAACAGTGAAAGGTGCGTGTAGTGATGGGAAATTCTAGCTTTCTGTTCTCTAAAAAATCAATATATTTTATAGTATATCAAGTAAATTTCACCCCCTTTCAAATTTATTATATGAGTATTGCAAATAACTTTGTTGTCGGTATTTCTCCACTCATAAATCTTGAATCCTGTTCATTTTCTGGGAAGGACCATCACGCGCCATTCTTCTCTAAAATAAAAACATCACAAGGGAAGATAAAGATATAAGAACAGTTGTTTGGTTGTGATCATCAGTTAGCTTCCCAGAAAAGATGGGATTTTAAATAAGACAGGGGTAAACAACAATTTGAATGATAATCTGTTAAAATATTCTTGAAATAAAGTCATTCGGGTGCTAAAATAAAGGGTCTTTCAAATTGAGCGGTTTTTTAATTCTATTTTTTTTATTCTTGAATAAAACACACAATTTGCTTTGATTTCAAAACACTTTTTATTGGTCATTGAAGTATAATGTATGACATTTAAACACAACAAAACAATATCCGCCAAATGTCCATCTCTTGCAGCTCCACAGATGTCAACTCTTTTGTCAAAATTTTCGATGACATTTTAGCATAATTGCGGTTCTAACTCACCAATAACGCGAATAATTTCGTCCTTCATCTCAGGAATTGATTGGGGGTCATTTTTATAGTCCAACGGTGTCAGTTCACATGATCTTGTTGGCCAATTAACATCACCGTTTCCGGAGATAACAATACATACGTGTAAAATAATTCAACAATTTGAACGCGTTGTTGTATTGTATACGGCTCAATTTTAATAGTCCAACGGTGTCAGATCACATGATCTTGGTGGGCAATTAACTTCACCGTTTCCGGAGATTACAAAACATAAAGTAATTCAACAATTTGAACGCGTTGTTGTGTTGTATACGGCTCCATTTTTATAGTCCAACGGTGTCAGATCACATGATCTTGGTGGGCAATTAACATCACCGTTTCCGGAGATTACAAAACATAAAATAATTCAACAATTTGAACGCGTTGTTGTATTGTATACAGCTCCATTTTTATAAATGTCATGCATTACACTTCTCAATTGTCACAAGACCCAGGCAAGTTCGTCACGCCATCTGTGTTTTATCCAAGAATTAAAAAAAACACTCAATTTGAAAGACTCTTTATGATATATGTAAGGGTTGTGCTGAAAATATATCTGATGTCCTCGCGGCCGGGCTAGCTCTGTAGTGGAGATGTTATGAGATGAGGCCAGACCTTTTGATAGCTTCTGTCTTAAATGCATTATATGCTATTTATCTTGAGACATACGAGTATGTGCGATTTCGGTATGTATTTATTCATGTACATAATATGTTGCTATCAATAGTCCTATATTTATTTATTTTAGTCTGGATATACAAGGGTTTACCTTAATAAATGTTGTATATATTTTTAATATAAAATTATAAATTTAACATTTATTAAGGTATATCTAAGACTAGTTGCAGCCCGTGGAATATTCACGGAAGTAAAACAAATTCTATATTTATGAAAATATATATTCATAAATATAGAATTTGTTGTTATGTATCATTTATACATCGTCCCCTTTTACACCGGTTCAAAAATTGTTAGCTAAGTATTTAAAATTCGTTCCGTATCACGGACCCACCGAGATTCAAATTTCGAATTACTTTCGGAGAGAATCCAAGTATTCCTCTCTCGCTCTCTTGTATTCAAAATTCAATTCTCGTATTCTTTCTTTGACGACAACCATCGTACGGGTTTTGGTCTGTTTATATGATATTATCTAAGATTTAAACTTCAAATTAAAGAAGACAGATTTAGACGTTTTTAGCTATCGCAAATTCTGAAATTGATATTTAAAATGTGTTAATTAAAGTGGTTTGAAATCCTTAATTAAAGCGCGCTTAAGGAGAGTTTTCTCTCTTAATGGCGCTATATAAATTGTCTATGTACTATTGCTATCTGCATTGCTAATAACGTTGAATTGCAAATATCACGAATAATTTGTAATTTATTTTTATCAAACACTGTTTATTCCACTTTTTTGTGACGGTATATAACCCTACCGGTTTCAAGGCTTTCACCTCATCTTCACGGGAGCGCAAACAATACTAAATGCTGTTCGAACTGGCACCGATATACACGCTTCAACGGCTGGAGGCTGAGAGGTGAGGGAGGCATGAGACAATTTCGGCCAAGAGCGAAGAGATTTTTGGGAAATAACTGTTCAACAGATGTTCGGATCGGTGTACTGACTTAGAAATTTCTAAGGCCTCTAATCTGTCCAATTTATTTCCGTTACTACTGATATGTAAGAATTTGGCATCATCGATAGAAAAAGTATGGTTTTCACGGTGACAATGATTAGCTTTGTTTGCGCTCCCCTGAAGATGAGGTGAAAACCTTAAAAACGGTAGGGTTATACCGTCACAAAAAAGTGGAATAAACAGTGTTTGATAAAAATAAATTACAATGTTTTTAAACCTCCACAACGTTAATGCCTTAACTATAAACATCACGAATAATTAACTAATTGTTACCAGTTTTGTGTTTATGACATCTCATAACATCCCGCTGATCGAGATACGCCCCACCAATATAGGGTAAGCCCGGCCGCGAGGACTTCAGATGTTTTTTCAGCCCACACTCTTGTATATGTAGATTAAGAAAAAAATAAATAAAGTAAACCCACAAATACCACCTCAGATTAACTGTCAGCGAAAAAAAAAGAAAAGTTCATCCTAATGTGTATGTTACATAAGGTGTATGGTCGCACGGTAACGCAGAAGGTCGTCGATTCGAACCCCGCGCTGTGCTATTCCCCTCGAACGACACATCCACTTTTCCGCCTAGTGTTCGAGGGTATAAGGATACCTATGACTTCGGTCATATCTATTCTTTTAAAAAATAAAATCACTAACAGAAAATTTCTAATACTCGTAATCTTCCTCATTTCCTCTTGACTCTCGTTAAAAATTAACTTACGATATATTTAATTTTGAGTATATGCCAAAGGTTTAGGCTACCTGTTTGGAAGATATACAATCTGTAGAAGTGAAACATAGAAATTCGCTTCTATTGTTCCAGGCTGTTTAGCCGGAAGGCGTCAGGGATGTTTGCAAAACATGGAAAAATCTGCCAAGTATAACAATGAAGGACTTGACAAAGTGGGACTTAATCCTTGCTAATTCTAAGCTTCTTTCAAGACACCGCATATTGTCAACAGATCTGGATACTTGAGTATCAAAAACCTCCGTGGCCTAGTTGGTAAAACTGGCCTGTCATCCTACCCGGAGATTACGAGTTCAAGTTCCGTTAGAACCCCGATTTTTTAACAACGATTCTAGTCTAATTTACACACGAGGTTTTTTACTGGTAGCAGGGCTTAAAAAAATGACTGTAACACAGTGGATTTCCGTGCAGAAAGTAGCTGGTTCGTACCCCGCACTGTTTTTCTCCCTTCGAATGACAAATTCACATACTCTCTCTATTGTGTTAATATTCTTAACTATCCCGCCGTCTCCTCTAATCTCATCGAAAATTTTCAGCTTCTTTCCGATCATGGACTTGCATTACGCTGAAACTAAGATTGTTTATTGGCCTTCACAGTTCACCGGTCTTATTTTTTACGTCGTCTTTTACTGTCCATGCAGTGAGACTCTGGAACCAGTTACAAACCAATATTAAATTCGCATCGTCCTTGGCATGCTTTAAGAAGCGACTAAAAAAATCTCTTAATTTCTAGTCAGTAATATAACGTGTTTCATTCCTGATTTTTCTTTTCCTTTCCTCTCCACCATCCCTTCCTTTTCTACTGATTGATGATATCTCACTTTATGATATATGAAAAAGAATGTTTGGGTGATTATCTGTCTTTGTGGGATTGCCTGTGTGTAGCACTGCTCAGGTGTTGATCTGCCTGCTGGTGTGTGCTTGCTGTAGTGCTGTGTGCATGCACACAACAGAGCAATACACACACAGGCGTCATCCATCCACAGGATGGACTGACAATCTTACTCTATAGCGAGGGATTGCCTGTATGTAGCACTGCTCAGGTGTTGATCTGCCTGCTGGTGTGTGCTTGCTGTAGTGCTGTGTGCATGCACACAATAGAGCAATACACACACAGGCGTCATCCATCCACAGGATGGACTGACAATCTTATTCTATAGCGAGGGATTGCCTGTATGTATGTAGCACTGCTCAGGTGTTGTCTGCCTGCTGGTGTGTGCTTGCTGTAGTACTGTGTGCATGCACACAATATAACGTGTTCCATTCCTCATTTTTCTTACCACTCCATCATCCTTTCCTTTTCTTTTGAATAATGATATCTCACTTTTAATTTTACTACGAGTTGTATATTGTTCATAAAGATGAAACAAGAATATGGTTCATCTTCTTCTTCCCAGTATCATGTCAGATCCCCCTAACGTTAACTGTCACCTGAGAGTAGGCATCTTTGTCCCCGGCAGCCCGAAAAAGATCTCCAACGCCCCTTATACCACTCCCATCACGTACATTGCGGAGCCAACAGATTTGCCTCCTGCCAGCACCTCTTCGACCTTCTATTTTGCCTTAAATGATCAGGTGCCATAATTTGTACTTTTGTTCATGAAGATTAATAATCATTTGAATATTCTTTGCGGCCATGCTTTATTTATTAATTCTTGTCTGGTTGGTTGGCAAAGATTGCCATCTGGCAATAATTACTTCCGATTAATTTTACTAGGAAGTGTTAAATAAAAAACTTATTTTGTTAATAATAAGTTATTATGTGCAAGCTGTTGCCCTGCAGCAAGTTTTGGCAAATTAAACTTAGTTTCTATGGCAAAAGAGATAAAATCACTCTGAGATGGTTTGGACATGTGGAATGAATGGTTGAAGACAGACTAACAGAGAAACATTGAGTGGAATACCTGGTAGAGAAATACCATGAAAAGTGTGATTAGATTTGAAAGAAGCAAACGAAAAAATTCAGAGAAAGCAAAGGAGGTTTATGAGAAAGTGTATAGATGTAGAAAAGGCAAAGGGTGTGTGTCGAGATAGGAAAGTCTGGCGCTCTGTTCTCTCTGCTACCTCGACGGGGAAATTTGAAAGTATATATTTATGTATATACTTAAAACAAAATTTAAAGTGTTATTTTTTGTACCACAATGTTCACTTGAAATTGGTATCATAAATAAATTCAACAAGTGTTTTTACAACCCTTGTTGATGTTAAGATTTACGATCGTTTAAAATAATTGCAAAATACTTTACAACATGATTTTAATTTTATTGAGGGGGTATAAAATCATTCATACGAGCTTTTGGTTATTTGGGGTATACATTCATAAATCTCCGTAAATTGTTTTACAACCTTTATGTTGTAAATATAGAAAATAAAAACTCAATAAGTAGATACAAATATTTTGAGAAATAAGTTATTTTATTTTACTCAAATTCAACGGTTAACTGAAACTGTGAAAATATATTGACCTAGAAAAATCTGGCTGGATCAAGTGTAAAAGATTTTGAAAGGAAGTAAAGTGAGAACTTTGAAGTATGGGAGTGAAACGTGGCCGTGGAAAATGACTGATGGGAGTCGAATAAATGCTGTAGAGTATATGAGGATATATGACAGAATATAAAATGCTGTAGAGTGCACGTATGAGGATATATGACAGAATATAAAATGCTGTAGAGTGCACTTATGAGGATATATGACAGAATATAAAATGCTGTAGAGTGCACTTATGAGGATATATGACAGAATATAAAATGATGTAGAGTGCACTTATGAGGATATATGACAGAATATAAAATGCTGTATAGTGCACTTATGAGGATATATGACAGAATATAAAATGCTGTAGAGTGCACTTATGAGGATATATGACAGAATATAAAATGATGTAGAGTGCACTTATGAGGATATATGACAGAATATAAAATGCTGTATAGTGCACTTATGAGGATATATGACAGAATATAAAATGCTGTAGAGTGCACTTATGAGGATATATGACAGAATATAAAATGATGTAGAGTGCACTTATGAGGATATATGACAGAATATAAAATGCTGTAGAGTGCACTTATGAGGATATATGACAGAATATAAAATGCTGTAGAGTGCACGTATGAGGATATATGACAGAATATAAAATGCTGTAGAGTGCACTTATGAGGATATATGACAGAATATAAAATGCTGTAGAGTGCACTTATGAGGATATATGACAGAATATAAAATGCTGTATAGTGCACTTATGAGGATATATGACAGAATATAAAATGCTGTAGAGTGCACTTATGAGGATATATGACAGAATATAAAATGATGTAGAGTGCACTTATGAGGATATATGACAGAATATAAAATGCTGTAGAGTGCACTTATGAGGATATATGACAGAATATAAAATGCTGTAGAGTGCACTTATGAGGATATATGACAGAATATAAAATGATGTAGAGTGCACTTATGAGGATATATGACAGAATATAAAATGCTGTATAGTGCACTTATGAGGATATATGACAGAATATAAAATGCTGTAGAGTGCACTTATGAGGATATATGACAGAATATAAAATGATGTAGAGTGCACTTATGAGGATATATGACAGAATATAAAATGCTGTAGAGTGCACTTATGAGGATATATGACAGAATATAAAATGCTGTAGAGTGCACTTATGAGGATATATGACAGAATATAAAATGCTGGAGAGTGCACTTATGAGGATATATGACAATATAAAATGCTGTAGAGTGCACTTATGAGGATATATGACAGAATATAAAATAAATTGATAAGGGGTTAATGGGAATTTAAGACTGATTTGTTGAGTGATTTGAAGAAGAACGCGTTGATATGGTTTGGACATGTGGAACGAGTAAAAGAAGAAAGACTAACAAAACAAATATATGGTGTAAATGTTAGAGGAAGGCGTGGGAGAGGAAGACTAAGGAAAGTATGGTTGGATTCAGTGAAGTACTCGTATATTCTAAAAGGACGAAACGTAGAAATAAGAGAAATCATACAAGTGGTATGAGAAGGTTTATGGATGTGAAGGAGGCTAAGGATGTGTGTCGTGATAGGAAAGTCTTACACTCTGTCCTCTCTGCCTACCCCGATAGGAAGATGACGTGATGGTATGTGCTCGTATGTCCATCCATCCTGTTGTGTACCTCATGACTGAGCATCGTGATCCCCATGATGGCCTCCGGCGATTCTTCTCCATTCAACCCTGCACTCCGCGGCTCGAGGAACAGTTGTTAAGGGTAGTCCAGTTGCGTATCTCACTTGGTCAGTCCAACGCATTGGGATTCCTCCTCTTGTGTGTCATCCTTCCACGCCTCCAGTAACCACAAACCTCTCCAAACTGTCATTGGCCACGAGTAATGTCCTCAAGGATCAGAAGACTCGTCGAAGGCATATTGTCGACCATCTAGTGGTTCTCAGTTCTTCAAGAATAGAGGCGTTAGTTCGCCTTGCTGTCCATGGAACTTGTAACATCCTTCCCAAGCAACACATTTTACATGCATCTATACCACATCTCTTGCTTACTCTCAGAATCCAAGTCTCTGAGCCATACATGAATATCGCTAATACGTGAGATTTAACTATACGCACTTTCATCGGTGGGGGTGGTGATAGTTCAGCTCTTTCATATATATTCCAGCTTTGACATCGCATTATTATTAATGGGAATCGAATTCACAACCTCCAGGCTGAGAAACAGGCGTCTTACCAACTAGGCTACGGAGGCCATCAGGTGGACGTAGATAAATGTGGATGGGTATATACAAAAATAAATCGTATAATTGCATCTTCTTCTTCCCAGTGTCATGTCAGATCCCCTCAACGTTGAATATCACCTGAGAGTAGGCAACTTCGTCCTCGGCAGCCCGAAAAAGATCCCCAACGCTCCTTATAGCAGTCCAATCACGTATATTGCGGAGCCAGGAGATTTTCTTCCTGCCAGCACCTCTTCGACCCTCTATTTGGCCTTGGATGATCAGGTGCAGTCATTTGTATTTTTCTCCTCTTAAGTACATGATCCAAATAGGACACTAGTCACATTAGTCTGCAACTCTCTATCAACTTTGGCTCTTTGAAGAACCCTCGTGTTGCTGACCATATCCGTCCAGGGTATCCGTAGCATTCTCCGGTGCATCCACGTTTCGAATGCTTCCAGTCGGTTCATACTACCAACTTTGAGGATCCATGATTCCACTCCATGCAATAACACTGACCCAACGTAGCATTTGACTAACCGTTGTCGAAGTTTCAAGTTCAGATTATCATCGCAGAATACGCTTCTCATTTTACTTAAAGCCGCACGAGATGATTCAATTCTGCACTTGACTTAGGTCGAGGTCTTCCACAAGGATACTTCCGAGGTATTTAAATGTTTTCACTCTCTCTATATCAGCACTGTTTAATATAAGACGTGCTCCTGCGTGATCCTGACGGCCAAACACCACGAATTGGGTATGCAATTATTATATAATTGCATAGTGACTTTAATTTGATGTCACAAATCATCCTTGTCTGGTCGGATTGCCTTTTATAAAAAAAGAAAAACGATGTCCTTATATCGTTATTACTCGTATGAAAAAAAAATCTCTTAATGTGAAGTCAGTTATGTTACGCGTGTCGAATTTACCGACAGAAATATTATATTTTAAAATGTTCTTTCTAATAAATGTCGGTATTGTTTACGAGCAAAAAAAAGGGTCAGAAATATTCCCAGTAGAGACGGAGTGCAGCTATCTGCCGGCTACTTACAGCCCTACATAAGCCGTAAGGATCGGGTGATATATGGTGTCCCAGAAATAAATTGTTTCCACAAATAATCTGTATTTATTGCCAAACTTTTACTGCCTGTATTATCCAACAATGCTATATAATAAACAGACACCAATTTCAAAATCAACTATCTGCTTTTAACTTTATTTACTAATTATTCACTTTGTATTGTCATTTAATAATATAATACATATAAAGCATATTTTTATTTATTTTACACATGACAAGAAATATACATAATATGCGAAAGAACAACATATAATTTAATTTGGACACACAATTTCAATGGATCTGGGTTTGTTCCCTTTCATTTGTCGTGTCCCCTGTAAACTAGGATTTTGCCTGTATCTCACTGAAGACATATAACATGAAAAAATAAATCGATACTTCTTTTCAATTTTTGATTTTATAAAACCCCGTTGCACATTCTCATCAACCTGACAAACAGTGACACTCAATTACATATGTATACATCACACAAAATCAAACTTCTCACACTTCATCACTTCAGACAGACCAAAAACATTCATCCCACAATATACAACACATAATCATAAAAATAAAACAACAAAATACACCACACTCAAGAGCTTACACAAACCTTTTCCACAAGTCGTTCCTCTTGCAAGCCCAAGCACTCAAAACTCCTGTCGCAATAACAACCACGCTCCGATCGACTGCCTAAATTGTTTTCCTCACTTTGCATTTATTGAATTCGGTACCCTATTGTATGTCATTGGGTCTAAATAGGTATATTGCCTTTGGGCAAAATATGTTTTAATTCGAGGTATGGTGAACATTTGATCAGTTGCCATGAGTATCATGTATCTCTGATGAGTCAACATCTTCCCTTCTTCTCGATTATAGTGCCAGAGAATGGATATAATAAATATGTTAAGATAATAAACACACGCGCACTGTCAACTCATTTTTTTTATTATTTAAACTATTTAATTGTCGAAAACGACCGTATTGTAATAAGTAGATATGTGGAAAAATATGACAGGTAAAAACAGCATAATTTCAAGTGAATTTTGTGGAACTACACGTTGTGGTATAGGGGTTGTTGTCTGTTATTTGTCGAGATCTCAGTAAATTGGGGGTTTGCCTCTATCTTACTGGGGTCGTATGAACACCAACAAAAATAGATTGATACTTATATACCAATGGTTGATAATTATTTAATTTCTTCATTAAAAATTCCCAGTAATTCGATCAATTGTGAGATCTTTTAAAATAAATCATTTATTTATTTAATGTCACTTTATTGTAAAATAATCTAGAGAGCTACTTGCCATATGGTAATCTCTTCCAGCCAAATTTCATGCGTCCAGTGCGTTACCGCATGGCAATGCACCTCACAGAGGTATTTCGGTCATATATATTCTTTAAAGAAAAATAAAACATATCGGTGTGTTCCTATCGTTTCACTTTGGTGTGTCATTGGATCAAGTATAGCGGTGTGGTCTGTTTGCTGCTGCACAAAGTCTCACTCACTTGAAAAAAGAGACATAATTCCAACATAGTTTGGCTTTCCAACTGGAGTGTTCCTCAACTACGAGGCCAATCAACGACGACGCATCTCTTCCAGCAAACCAAACAAAGAAAATTAATTTAGCCAAGTAAATGGCGGCAACAATTGTATAAATTATTGTAAATCCTAAATGGCCTATCTCAATCCAATTCCAATCTGTTTTTCACTTTTATTATATTTCTGGTTGGTCGGAAAAAATGCACACGTGGCAATAATCCTGTCAGGTTGTATGCAAATTGTAATACAACATCTTTACTGAGCACATTTCAAATTATATGGAAAAAATACCCAAGTTTTTTAATTTAGTTTAAAGGTTCTATACTACTTTTCTGGTTGGTTAATAAGCCAGACTGGTAAGTTTGGTTTGGTTGGTTCAATAAGCCCGCCATGTTGTGCTCTGTACAACGAAAATGTAATGCTTGTTTGTGCTCTCCTGAAGATGAGGTGAAAGCCTTGAAACCGGTAGGGTTATACCGTTACAAAAAAAGTGGAATAAACAGTGTTTGATAAAACAAATTACAATGTCTTTAAGCCTCCACAACGTTAATGCCTTAACTATAAACAATATATAAAAATGTAATGCAATACAAAAATTATTGGATTTTATTTTTTGTTTCTAAATTAAAAAAAAACTGTCTCTAGTAGTTTAACCTTTCCCTTCCTGTGCTAAAAAAACGCGCGTTTCGGTGCTGTGTATTCAATACACATGTAAAAATAAAATGAGCGATTTAAAATAAGAATATTCATAGCCAATCGCTTAAATTAATTAAATTTGAAGAAAATGATAATAATTGAAATTTAATTGCTGAAAACATGAAAAAAACCATCGGCCGACGTTCACAAAACGGGCAAAGCGACCACCTGAAATGAAAGTTCGCGAGCTACTGAAGCGAGCGAACTGAGATTCTATTTTTGCGTTCCCGTATACCGAAGTAGAGTGAGTGTGAGATGTGAACAGCGTCGCTTCCTCACCCATAGCGGTTTTTAGAATGAATATACCTACGTCACACACTGGCACACGTTTGATTGTATTTGTGAATTTATTCCCGATTTTCACAAAATATCCCTGATGTGATCGATAAGTGCTAATTATTATTAGTATTATTTTTTTCATTCAATGCGTAAATGTATTACGGAGGAATACCTAAAATCTGAACCCAGTATTTATTATATTTATAGAGATATTAACGTTTTAGAAGCAATGTGTACTAGTTACACATCACAGGGAAGGAAGGATTAAACAAGAATATTAGGAAGAGAAATGTAGACATGGAGTGATAAAGGTAGCTTTCTTGACTGGGGATGATGACAATGATTACGGACTACGCGTATTATCCAATTATGGTAATGCCACCGTTTAACTTTTACTCGTAAAACAGGTTAATCAATCCACATGCAGATGGTGGGCAGTGAATATAGAGGCAGTGGCCACCTCCGCTAGGCAAATGGAGCCCGCAATAACTCTCGGAAAGAGTAGTGTCACCAGAGTGATTCATTGAAGACTTCACAAGGAGAAAGGGACATATCGAGAGTTCAACGATTTTATAAATCGTTACTCAATTTTTAACTTTAGTTTAAAGTTAATAAAATTGGAATCAGTTTCACAGGTCCGTGACTTGGGAGTTAAATTTGATAACAAGCTAAGTGTTATCGCACATAATAAAAATCATAATAAATTGACAATTTATACAGCGCCGTTTAGAGAGCTGACTCTCCTCGAGGGCGCTTTAACGCGGGATTCAAACACATTATTATTGACAGATTAAAAATGTTACAAAATAAATATTTATTAATTTTTTTTATTGCAAATACAATCTGGCGGGTTTATTGCCAGGTGGCAATCTCTTCCAACCAACCACCAGACAAACGTAGATGACGCAAGTTACGTGGTGGCATAAATTATTCAAATGACTATTCATCCCCACGAAATCTATAAACATACACGTGAGCACATGCCCACGAACCCCACAAAGACGGACAATCACCTGAACATTCTATTTCATATAAAGTGAGATATCATCAATCAAAAGGAAAGGAAAGGATGGTGTATATAAAAGTTGAGTATAAAGATAGGAAGGTAGTGACGGCGGCCATAAGAATAGGTACTTCTTTGCATCTGCATATGTTAAGAAAAAAAATGAATACCCTTAACCCGTGACGCTTATAATATAAGGCCTAATACAAAGTGGGTGATCAGGGTACAATATCCGGTGGTAAGTAATACACATCGGGCTTAAGAAAGAGACTGTCGGCCATAATCAGCTAACTTCGACTTTGTAGAGCGTAGTCTCTGTCATTCATACACGTGTTCCGTCGCGATTTGTCAGTCGTTTAGCTCTTTCTAGATATCGGACTGTTAGCGCATCGTGTGACAGAGACGACGCTTTACAAAGCCGAAATTAGCCGATTATGGCCGACAGTGTCTTTCTTAAGCTCGACGTGTATTAAATTAATATCGCTTATCAATAATTAGCTAGTAATAATATAAAATCAGACAAGAAAATTTGGCTTATATTGACTAAACTTGATAGTTCATTATATTGAGACGAAAATGATTCAAATCACAAGTTTTATAGTTATTTGAGATAAATTAATATCGCTTATCAATTATCGGTAAGTAATAATATGAAATCAGACAAAAAAAACTAGGCATATATTGACTAAACTTGAAAGTACATTTTTATATTGAGACGAAAATGCTCGAAAAGTTTCCAACTCACAAAACACTTTTTTTTAGTTTTTAAGATAAATTAATATCGCTGATCAATAATACGTAAGTTATAATATGAAAGCAGACCAAAAAAATTAGGCATATATTGACTAAACTTGATAGTTCATTATATTGAGACGAAAATGCTGCTTTTTCTGCTCTTTTAAATGAGGAAGCCGTTGCACAACAGCAAACTCTGGACGGATATGGTCAGCAACACAAGGGTTATTCAAAGAGCGAAAGTTGATAGAGAGTGGCTGACTAATATTTAAATCCGAAAGGTGTCCTACTTGGTCATGTGCTTAGAGGAGAAAAATATAAATTACTGCACCTGATCATCCAAGGCAAAATAGAGCGTCGAAGAGGTGTTGGCAGGAGGCAAATCTCCTGGCTTCGCAACATACGTTATTGGACTGGCATAAGGAGCGTTGGGGATCTTTTTTGGGTTGCCGAGGACAAAGATGCCTACTTCCAGATGATAGTCAACGTTGGGGGGGACCTGACATGACACTATAAAGAAGAAGTCATGGGTCCTTTTGTCTCCTAATACTAGATGAAAAGAATCCCTGTGTTATTCGAGATTAGTAACACAGTCCGGGGTTCGAATCGGCGACCTTCCTCACGGAGGTCCAGTGCGTTACCGCGCAGCCATGCATCTCAGTGTGAATGGATTGTATGTGTGTAGTGTTGATACGAGTATTCAATCGTACATTTTGATACGACTTCCCAAAAAGGGTTGTCTTTAAGTGCTTGCTAAAGCTGCACATGTCACCCATTTCTCTAAAACTTTCAGACATACAAGGTTAAATGAAATCTCACGAGCTGGAAGACAAGCGTTCTACCGACTAGGCCAAGGAGGTCGAGATGAATTTAGATTTCTAGAAAGATCTAGATTTTTCCGAACATCCCTCCCCACGTAGTTAAAAGTTATCTAGATAGCGTGTCTCTTACCAAGAATTCCCGGCTGATATCTCTACTGCTGCGGCAAGGGACTAACAGATAAAATATCTAATAATAATAATAATAATAAAGCTAACAATGTGACGTCACCACTCCACCATTTCCGATACCGCCTGTTCTGTCACATTCACAAATTAATGACGTCTATAAGCAAAAAAAGGGAAGCAAATATATCTTGTTTCAAGACTATAAATCCCTTCCGTATGCCACTTGATAAGACGCCTGGAGTTTGCGGGTTCAAATCCCGTTGAAACCCAGAATATTAACCTCTTCAGACCTAGCGTCCATTACAATGGACCCATAATGAACTATATGGCATATTCATTTATCTGACAACAAATAAAATTAATGATACCGTATTATCGATTTTGAACGTTTTGGACGCAATCTATCTAAATTACGCCTGCCTCCTAGCCTGGAGTTTGCGGGTTCGAATCCAGTTGGACCTCAGATTTTTTAACCTCTTCAGACTTGGCGTCCATTACAATGGACACATAATGAACTATGTGATACATATATTTTTTCTGATAACAAATAAAGTGAATGCTACTGTTTTATCGATTTTGAACATTTTGGGCGTCATCTATAGTATCTAAATTAACATGACATAATATTGCATTTAATTTAAATAATACACTCACAAGCAAAAAAGTTTTTTGAAACCTTAAAATCAATTCGGGTCTGAAGTGGTTAAAGATGATTCCAGTCTGGTTTTAACTTAAGACCTCTTTAACCACTTTCTGGTTGGTTGGAAGAGATTGCCACAAGGCAATACGCCGCTAGGTGGCACTATTATCAAACGCTACAAGATGATGTACTTGCTAATGGATATGTTGCGTGACCTATTGACACGCATCAGCTTGCAGCGCTACAAGTTGAAGTGCTTGCTGGCTGGAGATGTTGCGTGACCATACGAATCCGCGGAAACGCTCGCTTCCACACGCGGTCAAAACAAAACTACGCGTCCGATTCGGCTGAAATCAATAATATAAAAAATACGTTCGTGGCACTGCAAGGCTAACAGCCGGACGGCAGGGAAGAGAGCGCTGGTGTGGAAGGGATCAGACGCATGCGCATTAGTCAACCTACCGTCCGCATGCTGACAGACGTATTACACACAACATCATGCTCGTGTGTGCTTGTTGGAAATATCAAAACGATCCGAAGTTCATCAGCATGTTGTTTCACACGACATTTGTACTCTATTACACGCGCAGCTTGCAGCGCTACATGCTGATATCAATATGTAGCGCTGCAAGCTGCTGTGTGTAATACTCCCTTTACTTATTTTTACAACTTTTGATATAGTGCGGTGGTTGAACATATGCTATATTGAGTGCTCCGTTTACCTTGCTCCATTTCGTTAATCTTCTTGCAATGTCCCTTTCAACTCGCTCATCAAACGTAAACACACATACTGCCCAAATAACACAACTTATCCACTTTTACATATGTTGCATTGAGTGCTCCGTTTACCTTGTTCCATTTCGGGAATCTTCTTGCAATGCCCCTTTCAGCTCGCTCATCAAACGTAAACATACATACTGCCCAGATAACACAACTTATCAACTTTTACATATGTTGCATTGAGTGCTCCGTTTACCTTGTTGCATTTCGTGAATCTTCTTGCAATGTCCCTTTCAACTCGCTCATCAAACGTAAACACACATACTGCCCAGATAACACAACTTATCAACTTTTACATATTATGTTGCATTGAGTGCTCCGTTTACCTTGTTCCATTTCGTTAATCTTCTTGCAATGTCCCTTTCAACTCGCTCATCAAACGTAAACACACATACTGCCCAGATAACACAACTTATCAACTTTTACATATGTTGCATTGAGTGCTCCGTTTACCTTGTTCCATTTCGTTAATTAACTCGCTCATCACACGTAAACATATGAGTACATACTGCCCAGATAACACAAGTTATCAACTTGCTCCAGTTTCTCTGAGTTTAACCCATACATCACACACATTTTGTATCACAAATCTTTCTATTACTATAACTTTTGATGTCACTTTATTTATTTTCATACCTTTATCTTGGCATTTCCTCTGAAACAGCTTTCTTGTCATATTTCATAAATCGCTTTCGTTAATGGGCACTAAAATTATTTAAACCGAATAATATATCATAAATTAAGTAAAACAAATATGTTATTTTGTTGGGAGGACTATTTTAGTATATCCCCGTCCTTATTTACCTGCCTTCGGATATTCAATAGAAAAAGAAAACGACATTAACAAAAAAAATTGTCGACCGGATTCCGAAGTGAATGGTAAGGGAGCATAGACAAAAGATTTGAGGAATGTCATTACTTCTCCGGTTTGTCTATGTGTAGAAATTTGTTGGGTACAGTTTTGTTTATGTCACGTTTTGAAATAAATATTAAATTATTGTTCGATTCAGGTATATTGCAGACTTTTGGGAATTTGGGGGTCTTTTTCACAATGTCATATTTTGCATCTCATTCGGCTCGACTTGGCAACAATTATTTGACCACAGTTAGATTTGCTCAATCCTTAATATTGTTTTTTTTTATTCTTGACTCCTTTTTTTTTTTTAATTAATTTATTTAACACAATCTGGCAAGCTTATTGATATGTGGCAATCTCTTCCAGCCCACCAGACAAAAATAAATGAAGCAAGTTTGTTTTATTAACTGAGAACACTACCATTTTCAAAAGAAAAATTCCCTGACGAAGATGGCAGAGATTATAGAAACCGGTAGTGAATTTTTTTTCTTATTTATTTAACACTTTTATTGGAAATACAATCTGGCGGGATTATTGCCAGGCGGCAATCTCTTCTAATCAACCAGACAAAAGTAAATGAAGCAAGTTATAACATATGGTCGCAAAAAAACATTCAAATGACTATCCATCCCCACGAAATCCATGAATACATACGTGAGCATATGCCCACAAACCCCACAAAGACGGACAATTACCCGAACATTCCTTTTCATATAAAGTGAGATATCATCAATCAAAAGGAAAGGAAGGGATGGTGGAGAGGAAAGGAAAAGAAAACGGGAATGAAACACGTTATATTATTGATTAGAAATTAAGAGTTTTTTCAGTCACTTCTTAAAGCATGCCAAGGACGGAGCGAGTCTTATATTGGTTTGTAACTGATTCCAGAGTCTCACTGCATGGACAGTAAAGGACGACGTAAAAAAGAAGAGCGGTGAACCGGAAATGCCAATAAACAATCTCTGTTTGAGCGTAGCGCTAATCCATGATTGGAAAGACGCAGAAAAATTTCGGCGAGATAAGAGGGGTCGGTGGGACAGTTAAGGATATTATACAATAGATACAGTATGTGAATTTGGCGTCTGTTTCTAACATTCACAATTTGGCGTCTGTTTCTAACATTCTAAGTGTTTTTGTTTATTTGATCCATAAATCCGGCACCACGGCGTGACTCTCGTTGATTTTTTTACAAAAAATTTCTTCTCGTTGACTTTTCTCTCAAACATTTCTTGTTGAAGCTACATAATGATTTTTCAATACGTATTATTGGAGTGGATGAATTCAAATATACTTTTGTCTTTATTATTTCTAAAATTATTGTTATTTTTTTTTATCTAAGGGTCTTGGATCTCCTGAGCCTTGTCTTGTCTCATATATGTATTAAATATATGGCAGGTAGTATACATAGACGCACTGCTTTCTAATATTTTTTGCGTATGATTTTCTTCTTCGTCGTGACCTCAACGTTGAGAAACGTGACCCGCAAAGTGTTGAGTATAGTCAAGGACGGAGCGAGTCTAACATTGGTTTATAACTGATTCCTGAGTCTCATTGCATGAACAGTAAAAAGAGACGTAAAAAAAGAAGTCATCGAAATCATCCCTTGAGAATGAGTTGAGTATCCCTTAATTATGAATTACAGGCCCCAATTATTAACAATCACACAAGTAGATCTTTTCTTGAGCATGAGTCAAGATAATTTTCGAAACGTCAAAAAAATGCCAATAATAGTCAAGACAGAGGAATGTATGTCATAGTGAGTGGGGCCTGAGCTATGTCCGTGGTGATAAATCTGTTCGGCAGTCCCGGGCCTACAGGCCCTTTCTTGTCACGGGCGGCTCTGCCGGCAGCCGATAAGAATCTCCTCGTAAATCTGTCCATATTACGCGCTGCGAGTCTGCAATCTTTACAATGATGGAACAGCATAATTTTCATAAATTGAACTATTTATTTATTAACAATTATTGTAAAAAAAAATTCTGGTGGAATTATTGCCAGGCGGCAATCTCTTACAACCAACCAGACAATAGTAAATTAAGCATTTTACATGGTCGCAAAAACATTCAAATGATTACCTATCCTCACGTTTGCTTCGTTTGCTGGTGTGCAACGGCTTACTCAATTAAATTTAAAAAATACAAACTCCACGTCAAACTTTACTTTTGCATTGACGTTGAAATGGCGAGGAGATCTTCAGTTACGATGTCCAGCAACTATCGAACGATCGATGATGAGTAAAATGTGAGTGTTAAAAATAGACGCCAAATTTACATACTGTCGCTATTATATAATATCCTTAACTGTCCCGCCACCCCCTCTTATCTCGCAGAAAATTTTCAGCGTCTTTCCAATCTTAGATTAGCGCTACGCTCAAACAGAGATTGTTTATTGGCCTTTCCAGTTCACCGCTCTTCTTTTTTACGTCATCCTTTACTGTTCATGCAGTGAGACTCCGGAATCAGTTACAAAACAATATAGGACTCGCTCCGTCCTTGGCATGCTTTAAAAAGCGACTGAAAAAACTCTTAATTTCTAGTCAGTAAAATAACGTGTTTCTTTCCTGATTTTTCTTTACCTTTCCTTTTCTTTCGATTGATGATATCTCACTTTATATGAAAAATAATGTTTGGGTGATTGCCCGTCTTTGTGGGGTTCGTGGGCATATGCTCACGTATGTGTTTATGAATTTTGTGAGGATGGATAGTCATTTGAATGATTTATGCGACCATATGTTATATAACTTGCTTCATTTACTTTTGTCTGGTTGATTACAAGAGATTGCCACCTGGCAATAATCCCGCCAGATTGTATTTGCAATAAAAGTGTTAAATAAATAAGAAAAATATTAAAGAAAAAAATTCACTACCGGTTTCAATAATCTCTACCATCTTCGTCAGGGAATTTTTCTTTTGAAAATGATAGTGTTCTCAGTTAATATAACATTACGCTTAATTTATTTTATGTATTGAACACTAAAACAATACAAGCGTTCGTTATTGATTTGAGCTCCGTCTGTCAAATTAAACAAAAGGAAGGCAGTTTGACAATAAACGTGTGAGATGACTTTATTTAAATTGAACACCACTGTTCTGTGTACATACAAAGGGTGCAAACACAAATAAAGTTAAAGAAACACTGATTCGGTTTCTTTGCTTAAATACATACATTTATTCTCTATTGGGGTTGACAAAGAGGACAGAGCGCCAGACAGCAATCGTGACACACATTATTCGCCTATTTTACATCCGTACACTTTTTCATGCAACTATTGAACTGATTTTTGACATTTTTTTCTTCAAAAATATTAATTACTTGGTCCAGCTATTCTAACCTTAATCTTCTTTTACCATCCCTTCAACTCATATTTGGACTGTATATTTGATTTGCTAGTATTTTTTCATGCAAAAACCATCTCAAGAGTGTTCACTAAAAATACACATACATACCATGCTATATGCCCTCAGTGAGATACAGGCAAAATCCTAGTTTACTGGGGACACGACAAATAAAAGGCAACAAACCCAGTTCCATTAAAATTGTGTGTCCGAATTAAATTACCTGTTGTTTATTCGCAAATGATGTATATTTCTTGTCACGTGTAAAATAATAAAATTAAAAATACCATCACGTGGTTTCCCTGTTGATATAAGCAGATAACGCAGAGCGTCTGAAATTCCTATCGCGATACAGGTATTTCGCTTAGTCTTAATTCATACACCTTCTCATGCCACTCCTACGAAATATTTGACCTTTTACATTTTCTTCTTTCAAAATATAATTGATTTGATCCAATCATACTTTCCTTGATCTACCTCTATCGCACCTTCCACTTAATTTTACCCTATATATGAGCTTTGTTAGTCATTTTTGTTCCTTCGTTTCACGTGTCTTAACCATCTAACAGTGCTCTTCTTCATCTTACTCAACAAATCAGCCTTCCATTCATTTTCACCCCGAATCATTTAATTACGTATTCTGTCATACATTATCCTATGGGTTCTTCTCAGTGCACGGTCTGTCTTCTCAGTTCTCTACAAACATTATCCTATGGGTTATTCTCAGTGCACGGTCTGTCTTCCCAGTTCTCTACATACATTATCCTATGGGTTCTTCTTAATGCACGGTCTGTCTTCTCAGTTCTTTACATACATTATCCTATGGGTTCTACTCAGTGCACGGTCTGTCTTCCCAGTTCTCTGCATACATTATCCTATGGGTTCTTTTCAGTGCACGGTCTGTCTTCCCAGTTCTCTATATACATAATCCTATGGGTCTTCTCAGTGCACGGTCTGTTTTCCCAGTTCTCTACATACATTATCCTATGGGTTCTTCTCAGTGCACGGTCTGTCTTCCCAGTTCTCTACATACATTATCCTATGGGTTCTACCCAGTGCACGGTCTATCTTCCCAGTTCTCTATATATTGTACATTATCCTATGGGTTCTCCTCAGTGCACGGTCTGTCTTTCTCTACAGCACTGATTCGGTTCTTTTCAGGATTTTTCTAATTCCACGTTACTAAAATACCGTAATATAATCAGTTATAAAAAGTCTTTCGGCGGGTTGTACCGCATAGTTTGGCTTATGCCACTGATATTTCGAAAACGTTGCGGCTTACATCTTCAAGACTTTTTAATGGCGAAGCTGACTACAACAGAAGATGAAAATGGCAACGTTTTCGAAATGCCAGCAACATCGAAATACATTATACTACAAAATTTTCGTTTCCTAATTCATTCGAAACGTGCTTAATGTATATAATTGTGAAAGTTATTGGTTTCGCGCATTATTTCAGCATTGTTCACTCAAATAATTTAAGCGGGTATTCTACGCTAGAAATTTGAAATAACCTTTTTTAATTTTTTTAAAGTTATATTCTTAAATTTTAGACCTTTAAGAATATGTTCTCAAAAGGAATTTTAAAAATTCTCAATATTTACGAAGTTGTAAACTCTCAATATTTATCAAGTTCTATCCAACCGATTACCTTTAAATTTGGTATGAAACTTAAATAAATGTTTTTATATCGTTCCTACATTGAAAAATTCAAAACATTTGAAAAAAAGGGTAAAAAATTAGATTTTTTTTCAGACAACCGCTATTTTACGTTTTTTTGGTACCAACTGTAATAACATTATTTTTTATTAATAAACTGTGTACAATTTTTGTTTTAAATTTACGAAAGGGTTCCAATCATGTCGACCAGCTCACCACCTTTTTTACGACAAGATAACAGCTGATAACATCTTGAATTTAATTTTTTTTTTATTTTGTACATTTTCAAATCATCAATAAATAAACTGTTAAAAATGCACACGATAAATATATATTTTTTTATTTAGTCTGAAAAAAACGTCCTAAATTCACGCCTCTAGAGTAAAATATCCCCTTAAGCGGATTTTTGTCTTAATTTTAAATATATAATAACAAAATCAATATATTTTCTTCATGAATTGATTTTTATGGCGCTCGATCAATTAAAAACCAGCCCTGAAGATGAACACTTTAATAATTTATCCAAATGTCGGCATCAGAAGCCAAACCACGCTTTACAACACTCGGAAAGGCTTTTATAGAACTGATACGAAGAACGGCAAAAGCCTTAAAACATACATAATATAATGTTATGCCTGAAGGCTTCTTTCATTAAGCCCTGAAGGCTTCCTTGCTTAAGCCTTGAAGGCTTACGGCAACCCGGTAGGCATATTAAAATAGATCTTCATAAATAATATAAAAAAATTAAATCTTATCGGGGTGTTTATATCAATAAATCCACAGATTATATCAAATTAAATAAAATTATTCAAGAAAAATACAAAACGGTAGAGGATGCTGTAATAAAAAAAGACGTGAAAGGACAAGAGAGAGAATGGTTCGGTAAAAGGACAAGATAAAAAAGGACAAACAAATGACTGAGATGATAAAACAGTTTACTGGCAGGATTTAGGGACGAGAACTGTTTAAGTTAGCGACATTAAATATGAAATATATATATTCTTTTTTTGAAAAGAAATCCATTTTTGTGTGTGTCCTTTTGCTCTTAAAGAAACTAATAAAAATGACCCGAGCAACTAAAGTAAATGGGACAGGGGCAGTCGAAGAGATATTACCGCCATTTTTTTTCAAACAGGCGGCCCTCGACTTTCGCACATTTTTTTTAATTCAATTAAATTTTTTTTTGTCGTTAATGAAAAAATTGTTCGCTTCCATGCGGTGGCTACCACTTTTTTGAAAGAACTAAATTAAGGGTGTGGGCTGAAAAACATCTGGTGTCCCCGTGGCTGGGTTCGCCCTATATTGGTGGGGTGTATTTTGACCGAAGGGATGCTATTAGATGAGCCCAGACCTTTTGATAGCTTCTGTGTCTGATGTATTGTCTGCAATTTATGTGTTTTAGTAGTGTTACTCAGGTGTGATCTTGTACATACTATGTTGCTGTCAATAAACCTAATATTTATTTATTTATTTAACTATAATATATGAAACGCAATAAACAATATTGGAGACTCGTGGGCTGAAATAAAAGAGTCGACAATGAAAGGTGCCTGGAAACAATTATGCCCACAAATGATGAGTGATTTTATAAACTCTGAAGAAACTCCGGAAACTACCACAGATGAAATAGTTAGCCTAATGAATGAATTAAACTTGGACGTCAACAACGAAGATGTTAATGAGTTGATTGAATCTCACTCAGTACCTCTGTCAAATGAATACTTAATTGAACAACAAGAGTTAAATGGAATACACAATGGGAGTGAGGAAGAAGAAGCTGATAAAATCGTCAAGACTTTGACAATAAAGAATATGGATGAAGAACAATTGACAATTTTTTGACTATCATGGAAGAATGTGATGGAAGACCAATGGAGAACGTATATCTCAAGTACGTAGGGCGATTGAGAAAGACACAGCGTGTTATAGAACTCTTGATCGAGAAAAGAAAAAAAAGGTGGTATTCAACTAACTCTTGACAAGTTTATAAAGAAAACACCTGAAAGCACTTAAACACGCCTCGTTAACTTAATTATGTATATTGATAAATAAATATTTTTAATACATTATTGATAAATAAACATTATTATTGATAAATAAATATTTTAAAGTATAATATTTGATGTTTTTTACGTCCCTCTACTTTCGAACATTCAACATTCGCACACATTTTCAGTAACCAATTATGTGCGAAAGTCGAGGGCCGCCTGTATGTATTTATACGCCTTGTATCGGACGTATGCGTCACCTAAAATACTCGTATATTATTTATTTGTAATTACTGTGTAACTATTGTAATGAAATTTTCCTTATACGTGACCTTCGCAATAGTCACTATAAAAAGTCGATCGGTCCATGCAAGCGAGCAACGCGCGATATGCATAGTATTTAGTAAGCCATGACGGCATACACGCGTGTATAAAGGGGCTTACGATGAGCGATGGGCTGCACGTAAGGAACGGAAAACGTCAAAAATATATTCTCAGTTTCTGGAACGTCTGCTGTGTTTTATTTACGACCAGCTTCTACCTGCTTAAGAGGAATCTCTTCACCCTGCTACTTTTCACCGAAAACGCAAGAAGTAAACCGGAATCTTCGAGTATAGAGCGGCAGCCATTCACCTATTTTACAGTCTTTGTACCGGTGCTTTACACGCCTTTTAACTCGTCCAATGCTGAGAACACGCCTGGCGTGTCCATGTGAACATCTGCTTCATGCTCAGAACACGCGCGGCGTGTCCATGCCTAAATATTGTTAGTGTATTACATCAGCATACAATATTAGTTCACTATTTCGGAAGAGTCCATCGCATTCGGACGTTTTCATAAATGTAGAATTTATTTTACTTCCGTGAATATTTCAAGGGTTGAAACTAGTTTTTATTAATCAAATATATTGAGCACCGATCTGGTTGTCATGCATTTTGTATCAGCAGTGAAAGAGTTAAAAAGCAACCCTCCTCAAAGGCGCTTTGACTCTGGGTTCGAATTCATATTTATTGAGAAATAAAAAATGTTAAAATGTATATATACACACAAACACACATACTATCACACTGTCTCCTTATTGGGGCAAGCAGAAATGATGGAGCACAGGATTTTCTTCGAGCGACTTATTTTCATTTTTTCGTTTCGTCTACATTCATTCAGTTCCTGCGATTTCTGTGACTTTTTACAGTTGCTACTTTCCAAATAACGTAAAACTTGCTCCAATAATACTTTCCTTGATCTTTCTCTACCGATCTTTCCACCCACATTTGAACTGTATATTTGTTTGGTTAGTTAGTTCGTCATTCGTTCGTTGGACGTGCGCAAACCATCTCAGAGTGGTCTTCTTCGTCTTGCTCAACACTTAGGAATGAGTGTGAACTTGATTTAAGTTCACACTCATCTCTAATCACTTGATTCCGTATTCTGTCATACATTGTCTCCCCATGTCTTCTAAGTGCACGCATTTCTACAACATCTATTCAGCTCTTTTATTTATTTATTTATTTAACACTTTTATTGCAATACAATCTGGCGGGCTTATTGCCAGGCGGCAATCTCTTCCGACCAACCAGACAAAAGTAAATGAAGCAAGTTACGTGGTCGCATAAATCATTCAAAGGACTATCCATCCCCACGAAATCCATAAATATATACGTGAGAACATGCCCACAAACCCCACAAAGACGGACAATCACCCGAACATTATTTTTCATATAAAGTGAGATATCATCAATCAAAAGGAAAGGAAGGGATGGTGGAGAGGAAAGGAAAATAAAAATCAGGAATGAAACACGTTATTTTACTGACTAGAAATTAAGAGTTTTTTCAGTCGCTTCTTAAAGCATGCCAAGGACGGAGCGAGTCTTATATTGGTTTGTAACTGATTCCAGAGTCTCAGTGCATGGCCAGTAAAGGACGACGTAAAGAAATAAGAACGGTGAACTGGAAAGGCCAATAAACAATCTCTATTTGAGCGTAGCGCTAATCCATGATTGGAAAGACGCTGAAAATTTTCGGCGAGTTAACAGGGTGCGGCGGGACAGTTAAGAATATTTTACAATAGAGACAGTATGTGAATTTGGCGTCTATTTCTAACATATAACATTTTCTCTTTTCAATCTTGTTCCGCGTCCACGTTTCACTCCCATACGTTAAAGTTGATATTAAATAACTGCTGTGGACTACCATATTCTTAAATTCGTGCAATCTCCACTCTTTCCGATTTCGTACTATACGGACGTCTGTTATTTGGATATCACGAAAGAACAGCTGGACAAACTATGGCGTCTTTAAAATGTTTGTCTGAGAATTACTTTCAACCAAAAAAAGTGCAATTACATAATTTCATACCAGACGGAGCTGAACTAGTTAAAAGTGAGAAATAGATGCAAAATACTCTCATTATATTTTATAACATCCTTAACTGCCCCGCCACCCCGTATTATTTCGACGACTTGCACTACTTTAAAATATATATTGTTTATTGGGTTTCTCAGTATACAACTCTTCTTTTTTATGTCGTCCATTACTGTTCGTGCAGTGAGACTTTGTTATAAAGACAGGTTGATGGCATTGAAACATTCAACGTCGCTCCATTTAGGTAAAGAGAAATGAGCGTTAGACTTTCATATCTAGAAAAACATTCTTTACTCCATCCCTATTCATACACCATCTCATACAGGTTCTGCGATTACTCGTACTTCTTACATATCCTTCATTAAAAATATCATTCACTCGATCCAACTATACTCTTCTTGGCCTTCCTCTAACATGCCTTCCACTCGTATAAGCCTTGTTTTCTTAATCTTTCTTCATTCATTCGTTATACAATCCCAAACCATCTAAGAGCGCTCTTCATCTTACACAAAATATCCTTTACTGTCTCGTCATCCCCTATTATCTTGACGACTTGCACTACTACTTTCAAATATATATTGTTTATTGGCTTTCTCAGTGCATCGCTTTTCTTTTTTATGTTGTCCTTTACTGTTCGTGCAGTGAGACTCTGGAACAAGTTACAAATTAATGTAAGACTCTCCCCGTCATTGACATGTTTTAAAAAGTGACTGAGAAACGTCTTAATTACAAGTCAATAATATAACGTGTTTCATTCCCGATTTTTCTTTCCTCTCCACCATCTCTTTCTTTTCTTTTGATTGATGATATCTCACTTTATATGAAAAGGAATGTTCGGGTACTTGTCCGTCTCTGTGGGGTTTGTGGGCATATGCTCACGAATGTATTTGTAGGAGCTATGTCCTTAAGGGAGAGATGATGATGATTTGTTGATAAATAAAACACGTTTTTTGATCGCAATGCGGAAGAAGAGTTTTTATTAGTAAACGTAGGTATTTATACTATTCTCGCGTGTGTGTGGGAATGCGAGCAATATATCCTTCGTCTCGTTTCTGCATTAGCAAAACGATTAATGTCGTATGTAGGTGATAATTTATTTACGGAACTGGCGCGACAGACGTGGTGCGTACCACCACATATTCATGGATTTCGTGAGGATGGATAGTTATTTGAATGTTTTTTTGCGACCATGTAACTTGCTTAATTTATTTTTGTCTTATTGGTTGGAAGAGATTGCCACCTGGTAATTAATTGTGTTTGCAATAAAAGTGTTAAATAAATAGATAAAAAAAGGAGTCAAGAATAAAAAAAAAAACAATATTAAGGATTGAGAAAATCTAACTGTGGTCAAATGATTGTTGCCAAGTCGAGACTCTGGAACAAGTTACAAATTAATGTAAGACTTTCCACGTCATTGACATGTTTTAAAAAGTGACTGAAAAAAGTCTTAATTACAAGTCAGTAATATAACGTGTTTTATTCCTTATTTTTGTTTCCCCTCTATCATCCCTTACTTTTCTTTTGATTTACGATATTTCACGGTTATTTTTACGATGTACAAATAATTATTCATCAATTTCGTAGATTGTAATAAAGTCTTAAATACTGCAGATTGTAATAAAGTCTTAAATAAATAACACCACAGGTATAATTTTAAATAAAGAAAGACGTCCTATAACTTTAATACGAAGTCAGGATGCAGAGTGAAAAATATGAACGAGAGTAAAAAAATAACTATGTGGTCTACCCTTAAATTAGTCGCCCGAGTCTATCACGCCCATTGTTCAAAATCTTAGTACGCCCCTGAAAACCTATATATTTTAACAATGGCACTATACAAGTTTACGTTAAATGCAACCAACTCCTCATTCCGCCGAAAAGGATTGTTATGGCTTGTGATTGTGATGCTGTGAAGGTTTGCCATATTGTTCATTATGTGGTTTGGAAGGTTACAGCATTATTTATTATACCAATCTTCGGAAGTTTACTGTTTGTCATTCTAAGTCAACAAATTATTATTTTTACATTGAATTTCATATATTTAAAGCGCTGTTAGATATATCATTTTAATAAATGCCGAAAGGATTACCTTCGTGCGTAATAAATCGAGAAAAGAAAAATATCTTTTTCTAAAATTAATCATCATCGTAATCGTGCGGTCATGCATCTTTGAGTACAGTACCCGGCGGTAAGTAAGACAGATCGGGCTTAAGAAAGAGACTGTCGGCTATAATCGGCAAACTTCGGCTTTGTAGAGCGTCTTCGTCTCTGTCGCTTGACAACGATTGACAAATCGCGACGGAACACGTGTATGAATGACAGAGACGACGCTCTACAAAGACGAAGTTTGCCGATTATGACCGACTGTCTCTATCTTAAGCGCGATGTGTATTACTTACTTACCGCCGGGTACTGTACATACATTGAATTTAAATTTACTCGTACATATTAACATAAAATTATTTTAAACAATTTTGTGTCTACACGTTAGATTAAGATAAAGTTTTGTCAATAATTTTAAGCATTAGTAATATTATATATTAATTTGTTTATAAAATACACTTTTTCTTCTTCCCAGTTTCATGTCAGGTCCCCCCAACGTTGATTATCACCTGAGAGTAGGCATCTTTGTCCCCAGCAGCCCGAAAAAGATCCCCAACGCTCCTTATACCAGTCCAATCACGTATATTGCGGAGCCAGGAGATTTGCTTGTTGCTAGCACCTCTTCGACCCTCTATTTTGCCTTGGATGATCAGGTCCAGTAATTTGTACTTTGCTCCTCTAAGTACATGACCTAAGTAGGACACCTTTCGGATTTTAATATTAGTCAGCAACTCTCTATCAACTTTGGCTCTTTGAAGAACCCTTGTGCTGCTGACCATATCCGTCCAGGGTATCCGTAGCATTCTCCGGTGCATCCACATTTCGAATGCTTCCAGTCAGTTCATACTACCAACTTTGAGGGTCTATGATTCCAAAAGACACTGTTGTGTCGTAAATTAAATAAATAAATAAACACTTGATCCAACCGCATTCATCAAAATACGGAGCCCGGCGGTAAGTAATACACATCGGGCTAAAGAAAGAGACTGTCAGCAATAATCGACTAATTTCGGATTTGTAGAGCGTCGTCTCTGTCACACGATGATGACCATAATGACTGACAAATCGTGACGGAACACGTGTATAAATGACAGAGACGACGCTCTACAAAGCCGAAGTTAGCCGATTATGGCAAACATTCTCTTTCTTATGTCATGCATCTACTGCGAGCGCATGTTAATCTTATCTTCTTATCTCATTCACCCTCAATATATTCAATGTACCACTTATCTAAGAACCTATTTGGCATTATCTGTAACACCAAAACTCACCAAAACCGATGTTATCTTATCCACATTCAAATAAATATTATAAGTTATATTATACCCTTGTCAAGGAAACTAACCATGTACTAGGTCCTATAAATATTAGCGCTATCAACTTCAATGCATTATATTTAAGTTATCCTCTCGTTTGCCCAAATCAATAAAGATTAGATATCACTAAATGAGTAAGCTGGGGACGAGATAAATCACCGATATCGACTTGACCTTAAAGGGCAAACATAACATGCCCGACGCATTCCTTCTTAATCTATTGAAGGGTCGTGGTATAATTATATTTGCTTTAAATAGGAGGTCATATCTGAGGCAGCATCACTATTCTTAAAGCCGCTACTTTGTAAAGATCATAGCTGTTACTATTTATGTAATACTGTTAATATTATACATCAATGTAATTCAACCTTCATACAAATAAAACTACACGTTGAAATTCTAAAAGTGTTTTCGTTGCAAAAGGCCATAACACTTAAGCCCGATGTGTATTACTTACCGCCGGGTACTTGTATATGTTTTCTAAATCTGTTTCTCAACTATGTTGACTTTCATTTTCAAACAATTGTATTTCAAAAGATATAACATCGTAATAATATTATTAAAAGGTTGTATGCAATGCGTGCGTTGAGAACTGTCCAACTCGTTCGATACGCCTAAATGGCTGCACTGGAGCCCATTCCTACCGCCCGCCGCGGGAACAACGCCGGGTGACGCGCAGTTGGAATGGGAACTTTATAACGTACTTAACCTCTTGTATAGGACTTTAGTTCCGTTTTGTTTGGAGTTTTTTTTAAATATTTTTTTGACGTTTTATGTTTTTTTTATCGTTACACATAAACATATATACCACCATGCAGCCGTTTCACTGTTGGGGTTCGCAGAAAGGGTAGATCGCTATATTTTTGCTAACGATATTAGAATTAAATATAAATTATTTTGACATACATACATGGATTAGCACTACGCTCAAACGGAGATCGTCTATTGGCCTTTCCAGTTCACCGCTCCTCTTTATTTACGTCGTCCTTTACTGTCCATGCAGTGAGACTCTGGAATCAGTTACAAACCAATATAAGACTCGCTCCATCCTTGGCATGCTTTAAGAAGCGACTGAAAAAACTCTTAATTTCTAGTCAGTAAAATAACGTGTTTCATTCCTGATTTTTCTTTTCCTTTCCTACACCATCCCTTCCTTTTCCTTTGATATATAGATATAAGGATTGTATTTTCACAGATGATGGAACAGTTAAGAAGAATATTGAACAGCGGGTTGTGAAAGGAAACAAAGTTGATGGGGCATAAAAACATACACGTGAACTGGACAGTATCAAAATAAGATGATAGTCCACAATAGTATTTTGGTGCCAACTTTAATCTATGGGAGTTATACGTGGACGTAAAAAAGACTGAGGAGAGTTGAATAAATATGCTGTAGAAATGCGTGTGTTGAGAATAATAAATGAAATGACAATGTATGACAGAAAATAAAATGAAGTGATAAGGTATGTATATGAACTTAAGGCTGATGTGTTAACCCTTCCTTTACGGTGATAAAAATGAAACGCGTGTTCCGGTGTTGGGTAGTGAGTACGCGATAAAAAATTTGCGATTTTAAATCGGAAAAATAAGAACATTCATAGATAATCCCCTTAATTAATTATAATTGAAGTTAAAAATTATAATAATTGAGATTTATTTGCTGAAAACATTAAAAAACCATCTGGCACCGCTCACGGAACGGGCGTACGTCTAACCTATTTGCAAGCCTAGAAACTACTAGTGGCGCGGAACGTCAGTCGCATACCCCGGCGCTTACGCTTATTCTTGCGACGTTGAGACAATTCAGCTCCTCGCAATTCAGTCTAGTATGCAAGAGTGAGATGCGAATATAGTGTCGCGCTTCCCGCATACTATTCACCTATCGTCAAGACGAGGCAGTCGCCGCGTTTAAATGCGAATTTGTTTTCGATCTTTACAAAACACCTCGATGTAGTCGATAAATTCTGATTATTATTAATATTATTTTTTAAATCAATGCGTAAATATATTATGGAGGAATACCTAGAATCTTAACCTTGTATTTATTATATTTATAGAGATATTGATGGTTATTTGAAGCAACGTGTAGAAGATACCCAACACACGGAAGGAAAGGTTAAGTAAGATAAATAAGATTACGTTGAGATGGTTTGGCCATGTAGAACAAACGAATGAAGAAAGACTAAACAGTAAACAGTGCAGATGTGAGTGGAAGGCATTATGGATCTAAAAAAGGAAGAAACGCAAAGTCAGATGAATCCTAAAAGTTATATGATAAGGTGTATGAATGTAGTAGAGGCTAAGGATACGAGTATGTGTCGAGATAGAAAAAAAATACCGCTCTGTCCTCTCTGCCTACCCCAACAGGGAAACGACGTGATGGTATGTATGTATTGAATTCCACCCGCCTTCTTCAGCTCTCTGAAAGAATAATTATATTGAATTTGATGTTTCTGTATAAAGTTAGTCACAATATCATTGATAGCTTCTGGCCACTACCGTTAACACTTCCCTTACTGTGCTAAAAAATTACGCCAGTAACGGTGTTGGACACTGAGGGTACAGTAAACATGTATGTTTTAAATTAAAATTATGCAAAATCTATTAGTTTTTTTTTATATTAGCTATAAACATCATTTTATTATGTAATAAAATGTGGAATAATATAAAATAAGTGTAAGAAATGATAAAATAAGAGTTGAAACAGAGAGGTGACATTTCTATAGGAATATAATTTTTCCACTGCGTCGTTCGGTCTGCGCAACGTTCAGAATGCGCATGACTGAAAAGAGGTCTCCAGCCTTTAAAAAAAAAATCATAAAATTATACAATAAAATATAGCGTGTATTTTTTGGCAATAAAAATATAATTCGAATTAAGACAATAATTAACATATTAACAAAATATAAAATGAATATATAAATTAAAAAATAATAATATAAAAACAAACACAAAATTCAAATCAATAAAATATGCCATTTGGAAAATATAAACACTTACATGACCTATTTTCAAAGTGTTTATATTTTCCAAATTTGAAAATAGGACAAACATATCATAAAATAAAAATTTAATCCTGTGGAGAAGTCTATCGCAATTGGGGCACGAAATAACTTTTGTTTCTATTCTATGTACTAAACACACAGGTGTTTGATAAAACTGGTAACCAATCCCTGGAACTAATGTACTCGTAAAATATTAACTGTCAAAAAAGAATGAGTCATACGGAGTGTTTTGACATTTCGTCAATTCTCGATTTATTATCATTCATTTCTGTTGATATTTATTAATGATTTTATTTCGTAACGACATCATTCAAATCATAGAGGTTTCGATGAGGAATACATAAAGTATGAAGACCCTGCAAGCAGTATATTTCGAGAAATTAAATAAAATATACGTCTTGGTCACTCTTGTCCGTTCACAGATCGGCAAGGGTTAAGCATGTAGCGGTAGGAAACAGTCAGTCGGGCATAATAACATATAATCGTATATTTGAAACGTCCAGTATCAACATCTGTAAAAATTATAATCCATAACAGTATTTCAGTCGCCCTTTTGATATATAATATATAAATAAACGCTAAATAAATGCGTACACTGAAAGTGAGACATGGTTTGGCAATGTATGAAAGAATACGAAATAAAGTGATAAGGAATGATTACGAACTGAAGGCTGATGTATTGAGTAAGATAAAGAAGACGTCATTGGTATGATTTAAGAAGCGACCGAAAAAACTCTTAATTTCTAGTCAGTAAAATAACGTGTTTCATTCCTGATTTTTCTTTTCCTTTCCTCTCCACCATTACATCCTTTCCTTTGATTGATGATATCTCACTTTATACGAAAATTAATGTTAGAGTGATTGTCCGTATTTGTGGGGTTTATGGGTATATGCTCACGTATGTGTTTATGGTTTTCGTGGGGATGGATAGTCATTTGAATGATTTATGCGACCAAGTAACTTGGTTCATTTACTTTGTCTGGTTGGCTGGAAGAGATTGCCGCCTGGTAGTAAGCCCGCCAGATTGTATTTGCAATTAAAGTTTGAAATAAATAAGAAGGGCACTCGAAACAACTTAACATAATATATACAGTGTAAATGCGAGTGATAGGCATGGTTAAGGAAGACCAAGGAATGTATGGTTGGATAAAGTAAATAATATTTTGAAAGAAGGAATTGGTAAGTCAAAGAAATCGCAGGAGGTATATAAGAAAGTATATAGATTAAGAAAAAGTTATGGATGTTTATTGACATAAGAAAGTCTGGCGCTCTGTCTTCTGTCTACCCCGATAGAGCTTGATGGTATCTATTAATTAATATCCCAGATATATTGTTTTAAATTGGTTTAAAAAATCACTGCTACAAACAGCCGAAAACTTTTACAATTCAAGTGTGTAAAATCTAGGCACCGACGAAAATCGATTCCGCACCCCCAGGTTGATAGACATATATTTTACTGAATAGACTATGGAGATCGTCTAGTCTGGTGTTCACTTAATACCTCTTTTTCTGGTTGGTTTGATGAGATTTTCACACGGAAACAATCAACCAGATGCTGTATACATCAAAAGTGGTCGAAGGAGTGTTTTTTCTTTTTCTTTTCATAAAGCTTATATCATATATACGACTTTACTCGTGCATATACATGTTAAACCTACTTACATAAAAAGCTTGAAAGAAGAATTATAGTAACATATTTACATTAAAAGCTTTTAAGAAACATTACCATATATACAGCAGCAAAAATATAAAGTCAATAGTTATTAAAAGCTTTTAACAGACATTATCATATATATAGTACAGCAGCAAAAATATATAGTCAATAGTTATTAAAAACTTTTAACAGACATTATCATATATATAGTACAGCAGCAAAAATATAAAGTCAATATGTTGTCACCGTGAGAATCATTGTCACCGTGAGAATCATACTTTTTCTATCGATGATGCCAAATTCTTACATATTAGCGGCAACGGAAATAAATTGAACAGATTAGAGGCCCTAGAAATTTCTAAGTCAGTATACCGATCGGAGCATCTGTTGAATAGTTATTTCCCGAAAATCTCCCCGCTCCTGGCCGAAATTATATCTAGCCTTCCTGATCCCCCCGCCTCCAACCGTTGAAGTGTCTATATCGGTGCCAGTTCGAACAGCATTTAGTCTTGTTTGCGCTCCCCTGAAGATGAGGTGAAAGCCTTGAAACCGGTAGGGTTATACCGTCATAAAAAAGTGGAATAAATAGTGTTTGTTAAAAATAAATTACAATAAAGTCAATAGTTTTTAAAAGCTTTTAACAGACATTATCATATATATAGTACAGCAGCAAAAATATAAAGTCAATAGTTATTAAAAGCTTTTAACAGACATTACCATATACACAGCAGCAAAAATATAAAGTCAATAGTTATTAAAAGCTTTTAACAGACATTACCATATATACAGCAGCAAAAATATAAAGTCAATAGTTATTAAAAGCTTTTAACACACATTACCATATATACAGCAGCAAAAATATAAAGTCAATAGTTATTAACCCTTCCCTTACGGTGATAAAAATAATACGCGTGTTACGGTGTTGGGTAGTGAGTACGCAATAAAAAATTAGCGATTTTAAATCGGAAAAATAAGAACATTCATAGATAATCCCCTTAATTAATTATAATTGAAGTTAAAAATTATAATAATTGAGATTTATTTGCTGAAAACATTAAAAAACTATCCGAAAACATTAAAAAACGCTCACGGAACGGGCGTACGTCTAACCTATTTGCAAGCCTCGAGGCAACTAGTGGCGCGG
Organism: Odontocerum albicorne; assembly: GCA_949825065.1. NCBI lineage: Eukaryota > Metazoa > Arthropoda > Insecta > Trichoptera > Odontoceridae > Odontocerum > Odontocerum albicorne. The sequence goes on along the minus strand of OX463866.1, from coordinate 4,861,972 downwards.
AACGTCAGTCGCATACCCCGGCGCATACGCCTTTGCTTGCGACGTTGAGAAAATTCAGCTCCTCGCAATTCAGTCTAGTATACAAGAGTGAGATGCGAATATAGTGTCGCGCTTCCCGCATACTATTCACCTATCGTCAAGACGAGGCACTCGCCGCGTTTAAATGCGAATTTGTTTTCGATCTTTAGAAAACACCTCGATGTAGTCGATAAATTCTGATTATTATTAATATTATTTTTTAAATCAATGCGTAAATATATTATGGAGGAATACCTAAAATCTTAACCTTGTATTTATTATATATATAGAGATATTGATGGTTATTAGAAGCAACGTGTAGAAGATACCCAACACAGGGAAGGAAAGGTTAAAAGCGTTTAACAGACATTACCATATATACAGCAGCAAAAATATAAAGTCAATAGTTATTAAAAGCTTTTAACAGACAATAACATATATACAGCAGCAAAAATATAAAGCCAATAGTTATTATTTCGGTCGAAACAACTAACTTCCATTACTAAGAAAGCTCCCTATCTTGACCTATGCTGCACCCGTTTGGGGTAGTGTGAGCAACACGGATCACCTGAAACTCCAGAGAGTGCAGAACAAGGCTTTCAAGATATCTTTTAACACCCATCCCAGAACAAATCTTACCCGACTTCACGCCGAACAGCGAGAAGAAACCATACAACACCACATCCTCGCTTGGACCGTGAAGTTCTATAAAAGCCAACAAAATCACAGCAATCCCTTAGTCGCTGCCCTGGGGGCTTACGAGAGTACATCCGACCTACCCTTCCGTTATAAGCACAAACTCCCGAAGCATTATCTGTTGCCTGACTAGTACACCTACAGTATTAGCTGGAACGACCAAGGTCTGAGTGAATGTGATGGAATACAAGTAGCCTGGACGAGTGGACTTGTTTTTGCTAAATAATTAGTGTAAGAATTGTTATCTAGTTATAAGTAGTATGTAGGTGTTAATTATTTCTAAGAAATCATAAATTAAGATTAAAAAAAATTAAATAAAATGACATGTAGGAAAATAAGATTAAGTAAGTTCATAAATGATAACATGTAATTAAGAATAGTTAAGTTATAAATGTGTATATAGGTATAGCCTTGACAAATGTTTGTACAATAATTTACTTTGTTTAATAAAAAAAAATTACTAAGAAAGCTCATGATGCCTTCTTTAAAAACATTATCGGTAATCTTGAAGATGTCAATATCCGCGGCTTTATTTAGAAGGGACATCCCGTGATACAGTGGGAGAGCATATGGCAGGTAAGTTTTACTTATTGGCGGTTTAAATAGGTCAATATTTCTGTACCTCGAATAGTTGTCAGAAACATAAAACTGTCTCTCTCCCTGGCTCCATCCCAACTCATTGTCTGCGAAGACTGTTGGGGTCAGCTCTCCTCGTCCTCAGGTTTTATGCTCTTCTGTCCCTGATTACGTCCCCTAGGCCGTGCCTCTGCATCAGGTTATCTTTTTGCACCACCCATGAATTCTTTGTTCTTCCTCTGGTTGTTATTCGAGGAAGATCCATGGAGATTGCCTGGTTCACAATGTGATCGGGTGCTCTGCGTCCAACGTGCCCATACCATCTCAATCGCCTCTCCTCTATCTTGCTGTTGATGTCTGTAACACCCAGGCTTCCACGAATGCATGAGCTTCTTATTTTGTCTCTTAGGGACACACCTGACCATTTTAGCATGCGCATTTCAGCAGTTTCTAGTTGCGTAGAGTAAGAGGTATACATCGTCCAGCATTCGGAGCCATAGAGGAGTGCGGGTCTGACAATCGTTTGGTTGTTCAGGAACATAAAACTGTGTCAATTCCAATACAGTAGGATTAGGTGTAGCTCCCGTCAGCAACTTAAATATATAAGAAGATACTCTCACATCCCTCCTCACGCAAATAAGGTAGTATTCCAATAAACCAAGAAGGAATCTTGTAGGATATAGCCACGGGTAGAAACCGCACTCCTAAACCGATGTAAAAAAGGCGAAAGATACCTGTTTCACGATATAAAAGTGTGGCACTCTATCTTTTCTGCATATTCCAATAGAAACCTGTGCAATGGTTTGAATGTAAATAGGAATAACATTTAATATCCATTTTTCCGCATTTTTTTAGCTTTCAACGATGATGTGTGTTATTCCTCATTTCAAGTCATTTTAGTCGAAATATTTTTTTTTCACTAGTTCATTCATAAAGAACCCCTTAACATTGCATTTAATTTTTTGAAGTGCGTGGTCGTGAGACAACATTATTCTCGGCCCCATCAATCGCATGTTCTTGTTTTAGAAGAAAGGTCGGCAAACTACAGGTCGCCGCCTCTTTTTGTATGGTACGCGAGCCAAGAATGGTTTTTACAATTTCATAGAAGGCGCTATAACGAAACGGCTGACCAAAGAGTTGAGGAGTTGCGAGATGTTACCTTATGTGGCACGCATTCGGTGGCATCTGTTGTGACGCCACGCAGTTATAATTCGGCAACGTTTCTGGTGCCAAGTGTATCGCATCTCAAAAAAGCAATCCCTTTCTTCTCAGTCGTAGTGCCGTATTTCTAATAATTGTATTTTTTTAGACTTTTTATTATTATAAAGTTACATTTAATTTAATTGAATAAATTTAAGAAACTCTGTTTCTTGTTATTTATGTATGAACCGCTCCGCTATTTATGAACCGCTCCTTTTTCTTTACGTCGTCCTTTACTGTCCATGCAGTGAGACTCTGGAATCAGTTACAAACCAATCTAAGACTCGCTCCGTCCTTGGCATGCTTTAAGAAGCGACTGAAAAAACTCTTAATTTCTAGTCAGTAAAATAACATGTTTTATTCCTGATTTTTCTTTTCCTTTCCTCTCCACCATCCCTTCCTTTCCTTTTGATTGATGATATCTCACTTTATATGAAAAATAATGTTCGGGTGATTGTCCGTCTTTGTGGGGTTCATGGGCATGTGCTCACGTATGTGTTTATGGATTTCGTGGGGATGGATAGTAATTTGATTGATTTATGCAACCACGTAACTTGCTTCCTTTACTTTTGTCTGGTTGGCTGGAAGAGATTGCCGCATGGAAATAAGCCCGCCAGATTGTATTGCAATAAAAGTGTTAAATAAATAAATAAATATGAAGCTGTATAAATCTTCTAGTTTGTCTCACGGCCCACAGAGTCTTGAATATTTACTATTTGACCCTTTCCATGAAATGTTTGCCGACCGCTGCTTTAGAACTATTGATAAGTACAGAATTTGCAGTTTGTCGTCGCACTTTTTTAGCAACACTACCGCACTTGATTATGCAACGACACTCATACACGTTTTGCACTTGATGACTATTTTATGAGACCGGGAAGTATTGTTCCCAGACTAACTATTTTATCAGACCATGAAACTTTTAAATTTTTTAGACACCTTCGGGAATCGAATCCGTAATTCTCGGATGGCAGTCCAGAGTCTTACCTGCTAGAACACGGAGGCCGTAAATGAATAAGGAAAATTAAAAGTAAAATAAATTAAGACTCTACTCCAGTCTTCGTTCGACAATGTCTCGGACGCTCCACGATTCAAGTGACCAAATGTTCTGCAAGCAAAGAAATATATTACTTACGAGTATGCACTTGTTGAAACTAAAAACTAGGGTCAAAGGCACATAAAAGCATAGACTAGTTCTACTTAGGTTTTTAGTCCATTTATATATTAGGTGTTGACATAACATTTTAACAACAATACGAACGTGCGCTCTGCGCGAAACAATCGTGTGGCACTCTAAAATCAATACCACTTCATAAGTTGTGTAATAGAGTGTTACTCACACTATTGTAAAATGACTCTTCTGGCTGAATGATCTTTACCTAAATAGTAAGGAATGTATTAGTAAAAAAATTACATATTTGACAGGTACAGGTGAAACGATCGTTAATTTTGCACCAACCTAATATTAATATGATAAAACCGTTCTCTATAAACGAGTCTTCATGGTCACCCTAAACACGATGCACCCAATCACTGTTAAATAACTCAAGCTGGGCCACAACAAACGATAATGCAATGGCGTCGATGCGATTAATAAATACAGTAGCGACAAAAAGCGTTGAGAATAATAAAACGTTGTCGAAAACACTACTCACAATTACGTCTGAGTTGCATCGGTTTTTTGGTGTCCACATTCGATTCAGTGACTTGGAGGAACCGAGTTGGACTGCCGCAGGGTTCCGTATTGGGACCGATTAATTTTAATTTCTTGTTTGATTGTATTATATTGCACTTTCATTGTATACAGTAAAAATCGGAGGGTTTATCACCATGTAGCAATTTCTCCAACAAACCATAAATATTTTAATGAGGTCTTAAATAAAAACCAGACTTAAATTCATTTACAAAAATAAATTGAATAATTAAAACATGGTCTCGCGGTAACTCACTGGACTTACGTGTGGAAAGGCGTTGGTTCGAACCCCGCGCTACTCTGCTCGAACGACACACTTTTCCCACCAAGTGTTCGAGGGTATAAGGATACCTATGACTTCGGTCATATCTATTCTTAAAAAAAAATGCAAAATATAGATAAGATCATACCCTTATTACTGACTAGGTCATAGAGGTCGTCTATAGGAACTAGACATGGACTCCATAATATTGTTAATCAAATATTAACTTTCCACAAGGGGTGTTATTTGCTAATCCCAATGGTATGCTGTATATACGCTACATAAACACAAAAAAATCAGATGATCTCAATGGTATGTTGTATATACACTACATAAACACAAAAAAATGAAATAATCCCAATGGTGGGCTGTATATACGTAACATAAACACAAAAAATCTGATAATCCCAATGGTATGCTGCATATACGCTACATAAACACAAAACATCAGATAATTCCAATGGTATGCTGTATCATATATACACTACATAAACACAAAAAATCAGATAATCCCAATGGTATGCTGTACATACCCCGCATAAACACAAAAAATCAGATTATCCTAATGGTATGCTGTATATACGCTACATAAACACAAAAAATCAGATAATCCTAATGGTATGCTGTATATACGCTACATAAACACCAAAAATCAGATAATCCTAATGGTATGCTGTATATACGCTACATAAACACAAAAAATCAGATAATCCTAATGGTATGCTGTATATACGCTACATAAACACAAAAAATCAGATAATCCTAATGGTATGCTGTATATACACTACATAAACACAAAAAATCAGATAATCCCAATGGTATGCTGTACATACCCCGCATAAACACAAAAAATCAGATAATCCTAATGGTATGCTGTATATACACTACATAAACACAAAAAATCAGATAATCCCAATGGTATGCTGTACATACCCCGCATAAACACAAAAAATCAGATAATCCTAATGGTATGCTGTATATACGCTACATAAACACAAAAAATCAGATAATCCTAATGGTATGCTGTATATACGCTACATAAACACAAAAAATCAGATAATCCTAATGGTATGCTGTATATACGCTACATAAACACAAAACATCAGATAATCCTAATGGTATGCTGTATATACGCTACATATACACAAAAAAACATATTTAAAATGGTCTAAGATTAAAATCCGTCTGGAATTGAATCCACCGGAAATTGAAAATGAGACCCTCGCTTGTTGAGCGTGAATGCTAATCATTACACCACGGCCGCTGATAAGATAATTACTATCTTAAATTAAATATTGTATTGTATTACACTTTCGTTGTATACAGTATAACCTGGCGGGGTTATTGCCATGTGGTAATATCTTCAAACCAATCAGAAAGATATTAAAGAGGCCTTAAGGGAAAACCAGACTTTAAACTTTTTACCAATATAGCATAACCCGTGGATATATCCTACAAGATTTCTTCTTGGTATGTTGGCATACTACCTTCTTAGCGTGAGGAGGGATGCGAGGATGTTTAGCGTAAGAAGTGATCTGCATCTCCTGGTATACGTCGTGAGACTCGTTCAAGGATTTGTGAGCTGTCCAGCATTACCACAAAGATTAGCGTTAAATATTCCTAACAATTACACTAGACTGCGCCGGCAAGAACTGTTCTCAATAACATACGCAAGAACGGGTCTTCCAGCCGCTATGCCTGTTGGAAGGGCCTTAACTCTTTTGAAAGGGACTGCTTCGGATATTGACATATTTCATATCACATTACCAAAAGCCAAATAAAATTTTCTTCTAAGACAGCGCGTTAGAAAGCACTCATCAACGTATTTAAGTGACTTTGAATATACCATGTATGTATATGTTGGTGTGTATGTATGTATGCATATCATCATCATCATTGTCAACCAGGGTCGATCCACTGCTGGATGAAGGTCTCCCCAAGTTGACTCCAAATAGTTCGGTTTTTTGCTCGTTGATGCCATGTGATGCTGCCATGCTTCCTGATTTCATCTATCCAGCGCACCTTCGGTCTTCTTCTGGGCCTCTTTATGTCTCTTGGGTACCATTGGATTATTTCGGTTGTCCATCAGGTGTCTGACATTCTGGCTACGTGTCCGGCCCATTGCCACTTCAATTATGTATATACTATACATAATTTTATATAATTTTTTTTAATGTTAACATTTTTTGTATTTTTCAATGTAATTGGGCTAAGCCTGTTGAGAAAATAAATGTCACGATGTTTGTCTTTTAAAATATCCCAAGTCGATGAAGGAGTAAGGAGTCCTTAAATCGGACCGATACTCCGAGCAAAAATTATCAACAGTGTGATGTTTGTCATGTTTCGTAATGTTTGTTTATTATTTTAATAAAATAATCATTAAATATCACGTTTGGTCCATTCCACCCCTGGCACAGTGCAAATGTTGATATTCTTCATAAGCAGTGTTTAATGTTTTTGTGGGCGGGGTCCCAGGTTCGAAGCGGGCCCCGTACAGCGGGCAGAGTGAAGCAACCACCCTTTTCAATTATTAGCGCCATTCTTCCGACATAACATACTTGCACATGTTTCTCATATGTACTTACGGAGTGTTTGTCTTGTGAGCAAACAAACTCGCTGTCGTGATTCCTGGGTGAGTTATATTAACATGAGGGCGTGGGCTGAAAAACATCTGATGTCCTCGCGGCCGGACTCGCTCTATATTGGTACCCCATCAATATTTGTGTATCTCGACTGTGGAATGTTATGAGATGTGCCTAGCCTTTTGAAACCCTCTTTCTTGTATGTATTTTCTGCTATTTATCTTGAGATATATTATTGCTAGATAGAAATCTCTTCCAACCAACCAGACAAGTTTTTTCAGTCACTTCTTAAAGCATGCCAAGGATGGAGCGAATCCAACATTGGTTATAGAGTCTCACTGCATGGACAGTAAAGGACGACGTAAAAAAGGAGAGCGATGAACTGGGCGGCCAATAAACAATCAGTGTTTGAGCATAGCGCAAGTCCATGATCGGAAAGAAGCTGAACATTTTTTAATAAGAAAGAGGGGACGGCGGGACATTTAAGGATATTATACAATAAAGATAATATGTGAATTTGACGTCTTATTTCTTACGTTCGTCCTTTAATTCATAGCATCTTCACCGTACACTTCGCAAATATCGCGAGCATCTTTGGCAGCTTTATTCCCTCGATTGAACGCGAACAGAAGGAGGTGTCGAAAATGCTCACTTTCGTCTACTTGACATTCCATTTTGAAGGCTTGTAATCAAATAAAATAATAAATGTAACGTAAAAGCAAACACAATATCTTGTAGAGCAGAAAATTTTCTTTCGAATGACGTATAACCTTTACCATTTTGTTTTACTTTTGGTGCTCATTTTTAAATTTGAAAAAAAAAAACGGACGCAGCTTATGTTAACACCCAATATCATACGTGATTTGTTTAATACAAGCGTAGGAGAGTTTACTCCCTAAACGGCGCTTTATAAAATTGTCCTTTGAATAAATTAATCAACGAATCACGTCATGACCCTACATGGGTAGGCAAAATACATAAATAGACATAAAAACATCAATTCTCCAAGACTACAGAAATCTGAAGAAAGTGTACAATCTATTTGTCTATCGAAGGAAAGCTTACTATCAAGAAAGACAAATATCGAAAGATATTGGTTTGTTTAGAGTTCGTCTTCCCTTAATAAGTTTTCTGCGGTTTTCTTACCAAATATGTTTTTCTGAAAATATGTAGATACGGGGAAGTGTCTAATCTAATGGCCGCAGCTACCACTTTCCTATCCTTACACTCAATTTGTATACATTTATTTTGTAAAAAGTGTAATCTGTGTGTAATGGAAGGCTCGAGTTCCAAGTTGAAGCGCACTTGAGGAGACTTTTCTAAACGGCGCTATAAAAATTGTGCTATTATTATTATTAATCAAACAGGAGAAACTAAATCTTGCAGATAAAAACTTTAAGAAGTGACTGAAAAAACTCTTAATTTCTAGTCAGTAAAATAACGTGTTTCATTCCTGATTTTTCTTTTCCTTTCCTCTCCCCCATCCCTTCCTTTTCCTTCGATTGATGATATCTCACTTTTACTTTAATATGTTTATGCCTATAAATTTACTTTAATATGTTTATGCCTATAAATTCCATAAATGTTAATAATCTTTTGAGTATTTTTTGCGACCATGTAACGTTATTATTTGTTTCTAGTTGGTAGGAAGAGATTGACGCCTGGCTATAAACCCGTCAGATTGTATTTACAATGAAGTGTTAAATATGTTAAATAACACCCATGACCGATAAAGCAACCCCATTATAAAGTGTTGTTTACGCAGCGAAGCCTCCCAGATAAATTCCATTTTACTTGAATTTAATTTAAATTTATTTTTAGACTTTTATAATGCAGTTAGATGTGTTTCGTTTAGCGTAACATAATAAAGTATAAAATAGCATTGATGAAATTTAAAACTTTAAATCTCAAAATAAACCCTAATGTCGGATTGAAAGAAAAACATTCATGATGTAGTTTTATTCATAAAAAAGACAAATTGTTTGGCCGTCTTTTGTCACGTTTCCGGTGCCCAGATTTGCTCCCAAGTATTGACAATGTCCCTTAGGTGTTATTGTACAACATGAGGGATTGGTTTTCTCCTTTTGTGCTAATTTTCAAGGTTTCAGGTAAATTCTGTAACTTTTTAAAACCAAGCGGAAGTGATTCGATACGCCCTGTTATGAATAAAGTCAATTCTTAATATTTCTTAAGTTATTGTTATATAAGTTACAAGTTATGGCACGTAATATGAAAGTCACTTATTTGGTTTTTAAGCACACGAGTACGTACATACATATCATCACGCCACTATCCGAAAATCTACTAAGGAGACACTTTTTCAAATATCTTGATTCAATCTATACAACAGATCAGGAGATGCTCAAAGTTGTAAAAAAACGATGGCAAGAATCCATTGGGATATTGCTACTTAATTTTTTCCAAGGTTGCTTTAACTGTCCCGCGATTCTAGAAGCACTAAGTTTATATGTACCTAATAAATATGCCCGTGCAAGGAATCACCCTCTGTTCTACATACCAACTTACGGAAGGAATATCATGGCTAAACACTCAGTCACGCGTGGTATAGAGATATTGAACCAACTGAATGACACTGTGGATATAGTCTTGGCACCGCCTAGCAGTATGAGAAGAATCCTGGCTGATATTCTTCCTAACGAATAAGCTAACGCTAGAAGCAGACCCTCTTTGTGTAACAGGAGAAATCCGTGCCAAGTGGAAAAAAAATTGATAGAAACAAATTGAAAGAAATGACTGAGGCTATATGTGTAGGACAAGAGAGTTGAAGATTGCGTGAAAGAGAAAAATAGAGGTGAAGAATATTTGTTGAAACAAGAAAAATAAATAGTGATGAAACAATGGAGAGAAAATGAAAGTGCATATAGTGTATGGTATGTGAAGAATTATAATAATAAAATTATAATTTATATAGCGCCGTTTATAAAGCAAACTCTTTGAACGAGCGCTCTAACTCGGGATTCGAACCCACTATTATTGACAAATTAAAAATATCAATTAAAAACATGTTCTTCTTCTTCTTCACGTGTCCTGCCGGGTCCCCCCGACGTTGACGACCATCTGAGAGAAAGCTTCCCTGTCCTGGGCGGCGCGAAACAGCTCCCCCACAGTTCTGACGCCGGTCCATTGTCGGATGTTTCGAAGCCAGGAGAGCTGTCTTCTGCCGACCCCTCTGCGGCCCTCGATCTTCCCCTTCATGACGAGCTGAAGTAGGGTGTATTTGTCACCTCTCATTACATGGCCAAAATATGATGTTTTACGGAGCTTAACAGTGGTGAATAGTTCTCTATTTGCATTGGCTCTACGTAGTACATCAGTGTTTGTTATCATATCGGTCCAAGATATTCTTAACATTCTACGGTGGATCCACATTTCAAACGCTTCAAGGCGGTTTATTATATTAACTTTAAGAGTCCACGCCTCTACGCCGTAAAGTAAGACAGACCATACGTAACATTTGACCATTCTTTGTCTCAGCTTTAAGTTTATATTATCGTCACAAAGAAGGTTTTTCATTTTATTAAAAGCCGTTCGTGCCGCTTCTATTCTGCATTTTATCTCAATGTCAGGATCCAGTTTCTCAGCAATCATGCTTCCCAGGTACCTGAACTGTTTCACCCTCTCGACAACAACACATCTTAGCGTAAGGTGGACATTTGGATGACATTCTCGGCTAAAAACCATCATTTTAGTTTTGCTCACATTAATGTTCATACCTAAACGTTCACCAACGGAGTCAACTTTATCAAGCAGTTCTTGAAGGCCTTTTAAACTGTCCGCAATTAGAACGGTGTCATCCGCATATCTGATATTATTGATGACCACCCCATTGACCTTCACACCGAGATTTGTCTCAGTCAGCGCTTCCTTAAAGACCAAGTCAGAGTATAGATTGAATAAAGTTGGTGAGAGAACACACCCCTGACGGACTCCTCGCTGAATGGGAATACCTTGTGAGGTGTTTCCGTTTTCCAATTTAATGATAGCGTTTTGGTCCCAGTACAGATTCTTGATTATTCTCACATCCTTTTCATCTACACCACATCTCAACAGCATCTCAATTAAATATGTGTGTTTAACCCTGTCAAATGCTTTTTCATAATCAATAAAACAAGCATAGATGTCTTTTCTTTGGTCGTAACATTTTTGTAATAATATGTTTATTGTTGTCAGCGCTTCACGGGTACCAAAACCATTCCTGAACCCAAAATGAGTGTCATCCAAATCTCGCTCGCATTTCAGTCTTATTCTGGCATGTATTATTTTAAGAAACAATTTCAGAATATGACTCATAAGACTTATGAGGCGATAATCATTACATTTTTTTGGGTGTTGTTTTTTGGGCAATGTAATAAATACAGATTTTAACCAATCTTGGGGGATGGTCCCTGTGTCATATATTCCATTAAACAGTCCAAGTAAATAATCAATATTATTCTCATTTATCAACTCGATAACCTCCATAGGGATTTCATCGGGTCCACAGGCTTTTCGAGGTTTAGATGTTGATATAGCATGTAGTATTTCTGATTTCAATATAGCAGGACCTTGACTATGTTCTGATATTTCAACGTCAGTTCGAGAGTCTTGGAAGAGTGTTCTTATATAATTTTCCCATGTTTTTAAGATTTCCGAATCTTCCAAGATCAGGTTATTAGATTCGTCTGTGAGACAGGTAGGTTTAGGCTTCCTGCTGAGGCCAGTCATTTCTTTTAGTTTTTTATGCATATTAAATGAGTCGTGCATCTGATCATATCGCTCCAACTCCTCACACTGTCTCTTTATCCACTCTTCCTTTGCTTTTTTAATCTCTCGTTTTATAGTCCTCTGGAGGTTTTTGTACTCACTGCTATTACGATCCTTGATACCAGCCACTCTACGTTGTTCCATTAAATTTAAAATATGATCTGTCATCCACTGTTTTTTACGAATATTTTTTGCAGATTTTAGATGTTCTTTACAGACATCGTGTATTGTGTTTTTAAAATTATTCCACTGTTGTTCAACTGACGTGGCATTATTGTCTATCTGTTGTAGTTTTTTATTTAATTCAGTGGACACTGTGTTTCTAAGGTCTGCAACTTTCAACTTTTCAGTGTCAACTCTCCCATGCATAAATCTTTTCGTCAATATTTTTAATTTCAACTTAATATCTATAACAAGTGGATTATGATCTGATCCTATATCGGTTCCGGGATATGTTGCGGCACGTTTAATGCTGTTTCTGAATCTTTCTCCTATCAGTGCATAATCAATCTGGTTTCTGATAGGATTGGGGCAAGATGGATTGTCTTGTGGTGATTTCCATGTGTATAGTCTGCGTTTCGGAAGCTTATACCATGTGTTCACAACTACCATATTATGCTCTTCGCAGAACTCAAACATTCTATCACCTCTGTTATTAGACTGGCCTAGACCATAATCCCCTACTAAGTGTGAACGTCGGCCCTCTCCAATCTTTGCATTAAAGTCCCCGATTATAATATTTATATCATCACTCTTTGTCGATTTCAGAACATTTGTGATGCTTTCATACAGTTTTTCAACTTCGTCATCATATCTAGTGTCAGCTGTTGGTGCGTATATTTGTATAATATTTACATTGAACGGTCGCGCTTCTAACTGTAGAATCATAATTCTGTCCGATACGGGAACAAACTTTTTAACAAATTTAATATAATCTAGTGATACAAATATGCCAACCCCATTCCGGTGGTTATTGTCAGATATATCACTTCCAGAATAATACAGGTTGCCTTTCTCATGTTGATGCACTCCTGTTCCAGTCCATCTGAGTTCACTAATACCAAGGATGTCAATCTTAATTCTCATCATTTCCTGTACAACATTGTCCATTTTACCAGCTGCATAAAGGCTTCTTACATTCCATGTTCCAATCCTCACCATGTCATTCACTATGTTGAGATGAAAAACATGTTAACATTCAGAGATTCGCGGTTTCGATTCATACAAGTATATGGTGGCCACTAAAAGACTAAAGGGTTTGAAAAAGTCATAACTTGTTCATTTTTAATCTGTTTTTTTACAAGTTATAAAGCTTTACTATTCTAAGATATTTAACAGCGCTTGCAGTACACCATTCGATTTCAACACCTAGCCAGAGATAACAACAACTTTTTGAACAACTTGATAATGAGTGATGAGGGCCATTTTCATTTAAACGGGTACATCAACAAACAAAACTGCAGATTTTGGGGTACTGAGAATCCCAGGAAATTACATCAGCATCAATTGCATCCCCAAAAATGCACTGTTTGGTGCGGTGTTATGGCTGAAAGAGTTATCAACCCCTATTTCTTTGAAAATGAGAAAGGTCAGCCAGAAACAATCAACGGGGGCCTGTATAGGACAATGCTTGAAAAAATGTTACGCCTAGCGATCGAAAATAATCAGGAGGTATGATTTTAACAGGATGAAGCTACTGCGCACACTGCCAGGGCGATGATGGCAGTGTGCGCAGTACAGCAATGCACATCCTTCAGCCTTTCATGGGCCATCCTGTAGAACCGATTGATTTTTTTTTCATTCGTTTTTTCATCGCTTTTCTCGATCACTACGACTCCCATTGTGTTATTTTTGTCATTCGATTTAACACATTCGTTTTTATGTGATTTCTTCTTCTTCCTAGTGTCATGTCAGGTTCCCCCAACGTTGACTATCACCTGAGAGTAGGCATCTTTGTCCCCGGCCGCCCGAAAAAGATCTCCAACGCTCCTTATATGTTACCAGTTCAATCACGTATAATATTGCGGAGCCAGGAGATTTTCCTCCTGCCAACACCTCTTCGACCCTCTATTTTGCCTTGGATGATCAGGTGCAGTAATTTGTACTTTGCTCCTCTAAGTACATAACCCAAATGGGACACCTTTTGGATTTTAATATTAATCAGCAACTCTCTATCAACTTTGGCTCTTTGAAGAACCCTCGTGTTGCTGACTATATCCGTCCAGGGTATCCCTAGCATTCTCCGGTACATCCACATTTCGAATGCTTCCAGTCGGTTCATGCTGCTAACTTTGAGGGTCCATGATTCTACTCCGTGCAACACTGACCAAACATAGCAGGAAGCACTTAAAGACAAATATTTTAAGAAGATCTTACTAAAATATATGAGTGGGTTCGAAACCTGAGTTAGAGCAACCTTGAGGAGAGTTAGCTCTATAAACGGCGCTTTATAAATTGTCCTTTTATTATTATTATTTGTATTAAAGTCCCTTAATGGTCTTTCTCCATTTAATCTGTGTTTTAGAGACGTTCCTTCACAGAAGAGAAGATCTTTGGGGTAGATTTCATCTTCAACTAATAAATTGATTTATCTAAATCATTCCAATAGGGCAGATTATTATGATAAAGCTTTTGCTGTTGCTGGTCCTGTGGCGTAGAACGGGGTACCTCTTAGTTTTTAGATTTGGGTGGCGTATGCAGCTTTAGAAAACACTTCAAGACACCCTTCTTTGGGAGGTCTACAACACTACCCACATACTCAACACTACCCCTAAAAGAACGATATAATATCTATAATAAAACAAATATAACACATGTCTTATGTAACTCTTTTTTTGTTGGTAAGTACTAAAAATAAATATTATATATACAGCTCCTTGTCTGGTAACAATATTTGCACGTGCTGAGCACGTGTTAGAGTGTTATTGCCTCTTAACGTGCAGTAGTTGTGTCACAATGTTCAAACGTCTTTGAAGTCAACAGCGAGTTTTGTGTGTACTCCAGTGGTTTTAAGCCCGAAGCTTTATTTACTGTCGTCGAAGACAATGTTGTCTTTTCCGGCGTAATATTTCTTCCAAGATCTCGAAACTGATATTATTTTGGGTCGAACCCATTTTGTATACATCCTTAAGTCCACGAACATTTGGTCAAAAAATATTGACGCTACTGTTGAGGTTTTCTGTGGCGAGGTTGCGGACTCAATTCACGTTTGTACACAACTCTTTAAAAAAAATATCAGCTTGATTTCATTTAAGCCTCCTTCAATATTTTTATGGTTGGTTGTAACTATTCATTGAATGGTTGTAAGTGTTTATTGGCCTTTCCAGTTCACCGCTCCTCTTTCTTTACGTCGTCCTTTACTTTCGACGCAGTGAGACTCTGGAATCAGTTACAAACCACTATAAGACTCGCTCCGTCCTTGGCATGCTTTAAAAAGCGACTGAAAAAACTCTTAATTTCTAGTCAGTAAAATAACGTGTTTCATTCCTGATTTTTCTTTTCCTTTCCTCTCCACTATCCTTTCCTTTCCTTTTGCTTGATGATATCTCACTTTATATAAAAAACAATGTTCGGGTGATTGTCCGTCTTTGTGGGGTTCGTAGGCATGTGCTCACGTATACTATATGTTTATGGATTTAGTGGGGATGGATAGTCATTTGAATAATTTATGCGACCACGTAACTAGCTTTATTTACTTTTGTCTGGTTGGTTGGAAGAGATTGCCACCTGGCAATAATCCCGCCAGATTGTATTTGCAATAAAAGTGTTAAATAAATAAATAAATCCGAAAGGAAATATTCCGCAAAGTTGAACTATATGAAACGAATGCAATGTATAAAATGTGAGCTTTGTTCAGAAGCCTACAGTGTTAACAGCATGGCCTAACACCTTTATTTGAAATTTGTACAAATCAATCTAACATGACGTTTTATAGGCACAAACACACTACCTATTCAGGTAAATATGTGTTCCTCTACTTTGTCAATAACATTAATACAACTGCGCATGCACATCCATCCGGTAGTTTGATCGCCGACCACGTTTCGGGTAGCATTATCCGCTCCATCCTCAATCACCGTTGACACAAAGGGCGGCCGGAGACCGTGAATGGTGTGAAAGGAGACAATGGGACATTTCAGTGTTGTTTTCACAGATGGTCACATCTAGGGGTTTTAGGGAATGGGACGGCTGCTTTTGGGAATTACGGTTTTACCTGCCAAATTTATCCGTATAAAATATATCATCGTCATCATCTGATGACCTACGTGACCTACTTGGTATGACTTGGCAGATTTAATACTATTCAGTTCAAGTATATATGTTTTAAGTGACTGTTTAATGTTCATCTTCCCATTTATTGTCAAAATGTGTGTCTTAAATTTATTTTCAACCTACGTAAGTAAGATCATATAACTTCATACCAGAAGGCATTGAACTTCCCGAATGTTAGAAATAGACGCAAAGTTCACGTACTGTCTCAATTGTATAATATCCTTAACTGTCCCGCCACTCCCTCTTAACTCGCCGAAAATTTTCAGCGTCTTTCCAACTATGGATTAGCGCTACACTCACACAGAGATTGTCTATTGGCCTTTCCAGTTCAACGCTCCTCTTTTTTTTTACGTCGTCCTTTACTTTCCATGCAGTGAGACTCTGGAATCAGTTACAAACCAATACAAGACTTGCTCCGTCCTTGGCATGCTTTAAGAAGCGACTGAAAAAACTCTTAATTTCTAGTCAGCCGAATGTTAGAAATAGACGCAAAGTTCACATACTGTCTCAATTGTGTAATATCCTTAACTGTCTCGCCACCCCCTATTAACTCGCCGAAAATTTTCAGCGTCTTTCCAACTATGGATTAGCGCTACGCTCACACAGAGATTGTCTATTGGCCTTTCCAGTTCACCATTCCTCTTTTTTTTACATCGTCCTTTACTGTTCATGCAGTGAGACTCTGGAATCAGTTACAAACTAATATGAGACTCGCTACGTCCTTGTCACGCTTTAAGAAGCGAAAGTTCTACTCCTGTCAAAAGAAACATGTCCAGACACAGATTGGAAAGATACAATGGAGACATCTCATTTAGGGACTTGAAATTTAAAAAAATCAGGCTCGTGAAACTAGAAAAAATCCATACAAAAACCAACATAAATGGTCGTTCCTGAGCCTCGTAATCGTGGATCTCTTCGCCATTTCTACGTCAATTCAGTTGGAAAGCGAAGCTGTGTCGTAGATTTTTTTCAAGTGAGTTAGCCGTTGCACACAAGCAAACTCACTGGCCACACCACTGTACTAGATCCGATAGCACATCGAAGTGAGAAGAGAGGAGCACACCACGTTTTTCTTCTCTTTCCGATGTTACAACGAAGTCATTGGTATCTTTATACCCTCGAATACTAGGCGAAAAAAAATGCATGTGTCATTCGATGGGAGTAGCTAAGTGCGAGGTTCGAACCGATGACGTTACGTACGGAAGTACAATGCGTTACCACGCGGCCATGCACCTCAAAAACACAAGTAGCTAGCGGTGAACTGTCCCAATAAATTTCTTTCCTCTTTCGTTACCTGAAATGCATACAAAATGGAGACAGAAAGAGAATCGGTTTTTCCAAAATCCTTCTTTTGTATGAAATTGTGTCAAGATTTTGCCTAGATTGCTAGATGTGTCATCTGTGTATTGTATTGTATTACTGAATGTAGAATCCAATTCGATACGGTTTCGAATTTCTAGGGAGAAAAAAAAAGGGAAGAAATATTATGTATTACGAATTTAACCAACACAATAGTGTTAAACGAATCCAAGCTCTGAATTACGCCATCGAAGTAATGAATAGTGTCATCGAGTCAAACAGGGCTAATGAGTCCAAGTTCTCCGAGAGAGTGATGCTCGTCTTGCTGAGTGGTATGATCAGCCAAAAGATCGAGCTAAGTGACCTATGTGCTAAATAAATAGGTAATAAGTTATTGATAGCAACGCAATCCCTTCCAATAGGAGGACGAGCCCACGTATACTCGTATATCCTAAAATTACATATATGTTAAGGTAATGGAAAATAATTACATTTGAGAGAGAAACTATCAAACGTTCTAGGCTCATCTCATAACAACCTCCCAATCGAGATTCCCCCTTTCCAATAGGAGGACGAGCCCACGTATACTCGTATATCCTAAAATTACATATACGTTAAGGTAATGGAAAATAATTAAATTTGAGAGAGAAACTATCATACGTTCTTGGTTCATCTCATAATAACCTCCCAATCGAGATTCACCCCTTCCAATAGGAGGACGAGCCCAAGTATACTCGTATATCCTAAAATTACATATATGTTAAGGTAATGGAAAATAATTACATTTGAGAGAGAAACTATCAAACGTTCTAGGCTCATCTCATAGCATCCTCCCAATCGAGATTCACCCCTTCCAATAGGAGGGCGAGCCCACATATACTCGTAAATTCTAAAATTACATGTATGTTAAGGTAATGGAAAATAATTACATTTGAGAGAGAAACTATCAAACGTTCTAGACTCATCTCATAATAACCTTCCAATCGAGATTCACTCCTTCCAATAGGAGGACGAGCCCAAGTATACTCGTATATCCTAAAATTACATATGTTATATGTTAAGGTAAAGGAAAATAATTACATTTGAGAGAAGAACTATCAAACGTTATAGGCTCATTTCGTAGCATCCTCCCAATCGAGATTCATCCCTTTCAATAGAAGGGCGAACCCGGCCGCATCATATGTTTTTCAGCGTTTGTACACTTAAATTATTATTTAACAAAAATACAAACGATAATATATATGTATATAAGCACACACAGCCCAACTGACAGATTAAAGAGTCCAAATTTTGACAGAACAGCGAAACAAACTTGAAGATATATGTTGTTTTTGCTGAGAGTTGTCAAATCCCACGAGAGACTAACATAGCTCGGCTTTGAACTATTCAAGTGTTTTTATATATGAATTTCGTGGATGGATGTCAGCCTTTTCCCAACAGACTATGATCCCTGTGAGACGGTTTACATATAAGAGGCTTGTCTTTGGAATAGAACATGTCATATGACATACAATAATTCCAAAGAATGCTCTACCTTTAAGTATTAGACATATGGGTGGCATGTATAGCTTTAGGAAGCACTTGAAGACAACCCTGTATGGGGCTCTTATCAAAATTTATGAATATATATGAATTTATGTATACATAAACTCCTACACTACACCTAAAGTCGAATGTGTAACTATCACATATCGGAAGATCTACTAAGCTTTTTTAGTAGTTCGTTCTGCCTTGGTAAGATTTCTGTGATATTCTAACGATACGTTTTTAGAAAAACATATGCAAATGCAGAGAAGTGCGTAATCTAATGGCCAAAGTCACTACCTTTCTATCTTTACACTCAATTTGTTTTTTTTTGCAATATTTTTAATGTGTCAATAAGATAAAGCACCCTTGAGGAGAGTCCGCTCTCTAAATGGCGCTATATACCATGTAAATTATTCTTTTATAAGAATAATTATTATTTAGCAAGATTATGTATTCCTCACATGCATCAAAGTTGGCACTTAAATACTGCTATGAACTTTGCAAATTATGTTTCTGTTTGTTTCATGTAAGATCAGTTTAAGTGCTCCATTGACTTTGTTTCCTATTGTTACACGCTGTTAAAAAAAAACGTTTCTCATCTTGAGAGATTTTTCAATAAAGTAACAAGGGTTCTTACAGCCATTTCCGTCACCTAACGGCGCTGTAAAATAAGAATTATTTTTATTTGAATGCATTCTGCATATTTGTGTCCCCTATTCAGTTTTTGAGTTATACAATTTGAAAATGATGTTTTCTGAAGATGGGATGGTGACACAATGCGAAACGTGGGGATTAGCAATAGGGTCGGGATTTCGGTAGAAACAGATTAACGTGTGAAAGCAAAATATCGTATTGTTTGGTTGATTTTGAATGAAATTTGAGAATTGTTAGTTAAGGATTATACAATTTTTTTCCCATGTTTGCAGCATATTATATTGACTGTCAAATTCCTGTGGAATATGCAGGATTCGTGCAGGGCAGATACATAGGGGATCAAATTCCTGTGGAACAAGCAGGATTCGTGCAGGGCAGATAAATAGGGGATCAAATAATAAAATAGTAAAAAAGACAATTTGTATACCTCCGTTTAAAGAGCAAACTCTTCTTAAGGGCGCTCTAGCTCGGGATTCGAACCCACTATTATTGATCGATTAAAAAAATATTAAAATATCTAAAACAAGTTAAATGTAAAGATGCAAAGGTGATGGCTGCGACCATTAGATTAGGAATTTCCTCGCATCTACATTTTTTTTTCTTAATCTACATGTACCACGTCTGATAGCTATTCATATAGTGGCCAAGCGATGAAAACATTTTTGTGAATCAAATGACAAGAGATATTGTAAACTCGTACAATAAGTTGACAATAAACGATAGTTAAGTTGTGATCAAAGTTCTCAATGCTGAGTTCAAGCACAAAGAGTAATAGTAATGTATTCAAGTCTCACCGTGTTATGGGGGCATTGCGGTCCCTTATGGGTTTTATTGCTCGCTGCTACAGCAATGTAGCCAAAATGTAGCCACGCACTTAATCGCAGTTCAAATACGTTTAACTTGAACCAACGATCCTCAACATTTATACATTACTGTATAGAAAAATAAGAATGACAGATTGTTCTGAAGATGTATAGCCCCTATAGTACTAGAGCAAGCACACGTTAAAACTGTTAGCGGACATTTTAACACCTTAGTTGCAACATATTACAGAACAGGCAATCCTTCGCTACATAGAAAGATTGTCAGTTCATCCTGTGAATGTATGACTCCTGTGCGTGTATTGCTCTATTGTGTGCATGCATACAGCACTACAGCAAGCACACACCAGCAGGCTGATCAACACCTGAGCAGTGCTACATACATACAGGCAATCCCTCGCTATAGAGTAAGATTGTCAGTCCATCCTGTGGATGGATGACGCCTGTGCGTGTATTGCTCTATTGTGTGCATGCACACAGCACTACAACAAGCACACACCAGCAGGCAGATCAACACCTGAGCAGTGCTACAGACATATAAGCAATCTCTCGCTATAGAGTAAGATTGTCAGTCAATCCTGTGGATGGATGACGCCTGTATGTGTATTGCTCTATTGTGTGCATGCACACAGCACTACAGCAAGCACACACCAGCAGGCAGATCAACACTTGAGCAGTGCTACATACATACGGGGAATCCCTCGCTATGGAGTAAGATTGTCAGTCCATCCTGTGGATGGATGACGCTTGTGCGTGTATTGCTCTATTATGTGCATGCACACAGCACTACAGCAAGCACACACCTGCAGGCAGATCAACACCTGAGCAGTGCAACATACATACAGGCAATCCCTCGCTATAGAGTAAGATTGTCAGTCCATCCTGTGGATGGATGACGCCTCTGCGTGTATTGCTCTATTGTGTGCATGCACACAGCACTACAGCAAGCACACACCAGCAGGCAGATCAACACTTGAGCAGTGCTACATACATACAGGCAATCCCTCGCTATGGAGAAAGATTGTCAGTTCATCCTGTGGATGGATGACGCCTGTATGTGTATTGCTCTATTGTGTGCATGCACACAGCACTACAGCAAGCACACACCAGCAGGCAGATCAACACTTGAGCAGTGCTACATACATACAGGCAATCCCTCGCTATGGAGAAAGATTGTCAGTTCATCCTGTGGATGGATGACGCCTGTATGTGTATTGCTCTATTGTGTGCATGCACACAGCACTACAGCAAGCACACACCAGCAGGCAGATCAACACTTGAGCAGTGCTACATACATACAGGCAATCCCTCGCTATGGAGAAAGATTGTCAGTTCATCCTGTGGATGGATGACGCCTGTATGTGTATTGCTCTATTGTGTGCATGCACACAGCACTACAGCAAGCACACACCAGCAGGCAGATCAACACTTGAGCAGTGCTACATACATACAGGCAATCCCTCGCTATAGAGTAAGATTGTCAGTCCATCCTGTGGATGGATGTCGCCTGTGCGTGTATTGCTCTATTGTGTGCATGCATACATCACTACAGCAAGCACACACCAGCAGGCAGATCAACACCTGAGCAGTGCTACATAAATATAAGCAATCTCTCGCTATAGAGTAAGATTGTCAGTCCATCCTGTGGATGGATGTCGCCTGTGCGTGTATTGCTCTATTGTGTGCATGCACACAGCACTACAGCAAGCACACACCAGCAGGCAGATCAACACCTGAGCAGTGCTACATAAATATAAGCAATCTCTCGCTATAGAGTAAGATTATGTAGACGTAGATGGGGACTGCAACGTTCTCGAAAAATAATTGTATAAAATTACCGCAAAAACCTACATACATATTTCTGAAATACCACTGATGGATTCTGTGTTTGGTTATATTCTAAAATACCGCTGATGGATTCTGTGTTTGGTTATATTCTAAAATACTGCTGATGGATTCTGTCTGGTTATATTCTAAAATACCGCTGATGGATTCTGTGTTTGGTTATATTCTAAAATACCGCTGATTGATTCTGGTCTGGTTATATTCTTAAGTGTGAGTTAATATAGTCGGGGTTTCCTGTGGGACTAAGCAGGGATTCATGAAGTATGCTTGATAACAAGAGCAATCCCGAAACCGGTTAGCCAATAATATAATCTATACGTGATAAAAAACAGTGTTTTGTTGTTATCGTTCTTAAATATGCATTTTTACACCTTTTTTTAGCTAAATATTTGACGAATTAAATATACGAGTAATACACGTTGCGCACCTTTGAGGTGAGTTTATTAATTTGGAGTAGGCAGAGATAACTGATCTTTTCACCTTCCTATAAACAGACTTTGCCTCATCTCCAATCATACATCTCGTCATAAAATCTCTTCTTAGTTTTTCTTACCTTCACCTCAGTCGGAACCCCTGCAACTGTATTAATTCTTTATGTGGCCTGGATCTTCTTCCCTATCCATTCCCAAACATATATATTATATTCGTTAAATAAATAGTAGTTGAGGAATATCCTCAGTGAGATACAGGCAAAAGCCTAGTTTACTGGGGACACGACAAATGAAAGGCAACAAACCCAGATCCATTAAAATTGTGTGTCCAAATTAAATAAAAAATGTTGTTTTTTCACAAATTATGTATTAGGTGTTAACATAAGTTGTGTCCGTTTTTTTTTTCAAATTTAAAAATGAGCACCAAAAGTTAAACAAAATGGTAAAGGTAATACTATACGTCATTCGAAAGAAAATTTTCTGTTCAATGTTCGACAATTGATTTTTGTTGTTTTTACTCAAAACATGTGGAACCCAAGGGCCGAACTTTTGGACTTTTCCCATTGATTTAAGATGGCGGTAAACAGTTATGTGACTACAATTCATCTGCTCAGCCAATTCTACGGTGGTTTGAAGGGGATCTTCATGAATAATATGGTTTAAGCGGTCCTCATCGAAGTTCACTGGTCGTCCGGAACGCTCCATGACTTTCAGGTCGAAATTACCGTCTTTGAAACGCAAAAACTATCGACGAGCTGTCCTTCCATTCAATGACTGTAATTTATTATTACTACTGCTTTTTGTATCTTCATGTTAGTTAAAGATAAAGTTTTGTATTATTTGTCAATAATTTTAAGTACTTGTATAACCTGTCACATGTTCATTTTTATATACGAGACACTGCTGCGAGACATTAAGACACTGCTGTGTCATTAATTAAATAAATAAATAAATATCATCTCCACCGTACACTTCGCAAATCTTGCGAACATCTTCGGCAGCTTTATTCCCTCGATTGAACGCCAACAGAAGGAGGTGTCGAAAATGCTCACTTTCGTCTACTTGACATTCCATTTTGAAGGCTTGTAATCAAATAAAATAATATATGTAACGAAAAGCAAACACAATATCTTATAGAACAGAAAATTTTCTTTCGAATGACGTATAACTTTTACCACTTTCTTCTACTTTTAGTGCTCATTTTGAAATTGGGAAAAACGAACGCAACTTATGTTACCACCCAATATATTTGTTGTCATGTGTAAAATAAATAAAAGAAATATCTATTTGGGTAGTATTTTCTCAGATAATGGAAGAGTTATGAGGGGTATCGAACGGCGTGTAGTTATAGGAAACTAAGTCAAGGGAGAACTAAAAAAACATATACCCGAATCGACAAGAATCACAATCTGCTAAGGTGTTAGTTCACAGCAGTATTTTAGAGTCAACGTTGATATGTTGTATTGGAAATACGACGTGAAAACATTCTGAAAGGAACCGAAGAGATGCTGTACCAATGTGTGCACTGAACTCAATACGTGAGTTAACAATGTAAAGGGTCTTTCAAATTGAGCGGTTTTTTAATTCTTAAATAAAACACACAATTTGCTCTGATTTCAAAAAACTTTTTATTGATAATTTAAGTATAATGTATGACATTGAAACACAAAAAAACAATATCCGCCAAATGTCCACCTCTTGCAGCTCCACAGATGTCCACTCATTTGTCAAAATTTTCGATGACATTTTGTCATAATTGCGGTTCTACCTCACCAATAAGGCGAATAATTTCGTCCTTCAGCTCAGGAATTGATCGGGGGTCATTCTTATAGACCTGGCTTTTCACGTAACCCCAGAGAAAATAGTCCAACGGTGTCAGATCACATGATTTTGGTGTGCAATTAACCTCCCCGTTTCCAGAGATTACAATATATAAAATAATTCTACAATTTGAAGGCGTTGTTGTATTGTATACGACTCCATTTTTATAAATGTCATACATTACACTTCTCAAACGTCACAAGACTCAGGCAAGTTCGCGACGCCATCTGTGTTTTATCCAATAGTTTAAAAAACTTAAGCTCTTATCTTTCTTTTGCCAAGTCGAAATCTCACTTCCATACATCAAGGTGAGCACCAACACACTATATGTATTGCCATTTTTGATACTGTCGATATTGTATGGTTGTCATATAGGGCTGCGCAACAAGAACTTGTTTGTTTTAAATTTGCCGTCTTTTCTCAGGTGTCAAACGTATAATATTTATAATGGACATACGTCATTTACATAACCTACAAATTAATCGTGCAGCAGTACACGATTGCAGAACCTTTATAAATTATAAAAAATTATTATGAAAATGATGAAAACGTCATGTAGATAACGTATGTCTATTATAAATATTATACGTTTGACAGCTGAAAAATGGTGGCCAATTTAAAATTGCAGTTCTTGTTGCGTCACCCTTTATGTACCATTAAGTTGACCTTGATTCTTTCTTTCAAAACTTTATTCGAACCTTGTTCCCTGTCGCTACCCTTCTTTTAATGCCCCTTTCAGCTCACCCATCATATGTAAATATACTAACCAGATAGCAAAACTCGTCAACCAACTCTGGTTTTTCTGAATTAACTTCTAAACTATAAGTTTCAGAGTTCTAAAGTATTATATATATTGTTATAAAATATCACATAGAACCTTAATTAGATTGTTTAATTATGTATTCATTAAAAAATATCAAATAGAACCTTAATTAGACAGTTTAATTATGTATTCATTAAAAAATATCAAATAGAACCTTAATTAGACAGTTAAATTATGTATTCATTAAAAAAATATCAAATAGAACCTTAATTAGACAGTTTAATTATGTATTTATTAAAAAATATCAAATAGAACCTTAATTAGACAGTTTAATTATGTATTCATTAAAAAAATCATGACTGAATAACACTTTGTATGCTTCAAAGTATTAAAATAAATGATGGCGTGTAGAGCTTTAGAAATCTCTTGAAGGCAACCTTTTTTGGGTAATCAATAATCAAAATTTATGGTTAAATGTGACCACAACACACAAACACTACTTCTTCCCAGTGTCATGTCAGGTCCCCCCAACGTTGAATATCACTTGAGAGTAGACATCTTTGTCCCCGGCAGCCCGAAAAAGATCTCCAGCGCCCCTTATGCAAGTCCAATCATGTATATTGCGGAGCCAGGAGATTTGCCTCCTGCCAACACCTCTTCGATCCTCTATTTTCTCGGATCGATCGAGTCGGAAGATCTACAAAGGTTTCTTTGTAGTTCGTCTTCCTTGGGTAAGTTTTCTTACCAAATATTGGTTTCTATACATATACAGATATGGGGAAGTTCCTAATCTAATAGCTGCAGCCACCACCTTCCTATCTTAACACACAACTTTTTTTTATTTTTAGTATTTTTTTTAATTTGTCAATAATAGTGGATTCGAATTCTGTGTAAGAGTGCACTTGAGAGTCTGTTTTCTTAAAGGCGCTATATAAATTGTCATTATTATTATTGTGATCAATAAAAGCGCGGAAAGACGATGGACAAGATAAAGAGTCCCAATGATTTGGAGTGACCAAGTGACAGACTCAAAAGAACTTCGGTTATACTAAAGAAAATGTAGCATGGTCCCTGTGACGTTTCACAAATTTGCCCCAATACAACTTTGTAACGACGTTCAGTAATTTTAATTATTTTATCAACTTTAATATAAGCCTCGATTCTAATAAATAGAAAGTTATTTAGGTAAATACATTACATAAAACTAACAATAATGACAAATTAATACATCTTGTTACAAATTAGCAAAAATGTGGCAGTTTGTTAAAATCAAATAATATTTGACGATGTTCGTCAAAAGTCACTACGTTAGTCTGCATTGGCTAGGGATGGGGTATACGATTATTGGATTTTCGATTTTTTTTAAACATAAAATTAAATGTTCGTAATTAGTATTAATTCATAGTGGATCTTGGCCTATTTAAAGATAGATACAAATCTTAGAATACATCAGAAAATCAGTATAATGAAAATTAAGAATTAAAACGTCAGTTTAGAGAAAAACCATTTTTCGATTTGTAAAAGAACGATTCGATTTGTACAAAAAAAACGATTTTACCCCATCCCTTTGAGACATGACATTTCAAACGTCACAGGGACTATGCCAGATTTTGTTGAGTATGACAACTGCTTTTCGAACTGCGGATTTCAGGGATAGATGTCAACAGTTACCATGGGAGTCATTATACTCTGACACGACAGGTTGATTGACCGTCAAAAAAATAATGAAAGTTTGAGAACGATATCTCCCACTTGACAACTGAGGATAGAACTGAAGCACGGCCCTGCAGTGCGGTCAACCGAGAAGCTGTGAGTGGCGTCTGCATTAATGGCATTTTTATGGGGCTGCGGGCGTGCTTGCACTTACAGCTTCCCATAACACTGCTTGATGAAACCATCGAATGTCTACTTACAAGCTGGTCATGAAATCCGTCCCCATAGACTACTGTTTGTTACCTCCAGGGTTGACTTTTCATCAATTACCAGATTATAACAATTGTATAAGTCAGAAAAAAAGGACATCTACGAGTATGTCACTGAAAGGGAAACGTTATATTTGAAGCATATCAACGAAGGTTATGACAAATATTTATCATTTCTATAGTACCATTTAGTGACTTAACACCCCAGGTCACAGAACGCCATAAAACCCCTTATACAATAAACTCATATGGACGTACCATCACGCTATATCCCTGTCGGGGTAGGCGGAGAGAACAATGCACCATATTTTCCTATCTCGTCTCATATCCTTCGCCTTTTCTGCATCCATACCCTTTTTGATTCGATTCATACGATTTCTCTGAGTTTTTACTATCATTTTTTTGGCATATTATTTACTTGATCTAACCATACTTTCTTTTGTCTTTACTACTACGCTTTCCATTTACATTTGCACTACACATTCTTTAAAACGTTCTCTTGTTAGTTAGTTAAACTGAAATGACTTAGTCGGTAAGACACATGTCGTCCAATTTCCAATTTACTAGTTCGGCAGCATTTTTTTTAAAGCATATCAATCGGGTTTTCATTTCATGCATCTTAAATATCTTTCTGGTTGGTTATAAGAGATTGCCACATTGCATAAACATCTGCCAGGTAGTTGATAGCGCTTTATATAGCAATATGTAGTGAATGACAATTTGTCTTCTTAATCGGTATGCTATTTATATAGCAGTCGTAATTTGTTAGGACTTATCTAGGGAGAAAATTGATGGCTTGGAAGCAAATAACTGTTTCAATTTCTCACGGTCAGTAGCATTTCTGCTGCACTCTTGGAATGTGAGTGTTGAAGATTAAATAATAGTTTTAGAAGCAGAAAAGAACGAAGTCAACATGCGTAGTTTGCGAAGAGAAGATAAAATAATAGTTTTATAAGCAGAAAAGAACGGAGTCAACATGCGTACTTTGCGAAGAGAAGTTAAAATAATAGTTTTAGAAGCAGAAAAAAACGGAGTCAACATGCGTACTTTGCGAAGAGAAGTTAAAAGAATAGTTTTAGAAGCAGAAAAAAACGGAGTCAACATGCGTACTTTGCGAAAAGAAGATAAAGGATAGTTTTAGAGGCAGAAAAAAACTGAGTCAACATGTGTACTTTGCGAAGAGAAGATAAAATAATAGTTTTATAAGCAGAAAAGAACGGAGTCCACATGCGTACTTTGCGAAAATAAGATAAAGGATAGTTTTAGAGGAAGAAAAAAACGGAGTCAACATGCGTACTTTGCGAAGAGAAGTTAAAAGAATAATTTTAGAAGCAGAAAAAAACGGAGTCAACATGCGTACTTTGCGAAAAGAAGATAAAAGGATAGTTTTAGAAGCGGGAAAAAACGGAGTCAACATGCGTACTTTGCGAAGAGAAGTTAAAAGAATAATTTTAGAAGCAGAAAAAAACGGAGTCAACATGCGTACTTTGCGAAAAGAAGATAAAAGGATAGTTTTAGAAGCGGGAAAAAACGGAGTCAACATGCGTACTTTGCAAAGAGAAGATAAAATAATAGTTTTAGAAGCATAAAAAACGGAGTCAATGTGCGTACTTTGCGAAGAGAAGATAAAGGATAGTTTTAGAGGCAGAAAAAAACTGAGTCAACATGTGTACTTTGCGAAGAGAAGATAAAATAATAGTTTTATAAGCAGAAAAGAACGGAGTCCACATGCGTACTTTGCGAAAATAAGATAAAGGATAGTTTTAGAGGCAGAAAAAAACGGAGTCAACATGCGTACTTTGCGAAGAGAAGTTAAAAGAATAATTTTAGAAGCAGAAAAAAACGGAGTCAACATGCGTACTTTGCGAAAAGAAGTTAAAAGAATAGTTTTAGAAGCAGAAAAAAACGGAGTCAACATGCGTACTTTGCGAAAAGAAGATAAAGGATAGTTTTAGAGGCAGAAAAAAACTGAGTCAACATGTGTACTTTGCGAAGAGAAGATAAAATAATAGTTTTATAAGCAGAAAAGAACGGAGTCCACATGCGTACTTTGCGAAAATAAGATAAAGGATAGTTTTAGAGGCAGAAAAAAACTGAGTCAACATGTGTACTTTGCGAAGAGAAGATAAAATAATAGTTTTATAAGCAGAAAAGAACGGAGTCCACATGCGTACTTTGCGAAAATAAGATAAAGGATAGTTTTAGAGGCAGAAAAAAACTGAGTCAACATGTGTACTTTGCGAAGAGAAGATAAAATAATAGTTTTATAAGCAGAAAAGAACGGAGTCCACATGCGTACTTTGCGAAAATAAGATAAAGGATAGTTTTAGAGGCAGAAAAAAACGGAGTCAACATGCGTACTTTGCGAAGAGAAGTTAAAAGAATAATTTTAGAAGCAGAAAAAAACGGAGTCAACATGCGTACTTTGCGAAAAGAAGATAAAAGGATAGTTTTAGAAGCGGGAAAAACGGAGTCAACATGCGTACTTTGCGAAGAGAAGATAAAATAATAGTTTTAGAAGCATAAAAAACGGAGTCAATGTGCGTACTTTGCGAAGAGAAGATAAAAAAACAGTTTTAGAAGCAGAAAAGAACAGAGTCAACATGCGTACTTTGCGAAGAGAAGTTAAAAGAATAGTTTTAGAGGCAGAAAAAAAAACGGAGTGAACATGCGTACTTTGCGAAAAGAAGATAAAGTATAGTTTTAGAGGCAGAAAAAAACGGAGTCAACATGCGTACTTTGTGTGGAGAAGATAAAAGAATAGTTTTAGAAGCAGAAAAAAACGGAGTCAACATGCGTACTTTGTGTGGAGAAGATAAAAGAATAGTTTTAGAAGCAGAAAAAAACGGAGTCAACATGCGTACTTTGCGAAAATAAGATAAATGATAGTTTTAGAGGCAGAAAAAAACTGAGTCAACATGCGTACTTTGCGAAGAATATCACGTATTACAATATATGATAGGGTAAGAAATTAACGTATAAACGACAACTATTTGTCAAAGTGGAATGTTATGCGTCGATTAAGAAATAAATCTAGAGATGGTTCTGGTATATTGAAAAAATAAAATATGCAAAGCTTCCGTGGCCTAGTTGGTAACATGCTGATCTTGCATACCTTATCAGGTCTGGTGCGTTGGTGATCAGCTCCATGATCGGAATCCTTCTAGAGAAAAACCCTTGGATCACCAGTCTCCATGTCTGATAATATGGACATAAGTATTTGATGATTGCAATCGTACTATTTCAGAC
The DNA here is from genome assembly GCA_949825065.1 of Odontocerum albicorne. Classification (NCBI taxonomy): domain Eukaryota; kingdom Metazoa; phylum Arthropoda; class Insecta; order Trichoptera; family Odontoceridae; genus Odontocerum; species Odontocerum albicorne. The sequence goes on along the minus strand of OX463866.1, from coordinate 4,831,577 downwards.
AAACGCTATTCAATTTGTAGTTCTTTCAGAATTGACGAATTTGTTCTGCTTGCAAAATACGTCACCAGCACCACATTTCTAAGGTGATATTAATAGGTAATATATAATATTGAAGCCCTGAGCACAGGCTACTGCGATGCCTGGACCAAGTCCTGTACTCGGGCATTCAAATATACTGGTTAATACATTCTACCAGAGACGGCGACTCTGGTTTTTGCACCCTGAGCCGAAATGAAACCAGCCGCCGGTGTTCACTTGCCAGAGGAATTGGGGCTACAGTGGACAAAGCAACCTTGGGGTTATATTCAATATATTTCATTTAACATACTAAACTTCACTTATTCATTTCTTTGGAGAAGTAAGGTTTTATCACTTGAAGCTGACAGTAGCAGATCGAGCCAAATGGCGTGGAACTGTTGCTAGTAATCGTGATCGTCCCCACGATATTATTAAAAAAAAATCTCAACGTTTTCTGATATGTCTGCAGCAATTAAAGTTACAGGACGTCCTCGACCCTCTTCACCTCTAAGGCTGAGGCCACACCAAAGTGCTAAGCTAGGTTTTACGTGACTCATCTACTAGATGACTTCATGCTTGGCCACACTAAAGTGCTTCGTACAAACTCATTTGACATTTGGGAGCGGTTCAGTCAACAAACGATGTCACTCTCAAAACTAACCAATTTCATTTCAACTTACCTTATCTTTATTTACTTCCTGTGCAATTTAATTCCAAAGTGATTTTATTACAGGTACATTTTTGTATAATTTGCTCGATGGGTTTCACAAAGGCTCCCTTTTATACACAGCTGTTATTAAAACTTCCACCATCTTGTAAAATCACGGTGACACAATAAAATTAACCAACACGTATGTTCGCTAATTAATCAACATGTCTGTGGCGATCAACGACACACCAAGTGAACAAGTAACAAAATATAAATACTTGGGTGCTAGGATAATGTGCAATAATGACCTCTATGGCGAAGTGCTTGAACAATTATAAAAGGCCGCAGCTATTTCCGGATGTTGAAAGAACACTATCTGGAAAAACAAGCATTTGAACATCCAAAGCAAGGTGAGGATATATGATACAAGACCTGTGTCCGCCCCATAATGACATACAGCATAGAGTCCAGAGCCGACACTGTCAGAACCAAAAATCTCCTTCGAACCAGCGAAATGAAGGTACTCAGGAGTATCGCTGGCAAAACCCTTCGTGATAGAGTACGAGACACAGAAATCCGAAGGACGTGCGAAGTTGAAGATATTGTCAGATGGGGATGACAGAGAGGAAGGTTCTGGAACGAACACGTATCCAGAATGGCGGAACCAAGAGCCGTAAGAATGGCCAGGGACAGTATCCCCCAAGCAAGCAGACCTCCAGGACGACCTCCCAAAAGGTGGAAAGACAGCTGGCAGTCGACGTCACAAGAGGCAAACAATGATGCAGGACCATAACAGGCCAACAGGCCTAAAATAAGATGAAGAAGAAGAAAAAGTTTGTTCGCTAGGAGATTCACTCAGTGACTAATCGTCATGTGGCGTGGCGCGAAGCGTGCAGTGTGGCCACTGCGATAGTATGCAGTGCGTTGGTTTGCTAGGATATGTCGCCTAGCTCGCAGCGTAGCTCTAAGCACCAATCGAGGCTCCTACCTGTGTGGCCGAGGCCTAAGACTCGCGTCTCCGTTCCTTAACTTTTCGAATCAATGCTGCATTATTTTTTACAGTGATGCTTTCATTCCCTATTCGGTGAACATTGCATGCTGTTTGAGATGCATAATACTCGAATTTAAATTCACTCAAAAAATTACACTGAATTCTTCTTTTTTCTATTTCGTTTCTAGAGAATAAACAGGTGGAACTCGAGAATAGGTGGTGCTCCATCTTCCAAGGTCTACCTGCTTCCAGTCCTCAGGCGCACCGCATAAAGTTTCCACTGTATAACGAGTGATGAAAATAAACTGATAAATTATTTAAATAACATCCGTATTACCCTGTGCTACACATGTCTCCAATCTACCCTTTACAGAAGTCCAATGAAGCACGTCCCGTACAAGAACAATATGTATGCAATAAACGTCAGCATTTAAACTCCCCGTCTCCCCATGCCTTCGTCCCGGCCCTGGTAAAAAAATACTTCCAAAAGGGGTACTCAACATGGATACACGAGCTGAAATTATCTACAATTGTACGCTTAATTAACGACCTCTGTTAACGTCTATTTATCTTACACCTGAAAGTTACGGATTCGATTCTCTATGGTAACCAATAAAAAATGTATTTTAACATTTTACAATCTTTGGTAACGAAAAGTCCATAAGTGTAATTGAGAGCAATGAACCAGTCACAGGCAACCGATATCAGCTTCCCTATCTAAAGGCTCAGATCTGTGGTCAACCTGCTACTTAATCTGAGTAAACCACCTTTTGTGACTGCTTTATTGTTCACGAAGTGGTCCAGAACAAGCTTTTGGGGACAGTTGTCCCTAATGGAGAGATGATGAGGATAATCGCTGTTTTAATAAAACTCGTTTGAAATCGGAATATGCAAAGAGGTATTTTATTGTTAAATGTCGGTATTTATAATATTTGGAATGTGTGTGGAACGGCGCAAAAGATATGTCACCGTCTCGTTTCCGCTGAACAATATATTTATTATTATCACGTCGGGTATTCATGTGATTTGTAGGAAGGCGCAGAAGATATGTCGTTGTCTCGTTCTCGCTAAACAACAACAGCGACTCACGCCTCGACCACAGGGACAAAGGTCGCTACAAGCTCCATGGTGACGAATTTTAGTTTACTTAAAATCATTGGTCATCAGGCATTATCGAAGTCGTCTGAAGTAACGAGAAAAATTAAGAATCAATATTTCTCGAGTCCTTCTTGCTTTGGTCAAGGAAACCGTTTGGATAGGTTTGTGGTTACTGGAGACGTGAAAGGACGACGCGCAAGAGGAAGAATCCAAAAGCGTTGGGCTGACCATGTCAGAGATGTAACATGACTACTTTTAACAACTGTCCTTTGAGCTGCGGAGTGCAGAGATGGGTGGAAAGGAGTCGTCGAAAGTTATCATAGGAGTCACAATGCTCAGTCATGTGCTATACGACAGAATGATTTTCTCTCGCGTGACTCCATATGTCATTAAAGATGGTAGATAACACAATTCCCATAGTTCACTCATGATTCTAGGAATAGCTTTATCTTCATCTTGGTGTTCAAAATGTGTGTCTAAGATTTATTTTCAACCTACGAAAGTACGATCATATAACTTCATACCAGAAGGCATTGAACTGGTTGAATGCTAGAAATAGACGCCAAATTCACATACTGTCTCTATTGTATAATATCCTTAACTGTCCCGCCGCACCCTCTTATCTCACCGAAAATTTTCAGCATCTTTCCAATCATGGATTAGCGCTACGCTCAAACAGAGATTGTTTATTGGCCTTTACAGTTCACCGCTCCTCTTTCTTTACGTTGTCCTTTACTGTCCATGCAGTGAGACTCTGGAATCAGTTATAAACCAATATAAAACTCGCTCCGTCCTTGACATGCTTTAAGAAGCGACTGAAAAAACTCTTAATTTCTAGTCAGTAAAATAACGTGTTTCATTCCTGATTTTTCTTTTACTTTCCTCTCCACCATACCTTCCTTTCCTTTTGATTGATGATATCTCACTTTATATGAAAAATAATGTTCGGGTGATTGTCCGTCTTTGTGGGGTTGGTGGACATGTTCTCACGTATATGTTTATGGATTTCGTGGGGATGGATAGTCGTTTGAATGATTTATGTGACCACGTAACTTGCTTCATTTACTTTTGTATGGTTGGTTGGAAGAGATTGCCGCCTGGCAATAAGCCTGCCAGATTGTATTGCAATAAAAAAGTGTTAAATAGATCTTGGATATTTTTTTTTATGAAAATCATTCCTCGTAGATAAAACACCAGCTGTATGTTTACCTTTTAGGCAACCTTCCTAGTATGCGATACCCAGCGGGGATCTCTTGTGCCGCTATTGATAGAATTCTTCTTCTGCCCGTCCCATCCACATGGTCACGTCAGTACCGTCTTCTCTTCCTGCTGCAACTGAAGATATCTTCTGTTTTGCAGTTCATTCGTTGTACATGTCCAAACCATCTCGTATAGTGTAATACAATGAGAGGAAAGTGAAGAATTCTGCTATTTAGATAGTATTTTCTCAGATTATGGAAGAGATACGAAGCAAGAGATATTTGGCTCTTTTCTGTCTTGTTTTCAATGCCCACGTTTAACTACCATACATCGAATTAGATACTAGAATATTCTTGTGAACTAGTGCTCTTCGTTATATTATATTTCTAGATATGGTATATCAGCCTTCACATTAAGCATTTCACAACAAATTATTTTTACATGGAGTAACACAAAGTCAAAGCCGTGACATTTTTGATAAATAATTAAAAAAAGGTTGAGAACGCCTTTCACGTCGATCGGGCGGAACAATTAATAGTGAAAATTACTTTACCCAATTTCGATCGCTTAATATTTTCAACCAATAGTCCTTACGACACAAAATCCCAATACTTCTAAATAATTGTTTTTTTGTTCAACTAATCTGTATTCGGATCAAATACCATTATGTGCTGAATATTCTATATATAGATTCGTAAGACAAATAATACATACATACATCCATCAATACCATTCGTCTGTCGGGATAGGCAGAGAGGACAGAGTGCCATACATTCCTATCTCGACACATATTCTTAGTCACTGCCATGTGCACATCCATACATCTTATATGATTTCTCTGATTTTCTATGTTTCCTCTTTGAGAAAATCATTTACTTAATTCAACCATACTTACTTTGTTCCTCTCACAAATACGACTTACCAACTAGGTCATAGATAATTATATAAATTTTTATTTTTTCTTGATATATCGGTGACTTTCACCATGCCTGGTGACCAATGACTGAGTAATTTTTTTAGCATTTTAATAACTTCCCTCTTAAATGTATGTCTGCCATTTATGTATTTTTGAAGTGTATTTAAATATACATGATTTAACCCATTGCAACACAAAGCCGGTGAATCGCCGGCCAAGGTCACTTTATCATTGATTCACTAAGCCGGCGTTTCGCCGGTTTGTCTTTGAGGTGATTTTTTTTACATAAAAACTGGATGACAATAAACTTATTCTTAAAAATTACGTTAATGAGTATATTTCGGTTACATAAAACACGCAATTATCTTCGCGAATTCACAATTATTTAAATAAAATGTTTTAATATTGTAACTTCAACACGTTGTTGCGGTATTATATGCTCATGTAATAACTTTTGATGTATGGTTGCGAGACATGGTGCATGGGCGAAAGAGATTGGAAGCCTTCGAGATGTGGACCTATAGATGAATCCTAAGGATTTTTTGGAGATACCACATTACAAATGACGAGGTTCTCAGTAGGATCGAAGAAACCTTACACCTGTCAAACACCATATCGGAAAGGCGTGCAGAATGGATGGGTCATATCCTGAGACATGAAAATATCCTGCACAATATACTGGAGGGATGTATTGGCAGAGGCCGTTCTCGCCAAGAGTATCTGGAGCAAATATGCCACGATATGGACTGCACCTCCTATACAGAGCTCAAGAGGATCGCTGAAGACCGAGCGGAGTGGAGGAGAAGATGCAGGGCTTTGCTGCTAACTAATCCCCAGGATTGAAACTGAAGAAGAAGAATTAATACATTTTTATTGACTACTCTCTACGACTGTCAAATATGAACTGACAAATAACAGCCAAATCAAAATGGCAGCCAAATAAAATCAGTCTGGAACATAAAACGTACCCTGTATTATGTACATACTATGTTATATTGCTATCAATTATTAAACCGACACTTCTCAAAATTCCATGAAACATTTTCCTGTTGATTAAAAACTGCTTCAAGAGCCTCAGGAGGTTGAACATGTATCAGAAATTTTAGATAAAAAATTTATATCGGTTGCACGCAGGGCGGTATATTGAGTCCATGGTTCTAAATCATCCGTATGGACAATTTATCTAAATATTTTTAGCTCCCAGGTTACATGATCCAAGCTTACGTAGATAATGGCCAGGTGTTAATTAATCAAGGGTAATAATAGCAGGGCGTGAAAGTCTCTTAGTATTTGTTAAGCTCAAATCAATGAATGGGGATCGAGGAACAGGCTCGTCTTCGCAAAAAAAACTGCGGCCACTGTCGATCGGGTGACTTTCAGGTTCTTCAGCAATCTATTTTTCAGGAATTATCTGATGGTGTCGTGCAAGAAACAATCAATATCGGAATGAATGTTTACCGAGGAATAGAAATGATCTCCTACTATATATCAAATTGTCCTTGTTGAGTGTGAGAATGGCTGTTGATGTAAATACGCCAAGCTTTTAATAATTGTAATTGATGTTCAGTATTATAATTAGAATATTTCTAAATAATTTAATAATTATAATTGACGTTCAATATTATAATTACAATGTTTCTACATAATTTTATAATTATAAATGATGTTCAATATTATAATTGGAATGATTCTACAGAATATAATAATTGTAATTGATGTTCAGTATTACGAGGCATATCCAGAAAGTAAGTGTACTGAATTTTTGTAGGTTACAATTTTTTTTATTTAAACAAAAAAATTACGTGGTTACCATAGTACATATGTAAGCTATTTTTCGACATAGTCGCCATTCCTCTCAATGCAGGTGGTGAAGCGGGGTATCAACTTTTTGATGCCTTCCTCGAAGTAGTTTCCCGCCAACCCCTCCGTCCACTTCTCCACCTCCTCCTATACCTCCTCGTCGGTTGAAAACCTTTTTCCACCCATGTGCAGCTTCAGGGAGGTAAAGAGATAGTAATCTGAAGGTGCTAGGTCAGGGGAATGCGCGGGATGGTTCAGGACATCCCATTTAAACGAGGCGAGCAGTTCCTTCGTGGCGTTGGCCGTGTGTGGTCTGGCATTGTCGTGCAGCAGGCAGACTCCCTTTGTCAGCATGCCTCTCCTCTTGTTCTGAATCGCCCTCCGCAATTTTTTTAGGGTCTCACAGTATCTTGCAGAGTTGATGGTCTCCCCTTGAAGCATATATTCAATTAAAATTATGCCTTGACAGTCCCAAAACACGGATGTCATGATTTTCTTGGCTGAAATTGTGGTTTTGAACTTTTTGGCGGAGGGTGAAGAGGTGTGACGTGACCGTTTTTAAACTCGCGACACCACTTGTACACACTCGTACGATTCATAGCTTTATCACCATATGCAGTTTTCACCTCATTATAAACCTCAACCGAAGGTTTTCCCTTCCAAACGAGATAACGGATGACGCCGCGTATTTCGCACTTGGCGGGAGATTGGATTGACATTTTTCACGAAACGTGTTGTCGCGTCGACACTTCTCAACGTACTGACCTCGAACCGGTCTCGTTGCGGAAGGGAAGGGTCAGGCTACACGGAAGTGTAGCCAACATGTCGAAAATAAAATCCATCCGGTCGTGAGAGCCTCAGTACACTTACTTTCTGGATACGCATAGTATTATATAATTAGAATGTTTCTACATAATTCAATAATTATAATTGATGTTCAGTATTATAATTGGAATGATTCTATAGAATATAAAAATTATAATGGATGTCCAGTATTATATGTAATAGGAATGGTTGTACAGAATATTAAAATTATAATTGATATTCAGTATTATAATTCGAATGTTTCTACAGAATATAATATTTATAATTAATGTTCTGTATTGAATGTTTCTACATAATTTTATAATTATTATTGATGTTCAATATTATAATTGGAATGATTCTACAGAATATAATAATTATAATTGATGTTCAGTATTATAATTAGAATTTTTCTACATAATTCAATAATTATAATTGATGTTCAGTATTATAATTAGAATGTTTCTACATAATTCTATAATTATAATTGATGTTCAATATTATAATTGGAATGATTCTACAGAATATGATAATTATAATTGATGTTCAGTATTATAATTAGAATGGTTCTACATAATTCAATAATTATAATTGATGTTCAGTATTATAATTGGAATGATTCTACAGAATATAATAATTATAATTGATGTTCAGTATTATATGTAATTGGAATGATTGTACAGAATATTAAAATTATAATTGATATTCAGTATTATAATTCGAATGTTTCTACAGAATATAATATTTATTATTAATGTTCTGTATTGAATGTTTCTACATAATTTTATAATTATAATTGATGTACAATATTATAATTGGAATGATTCTACAGAATATAATAATTATAATTGATATTCAGTATTATAATTAAAATGTTTCTACCGAAAATAATAATGACAATAGATTTTCAGTATTTCAATTGGAATGTTTATATAGAAAAAAATCAAACATCGCGCCATGCACAACATTATTTTCTTCATATTTCTCCCTTCACTATCTTTCAAAATCTGGTCCACTTGGTCTACCCACGTTTCCTTCGGTCTACCTCTTCCACACGCACATTACACTTTTGACTTGCATACTCGCTTTCTCTTTATAATTCAAAGCCTTTTAAAACTTTCGAAAGTTACACTTTTGTTTTATACAGTACAACCTGGTTAGCTTATCGCCATATGGCAATCTCTTTCAACCAATCAGATATAAGTCAAAAAGGTCTAAAGTGAAAACCAGACTGGAATCCTTTACTAAAAAAATTTGGGTTCCAGCGGGATTTGAACCCGTAACCTTCGAGCTGGAAAACAGGCGTCTTACCAATTATGCCACGGAGGTCGTCTTCTTTTCTTCAATTTATTTAAAACACTAATTTTATCCATGTATTAATTTCTATTGTCTTTATTTCGCCTTCTTTCATCCATTAACACTCATCATGTTTGTTCTTAGTCTATTCATCTCTAAATCATTTTTTTCTTCTAACCTTCTTCGACAGTCAAAGCTTCACTACCATACTAAAATCTATAGGTATATTATTAATAGTATCGATCTTTCGTTTAACGAATGAATACTGTCCATTGACGATTTACAAGTAACAAGAACCTATAGAGTAGAGTTTGCTGGTTCGAATCCAACAGGTGTCATACCATAAATCTTCTTCAAGAACTAATGAATACCCAATATACTGTCCATCAATGAATTACAAGTAACAAGAATCTGTAGAGTAGAGCTTGCTGGTTCGAATCCAACACGTGTCATACCATAAATCGTCTTCAAGAACTAATGAATACAGAATATACTGTCCATCAATGAATTACAAGTAACAAGAATCTGTAGAGTAGAGTTTGCTGGTTCGAATCTAGCACGTGTCATACCATAAATCTTCTTCAAGAACTAATGAATACCCAATATACTGTCCATCAATGAATTACAAGTAATAAGAGCTTATAGAGTAAAGTTTGCTGGTTCGAATCCAACACGTGTCATACCATAAATCTTCTTCAAGAACTAATGAATACCCAATATACTGTCCATCAATGAATTACAAGTAACAAGACCGTATAGAGTAGAGTTTGCTGGTTCGAATCCGACACGTGTCATACCATAAATCTTCTTCAAGAACTAATGAATACACAATATACTGCCCATCAATGAATTACAAGTAACAAGACCCTATAGAGTAGAGTTTGCTGGTTCGAATCCTACACGTGTCATACCATAAATCTTCTTCAAGGACCAATTAATACCCAATCTATTATCCATTGATGAAATACAAGAAACATGACAGACCGCCAATTACGACAAAACCTGTCAGTTTACACGTGTCCATGCATTACTTTTACATTTAAGGGTTTTAAAAAAAGTTTTCAGTAATCATAATAATTCATCCACAAACAAAATGGCATCCGGTCACATGGAATATTTCATCCTGAGACGACACTAGTAAACGGGCACAGGGACATCCTTTCATCAAGATGGCTGACTAAACGAAATGCATTCGTGCCTACCTAAAAATTGATCAAAACAGACGTCGAAGTATTTCTCGCATAGTTCATTACTGGTAATTAAGACTCGAGGAATTTGCTTTTCGCATTCTCAATCTTAACCCATTTTTTTTACCAATTCGTGTTTCCATATTCGGACCGAACTTCGGCTATTGTCGGGCAAAAGGTACCCTTCCGAGAAGGGCCGAGCTGATGATTCGGGAATGTTCGGCTGCTTGGGAATTTCTCGTGGTTTTCATCCTGTCCCCTATAAAGAAAATATGTTGTAAATATTTTATACGTGTAACGAAATGAAAAGACGATTAAGCGATAAAACATGTATAATTCGAGGTCCGGCCACATAAAAAGAATTGAAGATTTTTAAAAGTACATACATACCATCAGACCGTCTACCTATCGAGGTCGGCGGAAATGAGAGAGCGCCAATTTTTCCTGTCGCGACACGCATGTTTCATTGCTTCTACATCTATACACTTTCTTATACAGCTCCTGCAATTTCTCTATTTTTTCATATTTATTTCTTTCAAAATATCATTTCTAAATAATCGAAGTACCCATCGTAGGTATGTTGTCGACGATTCATGGTGACTAGTTGCAACCCGTGAAATATTCACGGAAGTAAAACAAATTCTACATTTATGAAAATATATGTTCATAAATGTAAAATTTGTTTATATATATCATTTATACATCGTCCCCTTTTACACCGGTTCAAAAATTGTTACCTAGGTATTTAAAATTCGTTCAGTATCACGGACCCACCGAGATTCAAATTTTGAATTACTTTAGAAGAGAATCCAAGTATTCCTCTCTCGCTCTCTCGTATTCAAAATTCAATTCTCGCATTCTTTCTTTGGCGACAACCATCGTATGGGTTTTGGCATATTTATGCTATTAGTAAGACCCAGACCTATTTATACAATACTATTATTAAGATATTAAGACCCAGGGGCAAGTTCGCAACGCCATCTGTGTTTTATTCAAGAATTTAAAAAACGCTCAAACATGAAAGAACCTGTCGTCCTATATTAGTGTATTTTTTATCATTTTAACGTATTTTGTTTGTTATTGCAACAGTTAGTTGTGAATCGATAATCTTTATTTTTAAATAATGCTATTTTTGAGAAATAGTTCAATTAAACGAATTTATCCTTGTTGTATTATAGTATATGTCACATAGAACCTAAAAGAGAGAATAAAGTAAATATTTCATAAAAAAGATAATATAATTCATGTTGTCATATCAGATTACATATTTTATACCTCAAAGAGAAATGGGTGGCGTGTCCAGCTTTAGGAAGCACTTAAAGAAAACCCTTTTTGAGAAGTCTTATCAGTATTTATGGTTCAATAAAGGTGCATGGCCGCGTGGTAACGCACTGGATTTCTGTATGGAAAGTCGTCGATTCGAACCCCGCGCTATGTTACTCCCCTTGAACGAAACAGACACTTTTTCCGCCTAGTGTTCGAGGGTATAAGAATACCTATGATTTCGGTCATATCTCAAAACAATTTTTGAAAAAAAAAATATGAACACTATATAAATATATCATCATCATCATAATTGTCAACCAGGGTCGATCAACTGCTGGATGAAGGTCTCCCCAAGCTGACTCCAAATAGTTAGGTTTTTGCTCGTTGATGCCATGTGATGCTGCCATGCTTCCTGATTTCATCTATCCAACGTACCTTCGGTCTTCTTCTGGGCCTCTTTATGCCTCTTGGGTACCATTGTATTATTTCGGATGTCCATCGGGAGTCTGACATTCTGGCTACGTGAACACTATATACATATACTTAAATTCAAATCCTTTTGACAAGCATATTTTTTTTAAATCATCTGCCTCTAAGAGCTTTATATATGGGTGGTTTGTGTAGCTTCAGTATTGTGATCTCCGGAAACGGTGATGTTAATTTGCCACCAAGAACATGTGATCTGACACCGTTGGACTATTTTCTCTAGAATTACATGAAAATGCATGTCTATAAGAATGACCTCCCATCAATTCCTGAGCTGAAGTACGAAATTATTTGCGTTATTGGTGAGTTAGAACCGCAATTATGCCAGAATTTCATAAAATTTTTTGACAAAAGACTGGACATCTGTGGAGCTGCAAGAGGTGGACATTTGGCGGATATTGTTTCTTTGTGTTTAAATGTCATACATTATACTTCAATGACCGATACAAAATGTTTTGAAATCAAAGAAAATTGCGTGTTTTATTCAAGAATTAAAAAAATATATATAAAAAAAAACGCTCAATTTGAAAGACCCTTTATTTAGTATAAAATAATAAACTCACAAGCAAGAATATTTTTTTAAAACCAGAATTCAGGTCTGAAGAGGTTAAACGGTTATTATTATTATTATTATTATCAATCATTACTTATCACATCATACCCTCTATTATTTTACTTTTAACGTTATGTTCCACTTTCTGAATGGGAATGGCATGAAGACATTCTTATATTTATACTATATATTAAAAGGTTTATGAAGGCATTAAGGGAGTCCCATCTGTCTGTCTGGACACGGAATCGTAAATCTTAAGGGAAGTTCGTCCATTTCGAGTCGACTTATAGTTTTTGTTATATCCTTGTCAGCCTTGCGTGCACACTTTACAGCTTTAATACTATCGAAACTGGTTCAATATTCATTCAAAGAAAAACGGAAAATTATTCCTTCTTTGGTATTAGCACATTGGTCTTACTTTGAGAGAATTATAATAACTTAGATGTATTTTCTACAATAAACTATAACTATCGTGAAAGTATGGTTGGATCAAGTGAATAAATATATACTTACATAATTAATCTTCGTCTTATTTTAGGCCTGTTGGCCTGTTATGGTCCTGCATCATTGTTTACTTCTTGTGACGTCGACTGCCAGCTGTCTTTCCATCTTTTGGAAGGTCGTCCTAGAGGTCTGCTTGCTTGGGGGATACTGTGCCTGACCATTCTTACGGCTCTTGGTTCCGCCATTCTGGATACACGTTCGTTCCAGAACCTTCTTCTCTGTCGTCCCCATCTGAAAATATCTTCAACTTCGCACGTCCTTCGGATTTCATAATTAATGCGATGGTTAAACACTCAGTGCCACTCGGTTTTAAGATATTGAACCAATTGGGATTCTTGTTATGTGTACGTAAGTGTTGTTCCACTTATAACAAATCTAAGTTCTTTGTCATTATAAAATATATGTTCCACAGTTTTTTAAGTCTACTTGGCTAAATTTGGTAATATACATACATATATTAAATTTAAATGTACATATTAACCCTTCCTGTCCTGTGATGTGTAACTAGTACACATTGCTTCTAAAAAAACTTTAATATCTCTATAAATATAATAAATACTGTAAAAGATCCCCAACACTCCTTATACCAGTCCAATCACGTATATTGCGGAGCCAGGAGATTTGCCTCCTGCCAACACCTCTTCGGCCCTCCATTTTGCCTTGAATGATCAGGTGCAGTACTTTGTATTTTTCTCCTTGAAGTACATAACCCAAATAGGACACCTTTCGGATTTTAATATTAACCAGCAACTCTCTATCAACTTTGGCTCTTTGAAGAACCCTCGTGTTGCTGACCACATCCGTCCAGGGTATCCGTTGCATTCTCCGGTGCATCCACATTTCGAATGCTTCCAGTCGGTTCATACTACCAACTTTGAGGGTCCATGATTCTACTCCATATAATAACACTGACCAAACGTAGAATTTAACTAGCCGTTGTCGAAGTTTCAAGTTTAGATTATCATCGCAGAATACGCTTCTCATTTTATTAAAAGCCACACGAGACGAATTAATTCTGCACTTGACCGGTTTCTGGGTCGAGGTCTTCCACTAGGATACTATGAAACTATACACCATTTGTTTTTTGGCTGTCCTTTGCGAGACATATTTAATTTACTAATCACCTATTGAGGTGCATGTCTACGCGGTAACGCATTGGATACCCGTGCGGAAGGTCTCCCGTTCAAACCCCGCGCTGTGCTATTCCCTACGAATAACACAATACACTTTTAGCAGAATGTCCTTGAAGGACGAGATGATGATAATAGTTGTTAGTAAATAAATAAAATACGTCAATTAGCAATGCGGAAAGAGAGAGTGAATGAATCAATGAATAATAATTAATAATAATGCTTTATTTATCGGTAAGTGGGTATTTATACATTTCAGAATGGGCGCGGGAGTGCGCCCGCAATATATTTTTATCTCGCTTCTGTGCGTGCAGAAATGGTCGATTGAAATATTGCAGACATCGCAAATAGTATTGTGGGTAGACAATTTGTTGGCGAAAACGGCGAGACAGCGTGATGCGTTCTCTTTCTACTGTGAAATGTATCGTAAATAGTATTTGTGGGTAAACAATTTCAATGTTTTGGTATGCGACCTTTGGACATATCCGAAGGTCGTTTCGTCGGTCGTTGACCGTGTGTGTTGACAATATTCAGCGACGACCGTGGTTCCTACACACTTTTTGCGCCTAGTATTCACCTAGATACCTATGACTTCGGTCATATATATTCTCTATTTTAATTTATATTTTATAACTATTAAACGAATTAACTTAAGAATTCTTGTTGCGAGTGTGGTCTGGATGATGAAACTATAGACCATGTATTTTTCGATTGTCCTTTGCTAAACATATTTGATTTACTTAAAGTCATATCTTTACCGTGTCCAACGAATGTAGCGCGTTTCTTCTTTCTTCGTGGAACTTTTCCACTTATAGATCGAGTGTAAATTTGTTGAAGCTTAATCAGTTGAAATTTTAAATTATCTAGAATTGTCTTTTTTTTTGAATAATTAATTGGTCTCGCAAGAGGAACGATTTGTAGCAAAGGTTTGTGTGAGTTGTTGAGTGTGGTATTTGTTTTATGATTATGTGCGGTATATTGTGTGATGAAAGTTTTGGTCTGTCTGGAGTGATGAAGTGTGAGGAGTTTGATTTCGCGTGATGTATACATATGTAATTGAGTGTCATTGTTTGTCAGGTTGATGAGAATGTGCAACGAGGTTTTATGTAATAAATAATCGGAAAGAAGTATCGATAATTTTTTTCATTCTATATGTCCTCAGTGAGATACAGGCCAAAGCCTAGTTTACTGGAGTATTCATTAAAATTGTGTATGCAAATTAAATTGCTTGTTGTTTTTTTGCAAATTATGTATATTTATATATATAGTATTGAGACTCTGGAATCAGTTACAAACCAATATAAGACTCGCTCCGTCCTTGGCATGCTTTAAGAAGCGACTGAAAAACCTCTTAATTTCTAGTCAGTAAAATAACGTGTTTCATTCCTGATTTTTCTTTTCCTTTCCTCTCCACCATCCCTTCATTTTCTTTTGATTGATGATATCTCACTTTATATGAAAAATAATGTTCGGGTGATTGTCCGTCTTTGTGGGGTTCGTGGGCATGTGCTCCCGTATATGTTTTTAGCGGAATGCTTCACTGGAACGTCGTGATGATTATGATTGTTTTGTATTTAAAATAAAATACGTCGAGTGCGGAAAGTGAGAGTAAACAATCAATGAATAGTAAACAGCAATGAATGGTCAAGTAAATAATAATCTTTATTTGTCGATAAGTTGGTATTTATAGATGTACGTGAATGCGCCCGCAATATATACTTTATCTCACTCCTGCGCGTGCAGAGGCGTTTGCAGACGTTGCGGATAATATAGTGTGTAGAATATTTATTGGCGAAAACGGTGAGACAACGCGATGCGTTCTCTTTCCACCGTGAAATGTAACGTAAATATTATTTGCGTGTAAACAATATTAGTGTTCTGGTATGCGACCTTTGTACATGTTCGAAGGTTGGTTCGTCGGTCGTTTACCGTGCGTGTTGACAATATTTAGGAATGACGGTATTCCCTACATGTTTATGGATTTCGTGGGGATGGATAGTCATTTGAATGATTTATGCGACCACGTAACTTACTTCATTTACTTTTGTCTGGTTGGTTGGAAGATATTGCCGCCTGGCAATAAGCCCGCCAGATTGTATTTCCAATAAAAGTGTTAAATAAATAAATACATATATTTCCTGTCATGTGTAAAAATATATATCGACTTTTATAATTGCATAATGACTAATTTGGTGGCACAAATGATTCTAGTTTGGGTGGATTGCCTATTTTATTTAAAAAAAAAATCTCCTAAGAAATACTTTCAACTTTCCCATCACACTAAATATAGTGCACAAATTACTCATCACCACATTTGAAAGTTTTCTCAAAAGCTTTTTCAAACATACTACCTTGATCAAAAAGTTTTAGGACTTTATTCATAAAATCGAAAATACAAGTTTATTCATCAAAATCGATATGGTCCCCTTCAAAGTACTCCCCATCGACTGCAACGCACTTACGCTAGCGCTTGATCCAATCCTCGAAACACCGCTGGTACTTAATTTTCGGTATGTCCATCAGAGCCGTCTTCGATTTATTCATGACATCCTCTCGGGCGCTGTAACGCGTTCCGCGAAGCGGTTTTTTAAGTCGGTTGAACAGGAAAAAGTCGCAGGGAGCCAGATCAGGTGAATTCAAAGGCTGCTGGATAGTAGTCGTGTTCTTTTTGGTCAAAAACTCATGGAAATCATGTCTTTCGCGATTTCAACGCGGTCCTTTTTTTGCATGAAATTGAGGTCTTTTGGCACCAGTTTTGCAGCGACACGTCTGAGGGCAAAATCATTAACCAAAATGTCTTGAGCGGATCCATAAGCGATGTTCAAGTCCTCTGCCAGCTCTCTGATGGTCAATTTGCGGTTTTCGGCAAACATTTCTTTGATTTTATCGATGTTTTCATCGGTTTTCGACTGCCACCGTGTTTGTCATTCTCGACCGACTCACGACCACTTCTGAAGCGTTCGTGCCACCAAAAAACACTTATCCAACATTTCCAAGGTCTGCGGACCGTTAAATCCCTTTTTCACACAAAACTTAATGCAAACTCGTTGATGCAGTTGATGTCATTCTCAAACTTGTAAACAATCGAAAACACGCACAAAGGTAGATGTACTCAGTACAGCGTAACTTTTACAAATGACAAGCTATGACGCTGAAATTTGGAGAGAAGTGTTAATGATAGATGTGGTAACCTAACAAAAAATATTCCAATCGGGTGACTGACAGCGCCACACGGTGGCCGGCCCTAAAACTTTTTGATCAAGGTAGTATCACAACGTAGCGAGTCAATGTTAGTTGATAACTGGTCGCATAGTAAAAAATTAAAGCGATATACTGGAAAAGCTAATAAAGAATATCTGCTCAAGCAGAACAAAAATTATGATCAAGAATATGCTGATTTTTTTCGTAGAAAGATAATGACAGAAATATAATTCCAATCGGGTTGAATGAGAGACATCTTGCGACATTTTTTAAGATTGCGAGTTTTGCAAAAAAATAGTTAATTACCGTCCAATTCGCACCTGTATTACTGTCATGGACTGACGCAACGAGAAAACTAGTTCTCGAATTGTACAGGGTGGACAGAAATCCTAGACACAGAGGCTAATATTGTTTATGGATATTTAAAAAAAAAACTAAAATAAATTGAAATAATAAATAAATTTCAAGAAAAATAAGGAATTGGACGGGCGTTGTTAACCCTTGCTGTCGTGTGATGTGTAACTAGTACACATTGCTTCTAAAAACTTTAATATTTCTATAAATATAATAAATACTGCGTTCAGATTTAAGGTATTCTTCCGTAATACATTTACGCATTGAATGAAAATATATATATTAATAATAATTAGCACTTATCGGCCACATCAGAGATATTTTGTGAAAATCTGGAATAAATTCACCAATACAATCAAACGTGTGCCAGTGTGTGACGTAGGTATATTCATTCTAAAAAACCGTTATGGGTGAGGAAGCGACGCTATTCACGTCTCACTCTCACGTTAGTTCGGTATATGGGAACGCAAGAAATAGAATATCAGTTCGCAGTTATTTCTTCCTTCGAGGTATAACATACATAGTGTTAGTGTTCCGAGTTCCGTCTCAGTAGCTCGCGGTCATCCATACGAGGTGGTTTCTGCGTCCGTTTTATGAACGTCGGCCGATGTTTTTTTTTATGTTTTCAGCAATTAAATTTCAATTATTATCACTTTTGACTTCAAATTTAATTAATTTAAGCGATTGGCTATGAATATTCATATTTTTCCGATTTTAAATCGCTCATTTTTACATGTGTATTGATGTATATTGAATACACAGCACCGGAACGCGCGTTTTTTTTTAGCACCGAAAGGGAAAGGTTAAGAAAGGAGATTATTTTAATGTAAGTAATGCTTATTTCCATACTGTCGTGTAGCTCATAATTTAAGGCTGTGTAGAAACGCACTGGACTTCCGTGCGAAAGGTCGTCGGTTTGAACTCCGCTCTCTGCTACTCCCCTAAAATAACAGGTATTTTTTCCGCCTAGTATTCGGGGGTCGAAGAATGACTTCGCACATATTATATCTATTCTTTGAAAACGGAGAAAAAAAAAACATGGCATTGCACTCCGATCGTCGCACTTCGGGGTGTCATTGGATCTAGTATAGCGATTTGGTCCGTATTTTTGCTGGTGTGCAACGGCACACTTACTTAAAAAAACTTCATGGCTCAGCTTCACTTTCCAATTGACTTGACGTTGGAATGGTGAGGGGATCCTCGACTACGAGGCCCAGCAACGAACGTAACTCATGACTCCCATGATAGCTTCTGACGACGTCTCTCCATCCATCCCTGTACGAATTGTACAAACGCGACTTGAACGGCAGTTGTTAAGGGTTGTTCAGTTGCGTCTCTCACTTGGTAAATTGAACGAATTGGGATTCTTCCTCTTGTGCGTCGTCTTTCCACACCTCCAGTAACCACAAACCTCTCCAAACTATTTCCTTGGTCACGGGCAATGTGCCCAAAGAATCCGAGGACTCGTCGAAGACATATTTGTTTGCTTTTTTTTTCATTCTTTCTTTTCTCTCTTTCCGCTGGTGGTGAATCGGGGATTGTGCATGCGTGTTTGTGCGTTATCTCCTCATTCATTCTTTTAAAACTGCTTATCTATTTCAATGTATTACTGCCTAACTATTTCAATGTTGTCTCAACTATTTCATCTCCCATTTGTCATTTTGTAAAATTTGGACTCCTTTGAGGCTTTTCTTTTTCGTTCTTGCTGACAGTTAACCTGAGGTGGTATATGTGGGTTTACTTTTTATTTTGTTTTCTGCCATACGTCTTTTTTTAATTTTTATTTATTCTTTAATCTAGATATGCGGGGGTGTGGGATGGAAGCCCCCCGATTCCCTTGCGGTCGGGCTCGCCCTACATTGGTGGGGTGTATCTAGGCCGGGGGAATGTTTGTGGGATGAGCCCGGATTTTTTAATGTCTTCTCTCTTGAATGTATTTTTTTGCCATCTATTTATTTTCTGTGTTTTTTTATATTCTTGTTCTACGTGTTCAAGGGTGTGGGCTGAAAAACATCTGGTGTCCCCGTGGCTGGGTTCACCCTATATTGGTGGGGTGTATCTTGGCCGAGGGGATGTTATTAGATGAGCCCAGACCTTTTGATAGCTTCTGTATTTAATGTATTATCTGCAATGTATGTGTATGAGAAGTGTTATTTAAATATATTTTCTACATACTATGTTGCTGTCAATAAACCTATATTTATTTATTTATTTATATTGTCGACAATCTGTCAGTGATTGACAGTTCTTTGAGAATGAAGGCGTTGGTTCACCTTGCTGTCCATGAAATTCGTGATATCTTTCTAGCACCACATTTCAAAGACATCTATTCTGCGTCTAAGTCTTGGCGCCATACATGAATATTGCGAAGACGAGAGACTGAACCATGCTTCTCGTATATTGAGACTTTTAATACTTTTTTTTCTTGTTATTTGCGACGTAATGTTGTCAAAACTGTACCAAATTTGAAATAAATTCACCAAAGGAAATCGAACCCGCAATCTCCTAATTGGTTAACAGGTTTATTGGATGTAAAAATAACACATTATCTTCTTCTTCCTCCTCTTAGTTTAGGTCGTATGACCTGTTTGTGACGGTGGGCTATCCTGGGATGATGACGTCCAGCTGTCCTTCCACCTTTTCGGCGACCTTCCTGGTAATCTCCTGCTGTTAGGGTTTTCAGTCTTAGCGATTCTTGCCAGTCTTATATCCTCCATGCGGTCCACATGATCCCTCCAGAAGCGCCTTCTGCTTCTTCCCCATCTCACTATGTCTTCAACACCACAGACAGACACATTAGCGATTACTTAAAATTATTAGGTAGTCCAACTTATGATGCAAACTATATTGCACTGAAAATTTTAATAAAAATATATATAGCCTTTACGTTCTTTTACGGTCACCCTTCAAAGTAATTTATTATTAAACTTGTGCAATTGATGGGGAAAAATGCGAAAAGCCCATCGTTTCCGTGGTTCGCCATAAAGTAAAAAAATACCGCTCCTTTCGTCTGCAGCGTAATTGTTTCTCTGTTAAAAGCTGAAACTGCGACAGCAAAAAATCTCCCCTCGGTTTCTACTTCTTCATGGTATTTGTTTATGGTTGATTTTCATCCGCGGCAGACAAGAATTCTTCTATGATTGCCTTCGACATTGCCGACTTCTGAAGTCTAACCACTCGGTTTTTTTAAATTCATTAATGGCTTATTATTGAAAAAAGATAATACATATAAATTCTACAATGCTCGTCTCAACGCTTCTTCCATAAGAAGTAATAAAGTCATGACGTAACCTTATGAATAAATCTTGAAATATTCCTCGTTCCTATCACCACCGAAATTTCCATAAGCCTTCTTATTTTCCATCAATACATTTTTGTTATTTTTCAGGACTCATCGTTATTGCTAAAGCCCGTAGTCGAGGATCCTCTTGCCATTCTAACGTCAATTTAGTTGTAGAGCAAAACTGTGTCGCGGACTTTTCGTTTTTTCTTCTTTAACCTTTCTCTTCCTGTGCTAAAAAAATCCGGCCGTTCCGGTGATGTGTATTCCACATCAATACACATGTAAAAATGAGCGATTTAAAATCGGAAAAATAAGAATATTCATAGCCAATCACTTAAATTAATTAAATTTGAAGTCAAAAGTGATAATAATTGAATTGCTAAAAATATGAAGAAAAAAACATCGGCCGACGTTCACAAAACGTACGAAGCGACCACCTCGAACGAAAGCCGGCTGGCTACTAAACGAGAGAAGCGACCGAACTGAGATTCTATTTCTTGCGTTCCCACATAGCAAAATAGAGTGAGAGTGAGACGTGAATAACGTCGCTTACTCACCCAGAGCGGTTTTTTAGAATGAATATACCTACGTCTCGCACTGGCACACGTTTGATTGTATTGGTGAATTTATTCCCGATTTTCACAAAATATCTCTGATGTGGCCGATAAGTGCTAATTATTATAAATATTATTGTTTTCATTCAATGCGTAAATGTATTACGGAGGAATACCTAAAATCTGAACCCATTATTTATTATATTTATAGAGATATTAAAGTTTTTAGAAGCAATGTGTACTAGTTACACATCACAGGGAAGGAAGGGTTAAGGGAGTGAGCTGTTGCTCACCAGCTTGGCCACATCGGTGTATTAGAACCGACGGTACAGTACCCGGCGGTAAGTAATACACATCGGGCTTAAGAAAGAGACTGACGCTTTGCAGAGCGTCGTCTCTGTCGCACGAACCGTTAACGCATCGTGCGACAGAGATGACGCTCTACAAAGCGACAGCCTTTTTCTTAACCCCGATGTGTATTACTTATCGCCGCGTACTGTATCGGAGTACACCGGCATGTTTTTTTTAAAGAGTAGATTTGACCAAAGTCTTAAGTATCCTTATATTCCTGAATACTAGTTGGAAAAAATACCTGTGTCGTTCGAGGGGAGTAGCATAGCGCGGGGTTCGAACCGGCAATCTTCTGTATGGAAGGCCAGTGCCTTACCGCGTGGCCATACACCTCATTTAAACTATTCTACAATTGTTATCGGCGTTATTATGTACCTTGATTCAATTTAAGTTATTCGAATGCTATTTTTTAGGAATTTGCTTAACACATATCATCATGAATACAACAGACTTTGGTCTAACGGTTAACATTCACGCTAAGCAAGTGAGCGTCCAGGTTCAATTCCTAGAGAATTCACTACTGCACCAGTTTTACTCTCAGACCTTTTTACAGCTCTTGTATTCCTCCTGTCTTTCGGTGTGTACTCAGAAACCTATTTTTTTTTTAAATGTCTGCTATTCGATCATTCCCCATTAACTGTTAGTTTTGACCCCCAGAAACCTGCGTCTTTCCAATCATGGATTAGCGCTATGCTCAAACAGAGATTGTTTATTGGCCTTTCCAGTTCACCGTTCCTCTTTCTTTACGTCGTCCTTTACTGTCCATGCAGTGAGACTCTGGAACCAGTTACAAACCAATATAAGACTCGCTCCATCCTTGGTATGCTTTAAGAAGCGACTGAAAAAACTCTTAATTTCTAGTCAGTAAAATAACGTGTTTCATTCGTGATTTTTCTTTTCCTTTCCTCTCCACCATCCTTTCCTTTCCTTTTGATTGATGATATCTCACTTTATATGAAACATATTGTTCGGGTGATTGTCCGTCTTTGTGGGGTTCGTGGGCATGTTCTCACGTATATGTATATGGATTTCGTGGGGATAGATAGTCATTTGAATTATTTATGCGACCACGTAACTTGCTTCATTTACTTTTGTCTGGTTGGTTGGAAGAGATTGCCGCCTGGCAATAAGCCCGCCAGATTGTATTGCAATAAAAGTGTTAAATAAATAAACCTCAAGAAGACAGACAAGCAGCAAATATAAAAGCTCTTTGCGCTTTATGCAACATGATAGCCTATCACAAGTTGACTTTCATAGTTAAATCCAGAATCAGCACCAACAAGTGCTCTAATTCACCTTTGTACTGCGTCTTATATTGCACTGTTAATGGGTTATAGACGTTCAATTTGTTTTAATAATAATTACGCTATAATATAGTAAATACTTCTTATTGTCACTGAGATCAAATAAATGAGAAAAAATCTTTTGGTTCGGCATTTAACTTTCTTTATTGTTAAATTTTGACTTCATATAGTTAACCTTACACTGTTTGCTTGGGGTCGGGCTATCTTTGCTATTTCTCTGTCAAAACAATCTGTTTTATTTATTTGAAAAGATAATAATTTTTAGTTTTATTAAGTTTCCAAACAATTAAAAACCAATTTTAACTTAATTAACTGACATTTATCGGTTTATCTATTGACTGTCAGTTATCATATTTCAATGTTCTTTTAACTTAATTAAGTAACTGTCAGTTATCATATTTCATTGTTCTTTTAACTTAATTAAGTGACATTTATCAGTTATTGACTGTCATTTATCACATTTCATCGCTCTTTTAACTTAATTAACTGAAATTTATCAGTTATTGACTGTTATTTATCATATTTCATTGTTCTTTTAACTTAATTAACTGACATTTATCGGTTTATCTATTGACTGTCAGTTATCATATTTCATTGTTCTTTTCACTGAATTAACTGACATTTATCAGTTTATCTATTGACTGTCAGTTATCATATTTCATTGTTCTTTCAACTTAATTAACTGACATTTATCAGTTTATCTATTGACTGTCAGTTATCATATTTCATTGTTCGTTTAACTTAATTAAGTGACATTTATCAGTTATTGAATGTCATTTATCATATTTCATTGCTATTTTAACTTAATTAACTGACATTTATCAGTGTATCTATTGACTGTCAGTTATCATATTTCATTGTTCTTTTAACTTAATTAAGTGACTATTATCAGTTATTGACTGTCATTTATCATATTTCATTGCTATTTTAACTTAATTAACTGACATTTATCAGTGTATCTATTGACTGTCAGAAATCATATTTAATTGTTCTTTTAACTTAATTAAGTGACATTTATCAGTTATTGACTGTCATTTATCATATTTCATTGCTCTTTTAACTTAATTAACTGACATTTATCAGTGTATCTATTGACTGTCAGTTATCATATTTCATTGTTTTGTTATTTCATTAATTTTCCATTTCTTTTTTAATTTTTTTACAGTTGGCTGCTTTATAAAGCAAAATATTAAATAAATATATTTCATATTTTGTAACTGTATATTTAATTTTTGTGTCTGAATAATTTTTTTATTCACCAATTTGTGTCGAAGGATAAGTTATTTTATTCGTTTTTGTATACACGGTCTGTCATGTGATTGATTTTATTTTCGCATAACCACTAGTGCCATCGACTTTCGACCCGAGAACCGGGAACAAGGGGCATGGCCTTTGTTGCACGAAAATGCACCGGCGAGCAAAAGCAAGATTGTACGTATGCGATTTCTTGACCAAAGAGGATCGTGGTGCTCGATCCCGCCCTCTATTCACCTGATTTGGCTCCATGTGATTTCTGGCTATTCCCGAAACTGAAATTGGCGATGAAAGGAAAGCGTTTCTACACGATTTCAGACATCCAGAAGGCTTCGATCGTGATTTCGGAAGCAATTCCAATTTCTATATAAAATACACTGTTGTGTCGTAAATAAAATAAAATAAATAATGAAGTAATTAATATATACTTTAGTTAGTGTCAACTCACCTGATGATGACACAGCAAGTGTTGAAACGCGTTTGCAAGAAATAAAATGAAATAATACAGAGTTACTGTGTTTTAATTTTGAAATAACTATTGGGTTCAAATTCGTAATAAAATTATGAAAGCACAATTCACTGTTAACCTTGCGATTGCACAAGTAAAATGCAATAACTGCAATTATGTGCACAAGTCCGCTTCTGCAACAGCGAGGTGTTTGCAATGAGGAATTTCAGATATTTATATCATGTATGTAACCATCTTTTGTCTAGGACGCCTTATTTTTCTTGGTTAAGCTACTCGAGCAAAAACTGGTAAAATGGCAACACTTTTTTTAATCGCCTTTGTACCGAGAATCGGAGTTGCCATCAGCGAGACTAATAGCTCCGCAATAGAATAAATCATTGTTTATGGTATAAAGGATTTATTCTGTAGAAAAAAGGGAAATGGCTAAATTGCGGAGGAATTATTTAATATTCTCTCCATTTATGGATAATTATTGTTTGAGAAGACTTTGTTGTGTTAAATGTATGATAAAATAACAAATTAAATTATCAAGGGTGAATGTGAGCTAAGAATTGATATATTAAATAGGGTGACATAGAGGTGGCTGTAACATATTAAATAAGGTGACATAGAGGTGGCTGTAACATATTAAAATAGGGTGACATAGAGGTGACTGTAACATATTAAAATAGGGTGACATATAGGTGGCTGTAACATATTAAAATAGGGTGACATAGAGGTGGCTGTAACATATTAAAATAGGGTGACATAGAGGTGGCTGTAACATATTAAAATAGAGTGACATGTAGTAGAGGTGCTGTAACATATTAAAATAGGGTGACATAGAGGTGGCTGTAACATATTAAAATAGGGTGACATAGAAGTGGCTGTAACATATTAAAATAGGGTGACATAGAGGTGACTGTAACATATTAAAATAGGGTGACATATAAGTGGCTGTAACATATTAAAATAGGGTGACATAGAGGTGACTGTAACATATTAAAATAGGGTGACATATAAGTGGCTGTAACATATTAAAATAGGGTGACATTGAGGTGGTTGTAACATATTTAAAGAAAGAATGACGATAATCAAATGAAAAAAAAAAGAATTCAAATATAAATGGAAGTCGTACTCTAGGACGGCCAATAAAGTAATGTATTGTATTAAGCTTTCATTGTGTACAGTACAACCTAGAGGGCTTATTGCCACGTGGCAACATCTTACAGCCCACCAGAATGATTTTAAAGAGGCCTAATGAAAACTAGACTGTAATCCTTTTTTTTTAAATCTAAGATCCAACGGGATTTGAACCCACAATCTCCGGTTCAGAGACAGGTGTCTTATCAACTGGACCACAAAAGTATGGTTGGATGAAGTGAATGAAATTTTGAATGAAGGGAAAGGTAGACGTAAGAGAAACAAAAATTTGTATGTGGTATTTATTTATTTAGCACTTTTATTACAAATACAATCGGGCAGGCTTATTTCCAGGCTGCAATCTCTTCCAACCAACCAGACAAACGTAAATGAAGCAGGTTCCATGGTCGCATAAATCATTCAAATTACTATTCATTCCCACGAAATCCATAAACATATACGTGAGCATATGCCCACCAACCACACAGAGACGGACAATCACCGAACATTCATTTTCATATAAAGTGAGATATCATCAATCAAAAGGCAAGGAAGGGATGGTGGAAAGGAAAGGAAAAGAAAAAAAAATCATTAATGAAACACGTTATTTTACTGACTAAAAAAATTTACTATGAAACACGTTAATTTATTGACTAAGAAATTAACTATGAAACACGTTATTTTACTGACTAAGAAATTAACTATAAAACACGTTATTTTACTGACTAAGAAATTAACTATGAAACACGTTATTTTACTGACTAAGAAATTAACTATGAAACACGTTATTTTACTGAACTGAAGTAGTGATTCATCTTTATGAAATTTATGGACATATACATAATAAAAGTAAATTTGAGATATCATCAATCAAAGAAAAATATGGTGGAGAGGAAAGGAAAAGAAAAATCAGGAATGAAACACGTTATTTTACTGAATAAAAATTAAGAGTTTTTTTCAGTCGCTTCTTAAAGCATACCAAGGACGGAGCGAGTCTAACATTAGTTTGTAAATGGTTCATAATCAAAAAGACGCTGCAATTTTTCGACAATATAAGAGGGAGCGGCGGGACAGTTAAGTATATTATACAATATATGTTGTATGTGAATTTAGCTATTTAACACTAAGACAACACATTTAGCTATTTAACACTATAATAACACTAAGATAGGGACAAATTTACGTCACGGGACCAACAACGGTAAACGCTCTACCATAATACCCCACCCTGTTGGATCGATTTAGAACCATTAATTTATTAGTTGAAGACAAAATCGAACTTCAAAGTTCTACTTCTTTCCGAAAGAACATCCCTCAGACACAGATTGGAGAGATACAATGGAGACATCCCATTAAGGGACTTGAGCGACAAAGTTTGAAATCAATCCGTTCGCGATACTTGAATTTTTTGAAGCGGACTAATATGAACGTGAAAATTAGACGTCAAATTAACATAATATCTCTGAAGTCAAATTAACATAATAACTGTCCCGCCGCTCCCTCTTATTTTGCCGAAAATTTTCAGCGTTTCCGATCATGGGCTAGCGCTACGCTCAAACAGAGATTCTGTATTGGCTTTTCCAGTTCACCGTTCTTCTTTCTTTACGTCGTCCTTTACTGTCCATGAAGTGAGACTCTGGAACCAGTTACAAACCAATGTTAGACTAGCTCCCTCCTTGACATGCTTTAAGAAGCGACTAAAAAAACTCTTAATTTCTAGTCAGTAATAGTTAGTGTTTCATTCCTGATTTTTCTTTTCCTTTCCTCCATCTCTTCCTTTTCCTGTTGCGGTACCGAGAATATATCAACACACATAGTGTCACTTAATTGGTTCAATATCTCTATACCACGTGTGACTGAGTGTTTAGCCATGATATTCCTTCTGTAAGTTGGTATGTAGAACAGAGGGTGATTCCTTGCACGGATATATTTATAAGGGACATATAAACTTAGTGCTTCTAGAATCGCGGGACAGTTAAAGCAACCTTATATTAAATAGGATGACATAGAGGTGGCTGTAACATATTAAAATAATTGATGTATTAAATAGGGTGACATAGAGGTGGCTGTAACATATTAAAAGAATTGATATATTAAATAGGGTGACATAGAGGTGGCTGTAACATATTAAAAGAATTGATATATTAAATAGGGTGACATAGAGGTGGCTGTAACATATTAAAAGAAGTTATATATTAAATAGGGTGACATAGAGGTGGCTGAAACATATTAAAAGAATTGATATATTAAATAGGGTGACATAGAGGTGGCTGTAACATATTAAAAGAAATAATATATTAAATAGGGTGACATAGAGGTGGCTGTAATATATTAAAAAAAATTATATATTTAAAAGTGTGACAAAGAGGTGGCTGTAACATATTAAAAGAATTGATATATTAAATAGGGTGACATAGAGGAGACATAGAGGAGACATATAAACTTAAAGCTTCTAGAATCGCGGTACAGTTAAAGCAACCTTGAAAAACTTTAAGTAGGAATATCGCAATGAATTTACTTTTGTCTGGGTGGTTGGAAGAGATTTCCGCCTGGCAAAAATTCCGCCAAATGATTTTTGTAATAAAGTACTAAATAAATAAATTATATTACAATATTTATGACTTTTATATATTAATGGCTTTAACACTTACCTTACTGTGCTAAAAAAATCCGCCAACTACGATGCTGGACGTTAAGCGTCCAGTATAAAAATGTATATTTTAAATTAAAATTATGTAAAATCTGCTAGGTTATTTTTTGTAATTAGCTATAAAAATCCTTTTATTGTGTAATAAAACGTCGAATAATCAAATAAAATATAAGTCCTGGTCACTCACTATCCATCACAGGGAGGCAAGTGTTAAAAAAGGAAAAACGAACATCGTTGATTTAAAATAAGACGTCAAAAAATAAATAGTTTTTTGAAATTTAATGGGTACTAACGGGATTCGAACCCTCAAATCTTTATGTATTGTAGTATACGTCACAGGAAGATAGGTAGCTTACCAACTGGACCACTTAGGTTCACAGAGGGATAGTAACTAAGTCAATCGACAGATGGTCATCTGTAAAATGATTATTTAATGAATGCACTTTATTGCAGAATAAAAACACTGTGCATTGTTCCAGACTACCTTCTATGATGGGGTTGACAGTTTTTCTCATTATTTGCAGTAAGACCCCATGAAATTAGAATAACTGTTTCATGTTCTCTGATGATATGAAACTTTAACGTTTATCGTCTTGCATTCCTGTCGTCATTGCAATCATGTTGTTACCATTTTTGGATACGAGAATAGAGTAAACAGTGTCTACTTTAAAATTCAATATTTTTTCCAATAGTGAATTTTAATTCAAGAGAAGAAAAAAACAGGAATGTTAAGTTTATCGACGTTTTCAATAACATAAGTAGATTCACTTTACGTCACTTGTACCTTTGAGCGACAGCCATCTACCTATTTCACAGTTTATACTCGTACCGGTGCTGTACAACCCTATTAAAGGACTTACATTTGATAAATTAAATTAAATAATAATTAACAACTAACTATCGGTTATGAAATGGTTGAATTTTTTAAACTCATAACTTATCTTTAAACCTTTATAAAAACAGTTAAATATTTATTAAAACACTTGACAGACCGTTTCATATTTAATTAATAGTATCTAGAGCCTTATAAGAAGGTATAATTTTTCCATAACCTCATCAATTGTCCAATAAATAGTTTCACTACATGCTTTGAGGTGCTTTTATCATGTTGCGAAATCGTTGAGGGTAATGGACAATTAGGAAACCGATATCATCAACATCTACATGGGAATTCGTCGTCATCGGGCATGCTTTACACCAGAGGTTCTCAATCTAATTGTGGTCGAAGGGGGCATTCGAGATTTAAGAAAATAGTGGCGAGCGAAAGCCTTCTTCTTCTTCTTCTTCCTGGCACTGTCCCAACTCATTGTCTAGGTAGGCTATTGGGGTCGGCTCTCCTCGTTCTCAGGCTGTATATTCTTCGGTTCTCGGTGTCGCTTTCATCATACCGTTTCTCTGCAGAATTTTGGAGCATTGAGTCATCCAGGAGTTCTTTGGTCTTCCTCTGGGTGGCTGTCGAGGAAGATTCACAGACATTGCCTGATTTACAGTGTGGTCTGGTGGTCTCCGTCTTATGTGCCCGTACCATCTCAGCTGTCGCTCTTCCCGCTTACTGTTTATGTCAGTGACTCCCCCAGGCTACCACGAATGCGTAAGCTCTTGATTTTATATTTCAGTGATACTCCTGCCGACCACTTAAGCATTCACATTTCTGCTGTTTCAAGTTGCCTAGAGTAGGAGCTGTACGTAGTCCAGCATTCTGAGTCATACATAATCGCGGGTCTAACGATAGTCTGGTATACCTTTCCTTTTAGTTTTATAGGCATTTTTGGGTCACACAAGACTCCTGTTACCGATCTGAATTTCATCCATCCCACACTTATTCTATGGTCAACATCCGCGGCGCACCCTCCGTCTCTGTGAATGAGTGAGCCAAGATACTTAAATGAGTCACAGTGGCGGGCGAAAGCCGGATTAAAAAAAAAAGCAAAATTGAAGTATTATGTGTTACATTTATTACGTAATAACTAAATTATTATAAATCTTTATATTATAGTACAAATTTTACATTTATACGCCTCTGAAGGCACCTACAAAAAAAGCATTAAAAGAAAAACCATAAATATTTATCATTACAGGCCCAAAAGTCATTAGATTATCTTAAAATAAAACATTTTTTTTTATTTATTAATAATTCACATTTATTAATTTATAAACAAAAAAACGCAATTCTTGAAAATAGATTTTATTTAGTTTTTTAAATTACATCCTTTAACCCTTTAACGGGCATAAGCAGAAATGGGTCGCATATGCGACCACCCTTATGGTTATACTTATAGTGATTCATTTTCTTAATGAAACGTTTTTATGTAACACAAATGTCAACTTGGCAAATGTAGCGGACGGGCAGAGGTCTTATTTAAGACGGATCGTGGTGAAGTTAGCTGCATGTTCAGTAGCAACGATCTAAACATCCGGTCAATTTATTGTCAAATATGTAAATAGGTATTATAAGTAAATCACCATTCATTATATCTCATACAAGAATTGTATTTCCTAATACAACCTGAACTTAGATATAACTTAAACATTCATTGGTCACTTTTGCGGCCCATGACATGACCCCTGAAATGGGCACAGGTATCATATGCGACCAACTCATTTACAAAAATAAAATTTGAAACACATTTTCGAATAAATAAATTTGATTTGATGCACATAATAATGATTTATTCAACAAAAAACTCAATATCTCAAAAATAAAAACTTGCCCTATAAAGGGTCAAATAACCACCATTTTGCTCGTCACACTAACGCGCTCTTTCTAAGGCGTGAACTATCACCTGTCGTAATGTTTCTTGGCTTATTTCTTGAATTTCTTCACAGATATTGGCCTTTAATTGCTGAATAATTCGAGGATTGTCACGGTATACTCTATCTTTCAAATACCCATAGAAAGAAGTCTGGAGCAGTTAAGTCAGGTGAGCGTGACGGCCATTTGATTTCAGAGTTACGCGAAATTATCCTACTTCCAAAAGTTCAGTTGTCGGGCGAGCGGTAGGGGCAGTAGCACCATTTTGGTGCCGCCATACTTCTGGTGGGTCCTCGACTGCAGGATGCACGAAATTCTCTGGCATTTCTCGACACCTTTCGCCATTGACGGTTAGTGCGTTTTCTGCCTTATCTTCAAAAAAATAAGGTCCAAGAACTCTTTCAGCATTTACACCACACCAAACCGTTACTTTTACGGGGTGCATACTACGTTTGTGGACTATTCTTGGATCTTCTATCCCCCAAAATCGCATATTTTGTTTATTAACAAATCCATTTAGGTGGAAGTCATCGTCCATAATAAGGCTGTGAATGAAATCAGTGTCAAGAGCAAAATGTTGTTGATTTAATGGACGTAATTTTCAAAATGAAATAAAATTAATTTCCAAGAAGTGTGTTTTCTGTTTATGAAAGAGTAAATGTGAATTATTAAGAAATAAAAAAGCCAATATAGACTTTTTATTGACTTGACTACACTTAACCGATATATACTTTTTATTGACTTGACTACACTTAACCGATATATACTTTTTATTGAATTGACTAAACTTAACCGATATAGAATTTTTATTGACTTGACTACACTTAACCGATATATACTTTTTATTGACTTGACTACACTTAACCGATATATACTTTTTATTGACTAGACTACCCTTAACCGATATAGACTTTATATTAACTTGCCTACACTTAACCGATATACATTGTTTATTGATTTGACTACACTTAACCGATATACTCTTTATTGACTTGACTAGACTTAGCCGATATAATATTTTTATTTATAATACTTGACCACTTAAACCGATATATGATAGACTTTTTATTGACTTGACTACACTTAGCCAATATAGACTTTTCATTGACTTGATTATGCTTAACCGATATAGACTTTTCATTGGCTTAACTACACTTAACCGATATAAACTTTTTATTGGCTTGACTTCACGTAACCGAAATAGACTTTTTATTGACTTGACTTCACGTAACCGAAATAGACTTTTTATTGACTTGACTACACTTAGCCAATAGAGATTTTTTATTGACTTGACTATACTTAGCCAATATAGACTTTTCATTGACTTGATAATGCTTAACCGATATATACTTTTCATTGGCTTGACTACACTTAACTGATATAAACTTTTTATTGACTTGACTTCACGTAACCGAAATAGACTTTTTATTGACTTGACTTCACGTAACCGAAATAGACTTTTTATTGACTTGACTACACTTAACCAATATAGACTTTTTATTGACTTGACCACGCTTAACCGATACAAACTTTTTATTGACTTGACTACACTAAGCCAATATAAACATTTTATTAACTTGACTACGCTTAACCGTTATAGACTTTTTATTGACTTGACTACACTTAGCCAATTCAGACTTTTTATTGTCTTGACTACACATAGCCAATATAGACTTTTTATTAACTTGACAACACTTAGCCAATAGAGACTTTTATAAACTTGACTACACATAGTCAATATAGACTTTTTATTGGCTTGACTACACTTAGCCAATATAGACTTTTTATTGACTTGACTACACATAGCCAATATAGTTTTTTTATTGACTTGACTACACATAGCCAATATAGACTTTTTATTGGCTTGACTACACTTAGCCAATATAGACTTTTTATTGACTTGACTACACTTAGCCAATAGAGACTTTTTATTGACTTGACTACACATAGCCAATATAGAATTTTTATTGAATCGTCTTGGGTGTGTTTATTGTTGCAGTGCACACGCTTTGCATATGTGGGGTTTCATTGATTCCCTATAGTATGCATATGGAATGATCCGGACT
The DNA here is from genome assembly GCA_949825065.1 of Odontocerum albicorne. Taxonomy (NCBI): domain Eukaryota; kingdom Metazoa; phylum Arthropoda; class Insecta; order Trichoptera; family Odontoceridae; genus Odontocerum; species Odontocerum albicorne. The sequence continues at coordinate 4,798,319 of OX463866.1, read as the reverse complement.
GTAGATCACATTGTCCAAGAATGTCCAATGTGTTAATTCCTCATCCGGCAGGACTGGAGAAGATCAACCAGGCTTCTCCTAAGGGGTATCATGAATGAGAACCTAAACATCTGACTATGAGAAACAAGAGAATAAATCTTGCTTGATACCCAACAGTCTACGAGTATATATGAGGGAATCGGAATTAGAAGAAGAAGCAAACAGTACTCGGCGAAACGGTACTTTAGATGCAATTCACACATAATATTGCAGTTCACAGTTCCGCGCCGTTGTAGAGGTATCTCCTTAATTGCCGTAATTATCGCGTTTTTACTAGGCTTAGCGCACTTACTGTACGGACTCACGCGATTGTGTTAAGTGAATACAAGGTGTGCTAGGACGTGAAGTGCGCTAATTCAAAATACGCGGTTCTAAAGTGCGCGGATTAGAATTATGTTAATACACAGTGCACTTATTTAAATTGAATGTATCAAATGTTTTGAAATTAGAAATTTGCTAACGCAAAACGCGTTTTTTCATTTTACTTATTAATTCCCTAACATTAGATTAAATAACACTGTGCTAAAGTGCACTTATAATATATCAACTAATGTTAATTTAAATAACGCGGTTCTAAAGATGGCGAATAAGAATTTTGCTAATGCAAAGTACGCTTTTGTAATTACTTGTTAATTCCGTTAACATTAAGTTAAGTAACGCTGTTCTAAAGAACACTAATAATATTGTATATCTCTTAATGTTAATTTGAATTACGCGGTTCCAATGTTTTGGAATTAGAATTTTGAGAATACAAGTGTGCTTTTTGAATAACTTATTAATTCCGTTAATATAAGATGAAATAACGCTGTTTTAAAGTGCACACATAATATGTATGCATTAATTTTAATTAGAATAAATCGGACACATTTTTTTGGCACTAGAATTGGGCTAATGCAAAGCGCGCTTTTCAAATTACTTGTTGATTCCGTTAACATTATATTAAATAACGCTGTTCTAAAGTGCTCTAATAAAATATCCATTGATATTTATTTGAATTATGCGGTTCCAAAGATGGCGAATAAGAATTTTGTGAATGCAAAGTACGCTATTCTACAATAATTACTTGATAATTCCGTTAACATAAGGTTAAATAACGCTGTTCTAAAGTGCTCTTATAAAATATCCATTGATATTTATTTGAATTATGCGGTTCCAAAGATGGCGAATAAGAATTTAGTGAATGAAAAGTACGCTATTCTACAATAATTACTTGATAATTCCGTTAACATAAGGTTAAATAACACTGTTCTAAAGTGCTCTAATAAAATATCCATTGATATTTATTTGAATTATGCGGTTCCAAAGATGGCGAATAAGAATTTTGTGAATGCAAAGTACGCTATTCTAATTACTTGATAATTCCGTTAACATAAGGTTAAATAACGCTGTTCTAAAGTGCTCTTATAAAATATCCATTGATATTTTTTTGAATTATGCGGTTCCAAAGATGGCGAATAAGAATTTTGTGAATGCAAAGTACGCCATTCTAATTACTTGATAATTCCGTTAACATAAGGTTAAATAACGCTGTTCTAAAGTGCTCTTATAAAATATCCATTGATATTTATTTGAATTATGCGGTTCCAAAGATGGCGAATAAGAATTTTGTGAATGCAAAGTACGCTATTCTAATTACTTGATAATTCCGTTAACATAAGGTTAAATAACGCTGTTCTAAACTGTACTAATATTATATTCATTAATGTCAATTTGAATTACGCCAAAACGACGGTTTTGGAATTAGAATTTTACTAATGTAAAACGGGCTTTTTGAATAACTTATTAACCCTTCCTTCCCTGTGATGTGTAACTAGTACACATTGCTTCTAAAAACTTTAATATCTCTATAAATATAATAAATTCTGGGTTCAGATTTGAGGTATTCCTCCGTAATACATTTACGCATTGAATGAAAAAATAATATTAATAATAATTAGCATTTATCGCCCACATCAGAGGTATTTTGTTAAAATCGGGAATAAATAGCACTTTGGTGTGGCCAGGCATGAAGTCACCTAGTATATGAGTCACGTAAAATCTAACTTAGCACTTAACGAAGCATTTTGGTGTGGCCTCAGCCTGAGCGAATATGAAATATCGCTGTCTCACGGTTTACTCTGTGTCTCTGTCTGCCCTATATGTATTAGCGTTTCCGTCCGGTGCGTATTGGAGATCGCTCCGGTAGTATTGGCAAACTTGACCGGTCAATTTTAATCTTACTTAATTTTTTTTTAATTACCACTTAAATAAAAATCCTCGTACTATTTGTCAGTATTCTTATACATATTTAATCTATACAAATATTCAACATTTTTGGAAGTCACGTTTGCGAATATATCATTTAATTATTGCGAATTATTTCTCCAGTTCAGTGCACCAACGCACCTCTAGACCAGCCACCGCGGCTTGCAAGGTATGTGCTGCACACAAGAAGAGAAGTGAGACCCGTTACATGTGTAAGGAGTGTGGTGTAGCTCTCCACAAAACTTGCAAGGTATGTGCTGCACACAAGAAGAGAAGTGAGACCCGGTACATGTGTTAGGCGTGTGATGTAGCTCTCCACAGAACTTGCAAGGTATGTGCTGCACACAAGAAGAGAAGTGAGACCCGGTACATGTGTAAGGAGTGTGATGTAGCTCTCCACAGAATTTGCAAGGTGTGTGCTGCACACAAGAAGAGAAGTGAGACCCGTTACATGTGTAAGGAGTGTGATGTAGCTCTCCACAGAACTTGCAAGGTATGTGCTGCACACAAGAAGAGAAGTGAGACCCGTTACATGTGTAAGGAGTGTGATGTAGCTATCCACAGAACTAGCAAGGTATGTGCTGCACACAAGAAGAGAAGGGAGACCCGGTACATGTGTAAGGAGTGTGATGTAGCTCTCCACAGAACTTGCAAGGTGTGTGCTGCACACAAGAAGAGAAGTGAGACCCGGTACATGTGTAAGGAGTGTGATGTAGCTCTCCACAGAACTAGCAAGGTATGTGCTGCACACAATAAGAGAAGTGAGACCCGGTACATGTGTAAGGAGTGTGATGTAGCTCTCCACAGAACTTGCAAGGTGTGTGCTGCACACAAGAAGAGAAGTGAGACGCGGTACATGTGTAAGGCGTGTGATGTAGCTCTCCACAAAACTTGCAAGGTATGTGCTGCACACAAGAAGAGAAGTGAGACCCGGTGCATGTGTCAGGCGTGTGATGTAGCTCTCCACAGAACTTGCAAGGTATGTGCTGCACACAAGAAGAGAAGTGAGACCAGGTACATGTGTAAGGAGTGTGATGTAGCTCCCCACAGAACTTGCAAGGTATGTGCTGCACACAAGAAGAGAAGTGAGACCCGGTACATGTGTAAGGAGTGTGATGTAGCTCCCCACAGAACTTGCAAGGTATGTGCTGCACACAAGAAGAGAAGGGAGACCCGGTACATGCGTAAGGCGTATGATGTAGCTCTCCACAGAACTTGCAAGGTATGTGCTGCACACAAGAAGAGAAGTGAGACCCGGTACATGTGTAAGGCGTGTGATGTAGCTCTCCACAAAGGAGAATGTTTGGCAGAATTACTACATTAAATAATTTAAGCATTTAGATAAAACAGTTTTAATAAACTCTACACAAAACTCAGAATTCATCGAAAACATACCGGACATTAAACGCTTGTTTTGATTTTGTTCGGGTCGTAAAAAGTTAAGCAGGCAATTAATCCAATATAACTGGAAATGTGGCACCCCTGTTCAGCTCTCAACTGTGACTGCTTGTTGAAGGGCATTTAGCGTCCTGCTAAGTGAATATAAAAGGTATAATTTAAAACGTGTTGAAATACGTATTAATACCACATATCGGGTATAATAGTGGAGCAGGCATATTAACCAAGTTATAATGTTTTACAATGTTGTCTTTTTTTCCTAACGGACATATTATCTACATTTTTACCGTTAACTAGAAGTGGAAAGAAGATATGGAATATAAAAGTTCCTCGGTTAATCAATTAACTTTTGTAAAAGAACATTAAATGCGAACAAAATCACTCGGGAGAGTTAAAAAATCTTGGGATTTGTACTAAGAACTGCCCAACATTTCTCGGATTCTCGAACATTAAAACTGCTGTACTGTTCTTTGGTACTTTTTTTTTTTTTTTTTTTCAAAACAGGCTTAGTCCAATTACTTTGAAAAATACAAGACATATTAAAAAAGAAGAAAAATTACATAGAAAAAAATAAAAAATTATATAAAATAAAAAATAATGCATATGCGTATACATACGAGTATATACACACAAACATATGATACACATATATTCACAGTCAATTTAGTTTGTTGATGAGTGCTTTCTAACGTGCTCAATCTAAGAAGATAATTTACTTTTGCTTTTGATAATGTGATATGAAATATGTCAATATCCGAAGCAGTCCCGTTCAGAAGAGTTAAGGCCCTTCCAACAGTCATAGCGGCTGGAAGACCCGTTCTTGCGTATGTTATTGAGAACAGTTCTTGCCGGCGCAGTCTAGTGTAATTGTTAGGAACATTTAACGCTAATCTTTATAGTAATGCTGGACAGCTCACAACTCCTCGAACGAGTCTGACAACGTATACCAGGAGACGCAGATCTCTTCTTACGCTCAAGGAGTTATACCCGAGCATGCCCAGCAGGAACTGAGTAGGATAAAGCCATGGATATACACCGAACTCTCTCATATAGAGATATCGTAGATATTTTTTTTGTACTTTCTCCACCATGAGCGAGTTCTGCGCCCCCACCGGGCTCCAAATGCAAGCATTGCTTTCTAGTTTGCTACGGATCAATGAATTAAACAACGTTTTGAGCACCAATTGGTTTTCAAACGACTTAGAGATTCTCATCACAAATCCTCGAGTTTTATAAGCTGAGCTGCACATAACTTCTATGTGAGGACCAAACGCGAGATTGCTGTGGAACAAGACACCCAGATCTTTAATATTATCTGTGCGGGGTATAGGTATAGATTTTAGTGTATATCTATGGAATTTCAAGACGTGTGAGCGATGATACGACATGTAGCTGCCTTGACTACAACAACTCATCAATATGGTCTCCTCATTACGCCGCCCATGCACAAACTTTAATAAATATTAATAATTTTAATAACAAATAATATTTTAATATTAATATAATTCACTTAATAATATTAAATTTATATTTTTTAATATTAAATATATTAATATTTTTGTGGAATTATTAATTATTAAAATAATTATTTATTTGTTATTATATTATTTTTATTATATAATGAGTAATATATTATTAATAATATTTTTGTATTATATTTTTAATTAATTATATTATAATAAATTATAATATAATAATAAAATAATTATTAATATTATAATAACATATACATATATTATAATAATTAAATATTAAATATAAATTACGAATAAAATAAATATTAAAATAAATATAAAATAAAATAATTTATTATAAAATAAAATTAATAAATGTTAAATATATTAATATAAAAATAATATATATTTTTAATAATAAATAATAATAATTTATTAATAAATAAAATATTTAATAATAATATAATACACCGTTTCACTTTTCGTGACGTTCAGGCCAATTCGCCCTACCGCGCCTATCAAAAAGGATAACAATCAGGTTTTCACTTCCATCCTGTCGTGTAGCTCATGACTGAGCATCGTGACTCCCATGATAGCCTCTGACGACTCTTCTCCATCCATCCCTGCACACTGAGGCTCGAAGGCCTCTGCAATACATTTCTAGTTGGTTGAAACAGATTGCTACACGGTAATAAACTCTCCAGGTTGTACTGTATGCAACGAAAATGTGATACATTACAAAACACCTGTTATCTATCGAAAACTCCTCTTCTCTTAAAAACCGAACCCAAAACTCACGCGTCTTACCAGTAGGCCACAAAGGTAGCGTCCCAAAAAGATGTATTTAACTACATTAATGAATGAAATTCCACCCGATAATGGTGAGAAATGACGTTGCTAAAAAAAGGGTACAGGGTTCGATAGTATTGCCGAAATGAAATCGATAGCTACCTGAGGTAGACCGTTGATAATTTTTCAAAATGATCTCTTATTATTTGGCACTCCAGGTGTTATGGTGTTGCTGTGTGGGGTCTCACATATTTTCGGTGGCTCCTGGAAGTTTTTGGACTTTTTATGTTTATTACATATATAGAAACCATCAAGCCGTCTCCTGTCCAGGTAGGCAGAAAGAAGCGCCAGATTTTCTTATCGAGACACACATATTTTACCTCTTTTACATCCATATACTTTCTCATACAGCTCCTATGATTTCTCTAACGTTTTACATTACTTTCTTTCATAATATGATTTACTTTATCAATCTATACTTTCGTTGATCCTCCTTTACTCACATTTGCGCCATATTAATTTATTAAACACTTAATGCAAATAATATCTGTCGGTCTTATTTCCTGGCGGCAATCTCTTCTAGTCAACTAGACATACTCGTAAGTAAATGAAGAACGTTACATGGTCGCAAAAACATTCAAATGACTATCTATCATGTTGTTTATAATTAAGGCATTAACGTTGTGGAGGTTTAAAGACATTGTCATTTATTTTTATCAAACACTGTTTATTCCACTTTTTTGTGACGGTATAACCCTACCGGTTTCAAGGCTTTCACCTCATCTTGTTTGCGCTCCCCTGAAGAAGAGGTGAAAGCCTTGAAACCGGTAGGGTTATACCGTCACAAAAAAGTTGAATAAACAGTGTTTGATAAAAATAAATTACAATGACTATCTATCTTTGCGCTACGCCCAAACAGAGATTGTCTATTGGCCTTTCCAGTTCACCGCTCCTCTTTTTTACATCGTCCTTTACTGTCCATGCAGTGAGACTCTGGAATCAGTTACAAACCAATATAAGACTCGCTCCGTCCTTGGCATGCTTTAAGAAGTGATTGAAAAAACTCTTAATTTCTAGTCAGTAAAATAACGTGTTTCATTCCTGATTTTTCTTTTCCTTTCCTCTCTACCATCCCTTCCTTTCCTTTTGATTGATGATATCTCACTTCATATGAAAAAGAATGTTCGGGTGATTGTCCGTCTTTGTGGGGTTCGTGGGCATATGCTCACGTATGTGTTTATGGATTTCGTGGGGATGGATAGTCATTTGAATGATATATACGACCACGTAACTTGCTTCATTTACTTTTGTCTAATTGGTTGGAAGAGATTGCCACCTGGCAATACGCCCGCTTGATTGTATTTGCAATAAAAGTGTTAAATTAATATCCTCACGAAATTTAACATATACGTGAGCATATGCCTATAGCCCCCACAAAGACAAACAATCACCCGAACATTCCTTTTCATATAAAGTGAGATATCATCAATCAAAGGAAAAGGAAGGAATGGAGGAGAGGAAAGGTTAACCAGGAATTACAGACTAGAAATTAAAAGTTTTTCATTCGCCTATTAAAACATGCCAAGGACGGAGCGAGTCTAACATTGGTTTGTAACTGGTTCCAGAGTCTTACTACAGTAAAGGACGACGTAAAAAAATAAGAGCGGTGAATTGGGAAGGCCAATAAACGGATCGGAAAAACACTGAAAATTTTCGACGATACAAGAGGGGGTGACGGGACAGTTAATGATAATGTACAATATAAATCATATGTGAATTTGGCGTTTATTTCTCACGTGCAACCAGTTTAATGCCTTCTGGTATCAAGTTATATGATCATACTTTTTTAGGTTAAAAATAAATCTTAGACAAACGTTTTGAAGACGCTCTAATTTATTCAGCTGTTTCTACGTAATATTCATATAACAGACGTCCGCATAGTCCAAAATCGGAAAGAGCAGAGATTGCACGTGTAAAATTTTGGTTTCAGTAGGCAGGAATCTTTGAACACTTTAAGGGAATGAAGGCTGAAGAAGATATAACTTGTTTATTCAAGGTTTGAAATGGAACTTAAAACTCCTTCGGTTGAAAGACAAGTTACCTTTAAATATTATCATCCTAGTTTTGATGGATTGCTTTTAAAATGGATTGCCTTTCGATGGATTACCTTTAAACATTATCATCCTAGTTTCGGTGGATTGCGTTTAAAATGGATTGCCTTTCGATGGATTACCTTTAAACATTATCATCCTAGTTTCGATGGATTGCCTTTAAAATGGATTGCCTTTCGATGGATTAGCTTTAAACATTATCATCCTAGTTTCGATGGATTGCCTTTAAAATGGATTGCCTTTCGATGGATTACCTTTAAACATTATCATCCTAGTTTCGATGGATTGCCTTTAAAATGGATTGCCTTTCAATGGATTTCCCTTTAAACATTATCATCCTAGTTTCGATGGATTGCCTTTAAAATGGATTGCCTTTCGATGGATTACCTTTAAACATTATCATCCTAGTTTCGATGGATTGCCTTTAAAATGGATTGCCTTTCGATGGATTACCTTTAAACATTATCATCCTAGTTTCGATGGATTGCCTTTAAAATGGATTGCCTTTCAATGGATTTCCCTTTAAACATTATCATCCTAGTTTCGATGGATTGCCTTTAAAATGGATTGCCTTTCGATGGATTACCTTTAAACATTATCATCCTAGTTTCGATGGATTGCCTTTAAAATGGATTGCCTTTCGATGGATTACCTTTAAACATTATCATCCTAGTTTCGATGGATTGCCTTTAAAATGGATTGCCTTTCGATGGGTTACCTTTGAACATTATCATCCTTGTTTCGATGGATTGCCTTTAAAATGGATTGCTTTTCGATGGATTAGCTTTAAACATTATCATCCTAGTTTCGATGGATTGCCTTTAAAATGGATTGCCTTTCGATGGATTACCTTTAAACATTATCATCCTAGTTTCGATGGATTGCCTTTAAAATGGATTGCCTTTCGATGGATTACCTTTAAACATTATCATCCTAGTTTCGATGGATTGCCTTTAAAATGGATTGCCTTTCGATGGATTACCTTTAAACATTATCATCCTAGTTTCGATGGATTGCCTTTAAAATGGATTGCCTTTCGATGGATTACCTTTAAACATTATCATCCTAGTTTCGATGGATTGCCTTTAAAATGGATTGCCTTTCGATGGGTTACCTTTAAACATTATCATCCTAGTTTCGATGGACTGCCTTTAAAATGGATTGCCTTTCGATGGATTACCTTTAAACATTATCATCCTAGTTTCGATGGATTGCCTTTAAAATGGATTGCCTTTCGATGGATTACCTTTAAACATTATCATCCTAGTTTCAATGGATTGCCTTTAAAATGGATTGCCTTTCGATGGATTACCTTTAAACATTATCATCCTAGTTTCAATGGATTGCCTTTAAAATGGATTGCCTTTCGATGGATTACCTTTAAACATTATCATCCTAGTTTCGATGGATTGCCTTTAAAATGGATTGCCTTTCGATGGATTACCTTTAAACATTATCATCCTAGTTTCGATGGATTGCCTTTAAAATGGATTGCCTTTCGATGGATTGCCTTATTTACATTTAATTATTTAAAACGATGGATTGCCTTTAAAAAAAAACATGCAACATTTTGCCATAACGTTTTAGTGTAAAATGTACATTTTTACTATTGTCCTAATTAAATAAGTCTTAAAATGTTGAACTGTTTAATACATATTTTTTTTGTACTTGTCATGTTTGGCCCTTGTACGAATTAGGGGAAACCTGTAATGTTCAAAGGACCTGAAAAAAATAAATTAATAAACAGAGTTTAAATCATCAATTTTCTACACTTTTCACGAAATGCAAATTTGACAGTTGCAATTAAACAAAAAAAAATATTTGAATTTAAATAACTTGCAAATATTTTAAGCATATCCTGTTTTTAATGTGTCTTGGATTCGAGTGATACGTATAGTCAGACTCGACTACCGTTCATGGTAATTAGGAGATTAAAAACACCTTTATTTTGATTTAGTGGTAGTTATCTAAGAACTCAGATAGTTAAATGCTCGAATCTTTGGTTTATCAATAAACATAAATATTTATGCACGAGCAATATTGAAATTATATGTGACGTGACCAGGATATTTAAAGCGAAATGACAATATTCAATTGGATTTTAAAATACTCAAGACATTACAGGGAGGGATGCTGTGAAAATATTATATCGTGTCTCTTCTTAGTCATGTCGCTGATCTGTGGTATTATGATGATATCGTGTCAATAATTATCGTGTCAATATTATGATGATATCGTGTCAATATTATGATGATATCGTGTCAATATTATGATTATCGTGTCAATATTCCGATGATATCGTGTCAATATTATGACGATATCGTGTCAATAATTTCCATTTAGCTTTACATCGGCTATTTTAATCTTTTTTTAAAATTATTTATTAAAGCTATTTATTTATTTATTTAACACTGTTATTGCAAATACAATCTGGAGGGTTTATTGCCAGGCCACAATCTCTTCCAAGCAACCAGATAAAAGTTAATGATGAAAGTTACATGGTCGCATAAATTATTCAAATGACTATCCATCCCCACGAAATCCATAAATACACACGTGAGAGCATATGCCCACGAACCCCACAAATACGGACAATCACCCGAACATTATTTTTCATATAAAGTGAGATATCATCAATCAAAAGGAAAGGAAAGGATGGTGGAGAGGAAAGGAAAATAAAAATCAGGAATGAAACACGTTATTTTACTGACTAGAAATTAAGAGTTTTTTTAGTCGCTTCTTAAAGCATGCCAAGGACGGAGCGAGTCTTATATGGATTTGTAACTGATTGCAGAGTATATATATTGGTGGGGTGTATCTTGGCCGAGGGGATGTTATTAGATGAGCCCAGACCTTTTGATAGTTTCTGTCTTTAATGTATTCTCTACAATTTATGTGTTCTTGAAGTATATTTACATACTATGTACATACTATGTCATTATCAATAAACTTATATTTATTTATTTATATGATACATACATACTATGTCAGAGTAGGCAGAGAGGACAGAGCGCCAGACTTTCTTATCTCAACACGAATCCTCAGCCTTTTTTAACATCCATACCCCTTCTCACACAACTTCTGCGAATAGTCTGACATTCTGTGTTTCCTTCGCTAAAATATAATTCACTTAATTAAACCATACTTGGTCTTCCTTTCACAAGTCTTCCACTCACATTTGCAACTTAAGTTCACATTCATCTCTTATCACTTCATTTCGCTGTATTCTGTCATACATTGTCACTCCTTGTATTTTTCTTAATGCACGCATTTCTACATCATTCGGCTTCGTTATTTTTCCACACTGGCATGTTTATTAATTTTTTTTGAAGAATCGATATTTGAGAGGATTGGCAAAGCGCGGTGCTCGAAGTAGTAACCTACCGTACAGAAGGCCAGTGCGATTCCGTGTGGCCATGTACCTCTAATAAATGTGTAAAAATCAAACAAATAATAAAAATATTTAACACAAGTGTCTACTCCGACTCTGTTCTCATTTGACACTTTATAAAGTGATTGAGAAATTAATTCATACCTAAAAGTAATAAATAATTGAGCAGTTAGACGGAAATTATGCAAATTTTATAATTTATCAAAGAGATCTATTGCTATTGAGATGTACCATGGACCAAAGAGTCATATTAACGTAGCTGGTCGATTGATAAGTCTGACAGATCGTAATATGTCTGCCATAAGAACTCATTGATGAACTCATGTTGGTAGTATGAACCAACTGGAAGCATTCGAAATGTGGATGCACTGGAGAATGCTACGGATACCCTGGACGGATATGGTCAGTAACACGAGGGTTCTTCAAAGAGCCAAAGTTGATAGAGAGTTGCTGACTAATATTAAAATCTAAAAGGTGTCCTATTTGGGTCATGTACTTAGAGGAGAAACGTACAAATTACTGCACCTGATCATCCAAGGCAAAATAGAGAGTCAAAAGAAAATCAAATGAAAAAATAACAAGTTTAAGTAAGGATGTGTTAAGTAAAATGAAGAAGAGCAAGCTGAGGTGGTTTGGGCATGTGGAACGAATGAATGAAGAAAGACTAACAAAACAGATATATAGTGCGAATGGCAGAGGAAGGTGTGTGGAAGGAAGTTAAATTGATATTATATAATATATAAAGGGAATTGATAATCTAAACTTGAAACTTCGACAACGGTTAGTCAAATACTACGTTTGGTCAGTGTTATTGCATGGAGTGGAATCATGGACCCTCAAAGTTGGTAGTATGAACCGACTGGAAGCATTCTTAATGTGGATGCACCGGAGAATGCTACGGATACCCTGGACGGATATGGTCAGCAACACGAGGGTTCTTCAAAGAGCCAAAGTTGATAGAGAGTTGCTGACTAATATTAAAATCTGAAAGGTGTCCTACTTGGGTCATCTACTTAGAGGAGCAAAGTACAAATTACTGCACCTGATCATCCAAGGCAGAATAGAGTGTCGAAGAGGTGTTGGCAGGAGGCAAATCTCCTCAATCAATCAATCAATGGCACTACAGCCCATTGTGGGCCCCGGCCTCCTCCAGCAGTCGTCGCCATTCCCTCCTATCCTGGGATGTATTCCTCCAGCCCCTGATGCCAATCACGCTTGTATCACTCTGCACCCCATCCATCCACCTGAGCTTTGGTCTAACCACGCTACGTCTTCCTTGGGCTTGGAAAAGAGTACCTTGTTAGGCATTCTCCCATTCTTGCTACATGCCCCGCCCAACGTAGCCTCCCAATTTTGATGTATTTTATAATGTTGGGCTCTTTGTATATGCTGTATAACTCCTCATTATATCTCACTCTCCAAGATCCATTTTCCTGTATGGGTCCGAAAATTTTTCTGAGTAATCAAGGCAAATCTCCTGGCTCCGTAATATACGTGATTGGACTGTTTCGGGCTGCGGGGGACAAAGAGGCCTACTCTCAGATGATATTCAACTAATTCAACGTTGGGGGGACCTGACATGACACTGGAAAGAAAAAGATGGATGTATTAATAAGGGGTTTGAAATTGGACAATTTTATTTATCCTAGGATTCCAGGATTAAATCGGTCTTTCTCTCGGAATTTTTCTGGATCCCAGAATAAAAAAATATATCAAAATAACCACCCTGGAAGGCTTATTACCACTGATGACGATCAAATTAAGACTTTAATCGAGAAAAACTCAGGGTCTACGACACGAGGGGTTGCTTAAGTTACTGAAAATATTTAAAGCTAGCATCAACAATAATAATCCGAAAGATAATTTTATATAGCGTCGTTTAGAAAACAAACTCTCATCAATGGCGCTCTAGCTTGGGGCTCGAACCAATTATTGTTAGCGTACAGCCTTCGGGGATTATGACCTTGTGGCAATTTCTTCAAACCAACTAGAAATATTTTTATTAGGCTTTAAGTGAAAACCAGACTGAACATCTGGGTTCCGGTGGGAACGAACCCGCAACCTCCGTGTCGGAAGACAGGCATCTAGGATAAGAAGGTTGTACAAAAAATTGAATCTTAAAACACGATATCACTTTCCGGTTTATTCAATCTGAGAGGATGTATAATAAATTAAATATATGCAGTACCCGGCGGTAAGTAATACACATCGGGCTTAAGAAAGAGACTGTCGGCCATAATCGGCTAACTTCAGCTTTGTAGAGCGTCGTCTCTGTCGCACGATTGACTAATAAATCGCGACGGAACACGTGTATGAATGAACGAGACGACGCTCTACAAAGCCGAAGTTAGCCGATTATGGCCGACAGCCTCTTTCTTAAGCCCGATGTGTATTACTTACCGCCGGGTACTGTACATACACGTAATATGCATACCATCACGCTATATCCCTGTCGGGGTAAGCAAACAGGACTTTCTTATTTCGACACACATATTTATTAGTCTCTTTTAAATCCATTTACCTTTTCATATAACTTCTACGATTTCTATGCCTTTCTACGTTTCCTTCTATAATATAATTAATTTCATCTTACTATACTTTTTTTTGGTCTCCCTATCACATGCCTTATTCTTACATTTGCACGATAAATCTGTTTTGTTTGATTGTCTTCATTCATTCGTTCCACATGTCTAAACCATCTCAGCGTTTCTTCTTCATCTTGTTCAACACATCGACCTTAAATTTACATTCATCCCTAATTATTTTATTTCGTATTTTGTCATACATTGTAACTGTGTCGGACGTATGCGTCACGCAAGAAAATATGATTTATTTTGTTTTGTATGATATGTAGAGATGTGTAGCGACCGTGCGTGCGGTCACTGAACCCACTGAGGCGACCCTTGGCCGCTAGGTCATTGAGCTCGCAGTGTAGGGAATGCGAGACAGCACCGGGCGAAGGTCGCCGCGCGGTCATTGAACTCACTAGTAGCGAACAGCGAGAGCGAGACACCGATATATCTCTTGCCTCTCCTGCAGACCGTAGTACGAAATGTATATAGAACGTGCAACAATAACCATGTGCCCGGCGAAACGAGACAGCGACATGTTCTGCGCCGTTCTATACATTATAAATACAGACGCTTACAATAAACTTTCTCTCTTTACTTATCTCGATCTCGACGACTTTTATTCAAACAACCTCATCCTTCTATGCGAAACCCAAGTCCCTAAAGATGTAATTGCTGTGTACCTATTGTAATAAAATGTTCCTTATGCGTGGTCTTCGAAATAGTTACTATAAAAAGTTGGTCGGCCCATGCAAGCGAAGAACGCGAGAGATACATAGTATCTAGCAAGCCATGACGGCATACACGAGCGAATTTAGGGGCTTACGGTGAGCGATGGGCTGCACATAATGAACGGAAAACGTCAAAAATATTTCTGGAACGTCCACTTCTACCTGCTTAAGAGGAATCTCTTCACTTGGCTACTTTTCACCGGAAAAGCAAGAAGTAAACCGGAATCTCCCAGTATGGAGCGACAGCTATCCACCTATTTTACAGTATTTGTACCGGTGCTGTACAGTAACTACATATTCCTCTCAAAGCACGCATTTATTCGTCTCCTCTCAGTCTTTTTCTAGACTCACGGTTCATTCTACAATAATACAATGATTTTGGCACCAATATACTGTTGTGGACTATCATTATCTTAGTAGATTTTGGCACCAATATTATGTTGGGGACTATCATTATCTTAGTAGATTTTGGCACCAATATTATGTTGTGGACTATCATTATCTTAGTAAATTTTGGCACCAATATTATGTTGGGGACTATCATTATCTTAGTAGATTTTGGCACCAATATTATGTTGGGGACTATCATTATCTTAGTAGATTTTGGCACCAATATTATGTTGTGGACTATCATTATCTTAGTAGATTTTGGCACCAATATTATGTTGTGGACTATCATTATCTTAGTAGATTTTGGCACCAATATACTGTTGTAGACTATCATTATCTTAGTAGATTTTGGCACCAATATACTGTTGTAGACTATCATTATCTTTGATTTTGATACCTTCTGGTTCAAATAAATATTTGTTAATGAAAATGCACGTCGTATTACTCGTATTTATTATACATAACCGTTTCTCACATTTTTCTCTCATAATTGAAGAAATAAATTAAAACTCTTATACTTTGACAGTTAAGTGCCAACACACGATAAATCAATAAGATTTATGGTAATCGATATGGCATGGTAATGATTTTGACAAATTACGAAGAATTATCATTAATTTGGCCTCTAATTATACAAATCAATGAATGCTTCCTAAATTTGCCACTAATCAACATTTCCATCACCATAACTCCGTGTACTTATTGGTATAGCCTCCGTGGTCTAATTGGTATGTCGCTTGATTCCCGTCCGGGGGTTTTGCTTTCGAATCCCGATGGTACCCGAAAAAAAAAAATTATACTAAAAGTTGAAAAATAATGACAGTAGCCGAATAAATGCGTGTATTGAATAGAATACGTGGAGTGACAATGTATGACAGAATATGTAATGCTATGATAAAGGCCGAATATAAACTTAAGACTGACGAGTTGAGTAAAATTAAAAAGAGTACTCTGAGATGGTTTGGACATGAGGAACGAAGGATTGAAGAAAAACTAACAAAACAAATATATAGTGCAAATAAGAGTGGAATGCCTGAGAGAAGAGTCCAAGCAAAGTATGGTGGGATCAAATGAATTAATATTTGAAAGAATGAAACGTAGAAAGTCAGTGAATTTGTAGGAGCTGTATAAGGAGATGTATGAATGTAAAAGAGACTGTGTGGCAAGATAGGAAAATCTAGCGATCTATCTTGTATGCTTAGTTCAACAGGGGAATTGCATAAAGGTATGTACTTATGTTATATACATTAATCATATGCGCGTACTTCGAAAACTTGTGGAGTGTCAATGTATGTAATAAGGCGAAAAGAAGACATCAGAAACGGATAAAATGTTTGTTTTGAGTAAAACGAAGATAGAAGCATTTAGGTAGTTTAGGCATGTGGAGAGATATAATGAAGAATGTTTGTAAAGGAAGATGTGGAGATCTTTACTTTCTGCTTACCCCATTAAGGATATAACGTGATATGCATAACATATACACATATGTATTTACTGTAGTAAAATTTTGTCCATAACATAAAATAAAGAAAAATGTCAAAATCAATGAAAATTGTGTTTCATTTTTTTTTGTTGATGTATTGTAAATAAATATCTGGGTCTATGTACCTCGTCAGTGACACAGCATAACGGTGGTGTGTGCCACGCCGCAGGGCCAGCACTTGATTAATGGTGTTGAGATGTCAATACAATCCTTAACTCGTCTGACAGACCACTGATTCTACAGATGTTACTCTAACTTTCTATCTCTTTCTTTTCTTTATACAGCACTGTACAAAAAATTGATTTAACGTTTTATTCAATAATTTAATTTTTATATAACTATTATACGCAAAAGTTGTTATGAAACATGACACACAATTGTTATGAAACATGACTCACAATTGTTATGAAACATGACTCACAATTGTTATGAAACATGACATACAATTGTTATGAAACATGATACACAATTGTTATGAAACATGACACACAATTGTTATGAAACATGACATACAATTTTTATGAAACATGACTCACAATTATTATGAAACATGTCATACAATTGTTATGAAACATGACTCACAATTGTTATGAAACATGACATACAATTGTTATGAAACATGACTCACAATTGTTATGAAACATGACACACAATTGTTATGAAACATGATTCACAATTATTATGAAATGTGACATACAATTGTTATGAAACATGATTCACAATTATTATGAAATGTGACATACAATTGTTATGAAACATGACATACAATTGTTATGAAATATGACATACAATTGTTATGAAACATGAAACACAGTAGTTATGTAACTCGCAGTTGTTGTGAAATACAAAACATAACACAGAGTTGTTTTGAAACAAGACACACCGTAGTTATGTAACACAAAGTTGTTATGTACTCGTACATCTTTACAATCACATTCAATGCTACTTTTGTTCGAGAAACCTCATATTTGCATGTTCACCTTGCATTTTAGTCACCGCTACTTGGATTCTCAGTGATCTCCAAGCATGCTTAAGTAGTTGGTCTGGGTTCGAGCCCCGAGATAGAGCACGCTTGAGAAGAGTTTGCTCTCTAAACGGCGCTATATAAAATTGCCATATGAAAATAAAATTGAATTTCCTAACATGTCCAACCTAAACAATTGCTTATTGCAATTTCTTTTGATCAGTAATTTGATTAAATCATTTGTATTCGCTCTGTTAATAAATGAGGAGCCGAATAAATGCTGTACAGATTGCGAAAAATACATGGAGTGACAATGTATGACAGAATACGGAATGAAATGATAAGGGATGAATATGAACTGAAAGCTGGTGTGTTAAGTAAGATGAAGAAAAGTACATTGAGATGATTTGGACATGTAGAGCGAATGAATGAAGAAAGAATAACAAAATAGATGTACAGTGTCAATGTAAGTGGAAGGCGTGTGAGAGGAAGTCTAAGGAAAGTATGGTTGGATCAAGTGAATGCTTAAAGAAGGAAACGTTTAAAGTAATAAAAATCTTAGATGTTATATGAGAAGGTGTATGAATGTGGAAATGCTAAGGATGTGTCCTCTCTGACAGGAAAATGACGTGATGGTATGTATGTATTCGTCCTTTGTACATAAAATAGTTCGTTTAACCTAGTTGATCGAATGGGGCAACGGAAACATATTGTTTCAAGTAAAACCCAGGAATCTACTTAAGCAACTGTCGATGAGCAAGTCTAAGGACGGCAGATCGTTTACACAAAAATTAAAATTATCTACACCAATGTAAAATATTACCCTAAATCTATGTAAACAAGAAACGTTTTCAAGTTACACTTTTATCATCGCTGTTTACAATTTATTCCAGACAAAATTCCTGTCCCTGTTTGATAAAAGAGTCTCCAATAAGTAAACCATGATGTCTGTCAATAGAGTCGTATTTTCTATGCGTCCTAACGTCATTTAAGTCCCTACCGGTGTATAATTTATTCCATGGAACTCAAGGGAATATAAACGTTAGCGTCACGTTAGTGACAGGTGGGTTTTGGTTTTGAGTTTTAAAGGTCTTTAGTCGTGGATTAGATCGGCGCGGTAAAAAAGTAATTAATCATTATTTGAAGAATTGATCGGGGCCCTTAGGCAGGGGATATCAACCATTGGTATACGTAACTTTTTTTTTTTATTCTTTTTTTTAATTTTCAGAACAACGCTAAATAAATATAGGTTTATTGATATCAATATAGTGTTATAGTATGTTCATGTACAGATACATTCTGAAATCGCCAATATATCTCAAGACAAACTGTAGAAAATAAATTTGAGAGAGAAGCTATCAAAAGTCGTTCGTGATACTAAACCTCATCAATATGGGGCGAACCCGGACGCGAGGACACCAGATGATTTTCAGCCTACACCCTTGTAAATTACGTACATTGTAAAATATGTACATGTACAGATACATTCTGAAATCGCCAATATGTCTCAAGATAAACTGTAGAAAATACATTTGAGGGAGAAGCTATCAAAAGTCGTTCGAGATACTAAACCTCATCAAAATGAGGCGAACCTGGGCGCGAGGACACCAGATGATTTTCAGCCTACACCCTTGTAAATTACGTACATTGTAAAATATGTACATGTACAGATACATTCTGAAATCGCCAATATGTCTCAAGATAAACTGTAGAAAATACATTTGAGGGAGAAGCTATCAAAAGTCGTTCGAGATACTAAACCTCATCAATATGGGTCGAACCTGGGCGCGAGGACACTAGATGATTTTCAACCTGCACCCTTGTAAATCAAGTAGACTAAGAAAAAAAACAGAAATATAATGAAGACCTGAAAAAATAAAAAGGTAAACCCACAAATATCACCTTAGCTTAACTGTCAGCAAAAAAAGAAAAAAGCTCATAGGAGTCGAAATTTTAACAAAATAAAATCTCAAATGAAAAATATTGTTCATACATACAAGCCGCAATACAAAAGATCAAAATAAATAAGCAGAAATATAAAAATTAATGAGAAGATAGCCCTCAAACACGCACACACAACACCAATACTATGTTGGTATAGATTTAACCCTATCACGTCAAATAACAAATATAAAAATAAATGAATTATAGTTCGGAAATTCTAGGATGAGTCCACAAATTGGCCCCAATACAACCTTGTAACGATGTTCAGTAATTTGAATTATTTTATCAACTTTAATATAAGCCTCAATTCTAATAAATAACAAGTTATTTAGGTAAATACATTACATAAGGTTGTATTGGGGCAAATTTGGGAGCTGTCACAGGACTCATCCTAGAATTTCCGAACTATAGTTTAAATAAACCATATTGACAACAGAAACAATTTTATTCATGCAATCATGGAACAATTTTATTCATGCATCATGAATTGAACCCGAAACACCTCAAGTTTAAGTCAAGTGTGTTACCAACTAAGCCACTCAGGTCATAAGTCACTTAACAGTATAAAGTTAGTTGGCCTTAAATGTCCATACTAATTATCATAACTAAAGAAGGTGTCCCACCAGTTTGATTCGATGAATAAAAATGTTAATGACGCAATAATTAATGAGATTCGATTATCTCCCAGTGGGCTACCCCTGCAGATGTTGCAGTGAAGAGGCCATTGTGTGTGTTTTTGCCGGCCGCGGTTCGTTCGCTGGGAACCCCTGGCAGCCGCCGAAGAATAACTTTAATTCATGCGTTTTTTACAACATATTTTTCAATAAGAAGGTATCGTGCAATCTAAGGTCGAGGTCTAAAATAAGAATGCATTTATTTACATATATTTATCATTACGCCATGTCCCTTTACGGTAGGCAGAGACGACATATCTCTACGTCTTTCTATCTGTGTACTCAACTCCACTACGTCCATCCCCATTTCTCATACTTGTTACCTTTCCTGTTATTTAAAATTTCGCCAAATATTTATTTCCCTTCACAATTTCTTGCTCTAAATTAATTTCCGTGTTTCGCCATTTATTCTCCACAATGCTGCCACAAACCATATCAAGATTTCTTTTCAATTTGCCTGTTTCTTTCCTTAGTAAGATACAGGTAAACTCCTAGTTTACTGGGAATACGATAAACGAAAGGGAACAGACCCACGTCCATAAAAAATGTGTCTACATTAAATTACCAGTTGTTTTTTCACAAATCATATATAAATAAACGCAAAAGACATGCATCATTATTCTTCTCATATCACTCCCTTTTCATTCAAAATTAGCTATTTTGAAAGAAGATACAGAAGGAACATTACGAGAAGATGCATGTATGAATGTAAATGAAGCGATAGAAATATAAAGTTATAGGAAAGATTGCCCCTCAGTACTCTTTGCCTATCCCAACAGGAAAATATTACGTCAGAATGCATATTAAATTTAATTGTGTATTTTTAATAACTGTTTTTTTAATATGTTAGACAATCGACCCAAATTAGGATGATTTGTGCCACCAAATTAAAATCATTATATTCGGTGTTAACACTTGCCACCCTGTGATGGATAGCGAGTGACCAGGACTTATATTTTATTTTATTATTCGACGTTTTAATACATAATAAAATTATATTTATAGCTAATTACAAAATATAACCTAGCAGATTTTGCATAATTTTAATTTAAAACATACATTTTTTACTGGACGCTTAGCGTCCAGCACCGTGGCTGGCGGAATTGTTTAGCACAGTAAGGAAAGTGTTAACATAAGTGGCGTCCGTTTTTTTTCAAATTTAAAAATGAGCACCAAAAGTAAAACAAAATGGTAAAGGTGCAAAATGGTATACGTCATTCGAAAATAAAAACTCTGCTCTACAAGATATTGTATTTGCTTTTACGTTACATATATTATTTTATTTGATTACAAGCCTTCAAAATGAAATGTCAAGTAGACGAAAGGGAGCACTTTCGACACCTCCTTCTGTTCGCGTTCAATCGAGGGAATAAAGCTGCCAAAGATCAATTGTCAATCGTTGATTTTTGTTGTTTTCACTCAAAACATGCGGAACCCACGCGCCGAACTTCTGGACTTTTCCCATTGATTTAAGATAGTGGTATACAGTCATGTCATTAAAAAACATATGCTCAGCCAATTCTACGGTGGTTTAAAGGGGATAAGTTGTGTCCGTTTTTTTTCAATTTAAAAATGAGCACCAAAAGTAAAACAATGAATACACTTCATGAATAATATGGTTTAAGCGGCCCTCATCGAAGTCCACTGGTCGTCCGGAATGCTCCATGTCTTTCAGGTCGAAATTATCGTCTTTGAAACGCAAAAACCATCGACGAGCTGTCCTTTCATTCTTAGCATTTCCACCGTATACTTGGCAAATTTCGCGAGCAGCTTTGGCAGCTTTATTCCCTCGATTGAACGCGAACAGAAGAAGTTGTCGAAAATGCTCACTTTCGTCTACTTGACATTCCATTTTGAAGGCTTGTAATCAAATAAAATAATACACGTAACGTAAAAGCAAACACACTATCTTATAGAGCAGAAAATGTTCTTTCGAATGACGTATAACCTTTACCATTTTGTTTTACTTTTGGTGCTCATTTTTAAATTTGAAAAAAAAAACGGACACAACTTATGTTAACAATTAATACAATTAACATATATGAGTCAATATAATACAAGTAATTTAAAAAAAAATTACAATTCTAGACAATTTAAATCTTGAATTGATTAAGCTTAAAAAATCTAACAATCGATCTATAAGTGGAAAAGTTCCACGAAAGAAGAAACGCAACATTCATTGAACGCGGTCAAGATATGGCTTTTAGTAAAAAATGAAATCTGTCTCGCAAAGAATATCCGAAAAATATAGTTTCATCATTCAGAGACCACACTCGCAGACGGAATTCTCCACAATACTCATTCTGTAAAGGTGACTAGCCACCACGCAGTAGCCCGTCCCCAAATGACACATGACATACACCTCCATCTTGTTCTTCTTAAACTTTCTGTAGATTCTCAAGAGTCTACAGAAAGTTCATCACAGGATAATCCTGCAGTAACAGACTCTCAAGAGTCTGTTACTGCAGGATTATCCTGTAATGCTGAGCTGCAGCTATCTTTCCATCGTTTCGTGGGTCTCCCTGGCGGACGTCGTCCATCCGGCACCCCATGCAGAGCTATGTATGAAATTCTTGTAGAATTCATTCTCTGTACATGTTGGTACCAGTATCGTCAACACTGTCATCCCCATCTGACCACATCTTGGACCTCACAGACCTCTCTTGGATTGTGGTGTTCCTTACACGATCACGCAAAGTCTTCCCAGCAATAGCGCGCAGAGTTCTCATTTCCGTTGTCCTTAGCATACTTTTTGTCCTGACAGTGTCCGCCTTCGCTTTGATGCCATATGTGAGGATAGATCGCACACAGGTCTTATAAAGATCATCTTGTTCATTCTTATTATATTAAACCGTGGTTTCAAAAGGATAGAATGTTGTTTAAAATCTTATATAAAAATTGAAAATGTGTAAATAATTCCGTTAGCATGGGCCGTGCGTCGGATCCAGCTATATGGAATTTTTAGTAAGATAATATTTAATCTGCATATACCATCTACTCGTATTATATTGAAAGCCTCTGATGGTATTGTTAAGGATTTTGACTCGAGGATGGCCAGGAGCGGGCCGTACCGACGAGACAGGAGTACCGGGGGTGCTCTAGGGCCGTTTCACCATGAATTAGTGCGGTATTGATGGTTCCGCACAGGAATTCCTCTTCATGTGACGGGATAGGGGTCGAATCCTGGCTAAGGCATTCGTAACATAAACTATTAATATTATCGTTAGGTTAAATAAATATGTCTGAGTCATGTCGTGAAGAATTAAGCGGTTATAAGATCGATTTTAGTTGACGTTAGATTCTTAGAAAAATTACAAATAATTTTATTGATATCATCACAGATGTAAAAAATCATGTGTATTATTTCATTTTAAAGTATTTATCACATTTAATACTTCATTGTAAAAACAATCTGGCGAGCTTATTGCCAGACGGCAATCTCTTCCAACTAACCAGACACACGTAAATAAAGCAAGTTACATGGTCACAAAAAATATTCAAATGATTATTTTTTTATTTTTTTTATTTAAGACTTTTCTTGCAATACAATCTGGCGGGCTTATTACCAGGTGGCAATCTCTTCCAAACAACCAGACAAAAGTAAATGAAGCAAGTTACGTGGTCGCATAAATCATTCAAATGACTATCCATCCCCACGAAATCCATAAACATATACGTGAGAACATGCCCACAAACCCTACAAAGACGAACAATCACCCGAACATTATTTTTCATGTAAAGTGAGATATCATCAATCAAAAGAAAAGGAAGGGATGGTGGAGAGGAAAGGAAAAGAAATATCAGGAATGAAACACGTTATTTTGCTGACTAGAAATTAAGAGTTTTTTCAGTCGCTTCTTAAAGCATGCCAAGGACGGAGCGAGTCTTATATTGGTTTGTAACTGATTCCAGAGTTTCAATGCATGGACAGTAAAGGACGACGTAAAGAAAGAGGAGCGGTGAACTGGAAAGGCCAATAGACAATCTCTGTTTGAGCGTAGCGCTAATCCATGATTGAAAAAACGCTGAAAATTTTCGGCGAGATAAGAGGGTGCGGCGGGACTGTTAAGGATATGATTCAATAGATACAGTATGTGAATTTGGCGTCTATTTCTAACATTCAACCGATTATTCATCTTTATAAAGAACATTTCGGTCTTCAAATGTAGATCGCGCTGGATGGGGACTTATTTTGTCTCCCATAACAGCGTGGGTGGTGGTAGGTTCGAACAGAATTGAACTGAAGTGATTATTCATGTTTATGAAATTTATGGATTTATACATAATAAAAGCAAATTTAAGATATCATCAATCAAAGGAAAAGGAAGGGATGGTGGAGAGGTAAGAGAAATCAGGAATGAAACACGTTATATTACTGAATAGAAATTAAGAGCTTTTTCAGCCGCTTCTTAAAGCGTGCCAAGGACGGAGTGAGTCTAACATTGGTTTGTAACTAGTTCCAGAGTCTCATTGCATGTACAGTAAAGGACGGCGTAAAAAAGGAAGAACGGCGAACTGTAAAGACCAATAAACAATCTTTGTTTGAGTGTAGTGCAAGCTCATGATCAGAAAGTAGCTGAAAATTTTCGGCGAGATAAGAGGGGTCAGCGAGACAGTTGAGGATGTTATACAGAAGAGATAGTACGTGAATTTGCCGTCTATTTCTTGCGTTCAACCAGTTCAGCTCCTTCTGGTATGATTGTACTTTTTCAGGTTAAAAATAAATTTTTGACAAACTTTTTGTAGACGTTATAATTTGTCCAGCTGTTCCTCTCTTATATCCAAATAACAAACGTCCGCATAGTACAAACATCGTAAAGAGCAGATATTATACTAATAAAATATTGGTTTAAGTATGAAGGAATCTTTGCAACACTTTAAGGAAATGAAGGCTGAAGAAGATCATTCGGCTTACTTCATTTATTTGATCTCGCCAGTGTTATCTATTAGCACTCCCAGGTTAACAGTTTTATGTAATGGTAGGGTGTGGGCTGAAAAACATCTGGTGTCCCTGTGGCTGGGTTCGCCCTATATTGGTGGGGTGTATCTTGACCGAGGGGATGTTATTAGATGAGACCAGGCCTTTTGATAGCTTCTGTATTTAATGTATTATCTGCAATTTATGTGTTTTAGAAGTGTTATTTAAATATATTGAGGAACTGAGGACTGCCAATGAGGCTCGCTTGAGACTCCGTAAGATTAATGACTAAGCCATGCTCCTTAGACCATTCGAAGATCAATGCATGTGGCTGAAGAAGAATACTGAAATACAAACAACTTTCACCTTCTCCACATTCATACATCTCGTCATACACATTAATTTATTATTTATATTTCTCTTTTTACTTTCTTTAAAAATCTGGTCCATTTGGTCTATCCACGTTTTCCTCAATCTACCTCTTCCACGCACACCTTACACTTCTGACTTGTATACTCACTTATTAATTCTTTCATCATGAATTCTCTCCACATGTCCAAACCATCTTAAATCTCCTTTTTTTATCTTATTTAAAATATCTATTTTTTCCATGCATTCATTTCTGATGTATAAACCATCTTAAAGCAACTTTCTTCATTACTTAAAATATTTATTTTATCCACGCATTCATGTGTGATATCTTCATTTCACCTTCTTTTAAACATTGACACTCCACATATTTTCCTTAGTGCAGCACACATCTCCACAGCATTAATCGTATCTTTATTTTGCCAAGTTCAAGTTTCACTATCATATGTCAAGGTGAACACTAACCAACTTGGTGTTTTTTTTAATTGCATCTGGATATGTTAAGAAAAATATATTTTGTAAGAAAACTTGGATCGATTCGAAAACGTTCGGGTGAAAACCCAAGCTTTTTACCAAGTAGGCCACGGTGGCTATCAAATATCTGCAAGAATGAACAAGCTAACACATACACTTCTTTACTACTACATTGAAGGCTTCTATGTCCTTGTTCCAGGTAAGGAAACCGCAAGTCTTCTTTACTGCCATGCTGTAGCGCGGTGGAAGAATGTATTGCTCTTCTACCAGTGGGAGGTATGTGTAGAGGTCATCTTCTGTGTGATGACTGATGACGTTACTGTTTTATATCATTTTTGCCTGATACACGCTCTCTGCATAAGTCACGTATTAAGTGGCAATCAGCGCAAAACAATATTTAAAATATTTTTTTTTTTTAAATATCACTTTGTGGCGGAATGCTTTCGAAAGTCTTGCAACAGCTGCCTGGAACGGAAGAGTTAATGTAGAGTTAATTAATTAATAGTAACTAATATAACTCAAATATATTGTTTTGAACTTTTTGAATTGGCTGACTGGATTAAACTCAAATATGATATTGTTTTGAACTTTTTGAATTGACTGACTGGATTAAACTCAAATATGATATTGTTACTCTAATATGATATCTCAAATATGATGTTTTCAGTTGTAATTGAGTGTCACTGTTTGTCAGGTTGATGAGAGCGTGCAACGGGTTTTGTTTTTGTGTAGTCAAAAATCGGAAAGAAGTATCGATTTATTTTGTCATGCTAAATATCCTCAGTGAGATACAGGCAAAAGCCTAGTTTACTGGGGATACGACAAATGAAAGGCAACAAACCCAGATCCATTAAAATTGTATGTCCAAATTAAATAACCTGTTGTTTTTTCACAAATTATGTATATTTCTTGTCATGTGTAATAATAAATAAATAAATAAAGAATAAAATATTGTTTTGAACTTTTTGAATTGACTGACTGGATTAAACTCAAATATGATATTGTTTTGAACTTTTTGATTTGACTGACTGGATTAAACTCAAATATGATATTGTTTTGAACTTTTCGAATTGACTGTCTGGTTTAAACTCAAATATTATATTGTTTTGAACTTTTCGAATTGACTGACTGGATTAAACTCAAATATGATATTGTTTTGAACTTTTTGAATTGCCTGACTGGATTAAACTCAAGTATGATATTGTTTTGAACTTTTTGAAATGATAAACTCCATTTAAAATTCATTGAACCCCATTTATTTTTTTGAGTACTTTGTACTACAAGTTTCCTTAATGCGTACAAGGATCAAACATGACAAATACATTTGAAATATACGAGTACATAAAACAATATTTGGTAGAAACAATGTATGAAATATACGAGTACATAAAACAATTAAAAAATTTAAGACTTATTTGATAGAAACAATGTAGGCTTATTACTATTTATTAAGCTTATTTAATACTTTTATTGCAAATACAATCTGGCAGTCTTATTGTAAGGCGGCAATCTCTTCCAACCAACCAGACAAAAGTAAATGAAGCAAGTTAAAACCAAATGGTAAAGGTTATACGTCATTCGAAATAAAATTTTCTGCTATACAAGATATTGCGTTTGCTTTACGTTACATATATTATTTTATTTGATTACAAGCCTTCAAAATGGAATGTCTAGTAGACGAAAGTAAGCATTTTCGACACCTCCTTTTTTCGCGTTCAATCGAGGGAATAAAGCTGTCAAAGCTGCTCGCGATATTTGCGAAGTGTACGGTGAAGATGCTATGAATTAAAGGACAGCTCGTCGATGGATTTTGCGTTTCAAATACGGTAATTTCGACCTGAAAGACATGAAGCGTTCTGGACGACCAGTGGACTTCGATGAGGACCGTTTAAACCATATTATTAATGAAGATCCCCTTCAAACTATTTTTCATCACCAGTAATGATGCAGTAAAGGAACCTTTGCTTGTGGCCATGCGTAGCTCGATGACGCGCGAGCAAACCAGCAGAAATTGTCGAACGTTGATTTTTGTTGTTTTCACTCAAAACATGTGGAACCCAAGCGTCGAACTTCTGGACTTTTCCCATTGATTTAAGATGGCGGTATATAGTCATGTGACTACAATTCATCTGCTCAGCCAATTCTACGGTGGTTTGAAGGGGATCTTTATGAATAATATAGTTTAAGCGGTCCTCATCGAAGTCCACTAGAGGTGTCGAAAATGCTCACTTTCGTCTACTTGACATTCCATTTTGAAGGCTTGTAATCAAATAAAATAATATATGTAACGTAAAAGCAAACACAATATCTTGTAGAGCAGAAAATTTTCTTTCGAATGACGTATAACCTTACCATTTTGTTTTACTTTTGGTGCTCATTTTTAAATTGGAAAATAAACGGACACAACTTATGTTAACACCTAATATTATACAACTAAATTCACCTAAAATTTAAACGACTATCTGATTTTTATGGCAGTCAGATTGGCTAAAAAACATAATCGTACTTTAGCATAGAAATCTTGATCGTGTGTTTGCAGTTACGGTCGAACCGTTTGAAAGAGATATTTGTATAAATTTGTATAGTTTTTAATATGTGTTTTCTCACGGCATGACAAGATGACAAATTTTTACGACATTTTTAGGCGACGCGTCTGATTTAGCGAACTCTAATTATATCACCGTCATAGAATGTGCGATGAAAGAATGACGGGGTAGATTAAGACTTATTTGTTGGTTGGATCCATTTTGCATATAATCATCTATACATCCTATCATAATCATAAAGGTGTGCAAAAGAATTAAGTGGCAATGGGCCGGACATGTAGCCAGAATTTCAGACTCCCGATGGACTTCCGAAATAATCCAATGGTACTCAAGAGGCATAAAGAGGCCCAGAAGAAGACCGAAGGTACGCTGGATAGATGAAATCAGGAAGCATGGCAGCATCACATGGCATCAACGAGGAAAAAACCGAACTATTTGGAGTCAGCTTGGGGAGATCTTCATCCAGCAGTGGATCGACCCTGGTTGACAATGATGATAATGACGATGACATCCTATCAGGAATACAGGACTCCCATAAACCACAAATTGCCATGATATCCCAAAAAAAAACAAAGTTTCTTAAAAGTTGCTATTCAAATATCTCCGTGGTTAGTTGGTACGACACTTATCTCCTAATCCGGAGATTACGTGTTCGATCCTCGTTGAATCAAAGATTAAAAAAAATATGATTCCAGCCTGGTTTTCCCTTAAGGTCTTTTGAACATTTTTCTGATAGGCTGGAAGAGATTACTACATAACAACGAATGTGTAATAGAATAAAATGTCTTATTCTTTAAGTACGTGGAAAAGATAGACAGAGGAAAATTTGGCTGGATCAAATTGGCCAGATTTTGAAAGAAGGTAAAGTGAGAAAGTATGAATAATAGAAGATTGTGCATGATAAGATGACGACCTCCATGGCCTGGTGGTAAGACACTTGTCTGCCGATCCGGAGAATGCGGGTTCGATCCCCGCTGGAACCCAGATTTTTTTTAAAATAGGATTCCAGTCTGGTTAACACTTAGGGCCTATAAAAACATATTTCTGGTTGGTTGAAAGAGATTACCACATGGCAATAAGGTCGCCAGGTTAAAAACAAAAATAAGATGTATGAATGTGGAGGAGGTGAAAGTAGTGTGTTTGGATAGAAGAGTTTGGAGATCTTTTCGCTTTGCCTACTCCGTAAGGGACACGGCGTAATGATACGTATGTATTTTTTTAACAGGCAATCCACCCAAGCTAGAATGATTGGGCAACGAAATTTAAATCATTATGTAATTTTAAAAAATGACAATTCTAGACGATTTCATAGTTCCACTGATTAATTTCAAAAAATTTAACAACCGATTTATAAGGTTGCTTTATACCAGAAGGCATTGAACGGGTTGAATGTTAGAAATAGACGCCAAATTCACATACTGTCTCTATTGTATAATATCCTTAACTATCCCTCCCGCCCCCTCTTCTGTCGTCCAAAAAATTCAGCGTCTTTACAATCATGAATTAGCGCTATGCTCAAACTGAGATTATTTATTGGCCTTTTCAGTTCATCGCTCGTCTTTTTTTACGTCGTCCTTTACTGTCCATGCAGTGAGACTCTGGAATCAGTTACAAACCAATATAAGACTCGCTCTGTCCTTGGCATGCTTTAAGAACCGACTGAAAAAAACTCTTAACTTCTAGTCAGTAAAATAGCGTGTTTCATTCCAATATTTTTTTCTTTTCCTTTCCTCTCCACCATCCCTTCCTTTCCTTTTGATTGATGATATCTCACTTTATATGAAAAATAATGTTCGGGTGATTGTTCGTCTTTGTGGGGTTCGTGGGCATATGCTCACGTATGTGTTTACGTATTGCGTGGGGATGAATAGTCATTTGAATGATTTATGCAACCATGTAACTTGCTTAATTTACTTTTGTCTGGTTGGTTGGAAGAGATTGCCAACTGGCAATAATCCCGCCAGATTGTATTTGCAATAAAAGTGTTTAATAAATACATAAATAAGTAGAAAAGTTCCACGAAGAAAGAAGAAACGCAACATTCATCGAACTCAGGAAAAATATTCGCTTTAACTAAATCAACCATGTCTTGCAAAGGACAACCGAAAAATACACGGTCAATAGTTTTATCATCCAGACCACACTCATAGCCGGGATTCTATATACATATAACAAGTTTATTGCAACACAACAATAACGTCCAGCCTATACAACGAAAAGTGTAATACCTACTACTGTAAATTATAATCGACAGACAATATCAACTGTTGGTTCAAGAATAAATGTTTTTGTGACTCATTGACCTTGTTTCCTATCGCTATACACCTTAAATAAATAACCTTAAAAAACAAGCTTTAATTATTTATTAACATGTTAACCCTTTTAAGTCCGATGTTAAAAAAATGAGAAATATGTTTATTTTGCATTTTGGGTCGTTTAAAAAGGACCCCGAATAATATTTAGTTAAATATAATAAAGGAATGTCGAGCGACGGGGCGTCCTGGATACGATCATAAATTTTATAATTCTTAAGCGATATTATAAACCGATTTTACGATCGGTTAAAATCGCAAATTTCATTTTGTCCATCTTTCGCCTTTTTTCTTCTTCATTTGTATTTTATTTGCTAAATCGTTATTTTTTTTTGTCTTAGTTGCAATATTATGACCGGCACATTTTTTTATTGCGTCTTTCAAAGGTTATGACGCCTGTAAAATCTAAATGTTTAAATTCGTTTAAAATTTATAAACTTAAGACATCCATACGTAACATCACGCTATTTCTATGTCGGGTAGGCAGAGAGGACTGATCGCTAGACTTCCCTTTCTTGACACGCATCCTTCGCCTCTTTATTTATTCATTTATTTTATAAAGCTTTCATGTACATTTTAGACCCGATTGCATTTCTAGCTTCTTCTTCTTCACCATGTGCTCAATGCTATGCTCAATGCGTCGTGGTTCTCTACTATGTCTTGAACTCGATTCCTGTCTCCATCCGTCAATGCTGGAAAGCAAAGCTGTGCCGTGGAGTTTGTTTATTAACCCTTCCTTCCCTGTGATGTGTAACTAGTACACATTGCTTCTAAAAACTTTACTATCTCTATAAATATAATAAATACTGGGTTCAGATTTTATGCATTCCCCCGTAATACATTTACGCATTGAATGAAAACAATAATATTAATAATAATTAGCTCTTATCGGCCACATCAGAGATATTTTGTGAAAATCGGGAATAAATTCACCAATACAATCAAACGTGTGCCAGTGTGCGACGTAAGTATTTTAATTCTAAAAAACCACTATGGGTGAGGAAGCGACGATATTAACGTCTCACTCTCGCTCTACTTCGGTATATGGGAATGCAAGAAATAGAATCTCAGTTCGCTATTGTGTTACTTCCTTCAAGGTTTAACATACAAGTGTTAGTCCGTCTCAGGTCTCAGTAGTTCTCGGGCATCTATTTGAGGTGGTCTCTTTGTCCGTTTTGTGAACATCGGCCGATATTTTTTTCATGTTTTCAGCAATTAAATTTCAATTATTATCACTTTCGACTTTAAATTTAATTAATTTAAGCGATTGGCTATGAATATTATTAGTTTATCTTCACCTGACGATGAAGACGGTGGTCTTCGAAACCGGTTGTAAACTTAATACCTGTGGTGAACACAAAAATATAAAATGAGTGTTTTATTCACTTATTTTTCCTTTTACATAAAACATGGCACCACAAAGTGAAACTATAGTCTCTTCGAAGATTCAAGGCTTAATTTCGTATTGTGTCATACATTGTAACTCCATATACTCGACTACTCACATTTATATTATATACATATATTCGTCTTTCTTCATTGATTCGTTCTACAGTTCTTTTTAATCTTAGTCCATTGATAACATGTTGTAATATTACATATTTAATCTTAGTAATTGTACATATTACTTTCGTTGTATACATTACAGCCTGGCTGGTTCTACGTAATATGCTAATCACTTCCAACAAAACAGAAAGGTGTTAAAAAGCCTTCAGGGAAAACATGACATAAACGCTTTTTTTCTTTAAAAATAACTGTGTTCAGCACCGATACAACATATACAGTGTTTTTTTAAACAGACAGAATCGGGGAAGTACCTAATCTACTGACCACAGCCACTACCTTCCTATCCTTACACTCAACTTATTAGTGTGTATATTTATTTTGCCAGTATACGAACATTCAAAGCAAGGTGAGGATATACAAGACCTGTGTCCACCCCATAATGACATACGGCATAGAGTCCAGAGCCGACACTGTCAGAACCAAAAATCTCTTTCGAACCAGCGAAATGAAGGTACTCAGGAGTATCGCTACGAAACACAGAAATCCGAAGAATGTGCGAAGTTGAAGATATTGTCAGATGGGGACAACAGAGAAGAAGGTTCTGGAACGAACATGTATCCAGAATGGCGGAATCAAGAACCGTAAGAATGGACAGGGACAGTATCCCCCAAGCAAGCAAACCTCCAGGACGACCTCCCAAAAGGTGGAAAGACAGCTGGCAGTCGACGTCACAAGAGGGAAACGATGATGCAGGACCATAACAGGTCAACAGGGCTAAAATAAGAGGAGGAAGAAGAAGAAGATTTATTTGGCAATATTTTAAATCTGCCAATAATAGTTGGTGCAAGTCCTGAATAAGGCTAGTCGGTAAGACGTCTATCTTCCAGCCAGGAGGTTACGGATTCAATTTTCCCTGGAAACCAGTTTACAAAATAAAGGTTTTCAGTCTGGTTTCATTTAAGGCCTCATAAACATATTTTTTTTTAACCTTGCGAGTTTATTGGCATGTGGCAATCTCTTCCAACTAACCAGAAAGCGGTTTTTATAGGCCCTAAATGTTAAAAAGACTGGAATCTTATTTTAAAAAATCTGGGTTCCAGCGGGGATCGAACCCGCAACCTCTGGATCTGCAGACAAGTGTCTTACCACCAGGCCACGGAGACATCTTCCTGGTTCGTTGGATGAGATTACCTAATAATTCCACAAGGTTGTACTGTATACGAATAAAAGTGGCACAAGTGATTCTTTAGAGCAGTGGTTCTTAAACCTTTTCGAAGTCAAGAAGCAGTTTTGATTATTAAAAAAAATTGTGGAGCCCCAAAATCATCCAAGCCATAAAACTAACAAAAAAAATGCATGAACGTTACTTTTAATTTAAAAATAAAAATTACAGATAAAAAAAATGCATGAACGTTACTTTTTTTTTTTTTTTTCACCTGGCGAGTTTATTGCCATGTAGTAATCTCTTCCAACTAACCAGAGAGATGTTTTTATAGGTCCTAAGTGTTAACCAGACTGGAATCCTATTTAAAAAAATCTGGCATCCAGCGGGGATCGAACCCGCAACCTCTGGATCGGTAGACAAGTGTCTTACCACCAGGCCACGGAGGTCGTCTTTTAAATAAAAATAAAAATTAAAGATAAAAAATGCATGAACGTTACTTTTAATTAAAAATAAAAATTACAGATAACAAAAAATGCATGAACGTTACTTTTAATTAAAAATAAAAATTACAGATAACAAAAAATGCATGAACGTTACTTTTGATTAAAAATAAAAACTACAGAAAAAAAATGCATGAACGTTACTTTTAATTAAAAATAAAAATTACAGATAGCAAAAATTCATGAACGTTACTTTTAATTAAAAATAAAAATTACAGATAACAAAAAACTGTATGAACGTTACTTTTAATTAAAAATAAAAATTACAAATAACAAAAAATGCATGAACGTTACTTTTGATTAAAAATAAAAATTATAGATAGCAAAAAATGCATGAACGTTACTTTTAATTAAAAATTACAGATAACAAAAATGCATGAACGTTACTTTTAATTAAAAATAAAAATTATAGATAACAAAAAATGCATGAACGTTACTTTTGATTAAAAATAAAAATTACGGATATCAAAATATGCATGAACGTTACTTTTAATTAAAAATAAAAATTACAGATAGCAAAAATGCATGAACGTTACTTTTAATTAAAAATAAAAATTACAGATAACAAATAACTGTATGAACGTTACTTTTAATTAAAAATAAAAATTACAGATAAGAAAAATGCATAAACGTTCATTTTAATTAAAAATAAAAATTACAGATAACAAAAAATGCGTGAACGTTACTTCGATCAAATGTTTCATATTTGACGGAGTACTTGTAACATGCTTGCGGAGCACCGGTTAAGAACCACTGCTCTAGAACATTGCTATATTTGAACGCGATATGTTTAATATTACTACGGATACCCTGGACGGATATGGTCAGCAACACGAGGGTTCTTCAAAGAGCCAAAGTTGATAGAGAGTTGCTGACTAATGTTAAAATCCGAAAGGTGTCCTACTTGGCTCGTACTTAGAGGAGCAAAGTACAAATTACTGCACCTAATCAACCATGGCAAAATAGAGGGTCGAAGAGGTGATGGCAGGAGGCAAATCTCCTGGCTCCGCAATATACGTGATTGGACTGGTATAAGGAGCGTTGGGGATCTTTTTCGGGCTGCTGGGGACAAAGATGCCTACTCTCAGGTGATAGTCAACGTTGGAGGGACCTGACATGACACTGGGAAGAACATGTTTAATATTAGTAGAGTCGAGTCCCAAGTTATAGTATATTTGAGGAGAGTTAGCTTTCTAAACGGCGCTATATAAATTGTCCTTTTATTTTCATTATTAACTGTTGCCAATACTTAGTTCCACTTTGTGGCTGCTTAACCCATAAAAATTCCTTAGCTCATTCTTCATTCTATTTAGCATATTCCACCCATCAGAAAAGAATGAAAAAGAAACTACAAACGCAATAGAGAATCCGCTCCCAGAAAACACGTGTAGAATACTGTTTTCTATCCCTGTCTTATAAACAGGGCTAGTACTAGGTAAAGTGTCACCCATGCACATACATTTTAGTCAGCAAGTAAAATAAATGCTTGTTATCCATTTTGTACAAGTTCTGGATAAAAAAAATATATACCGAATTCAAAACACGATTGCGTAAAGGTTAATTTTAATTTTGTTTTTTTTTTTACTTTCACAGTCTAGCAGTTAGAATACACTCTAATCAAGCGTGTAACCCAGGTTCGATTTCTGAAGATGCACTTCTAGACTAGTTTTATTCTTATCATATC
This sequence comes from Odontocerum albicorne, assembly GCA_949825065.1. Taxonomy (NCBI): domain Eukaryota; kingdom Metazoa; phylum Arthropoda; class Insecta; order Trichoptera; family Odontoceridae; genus Odontocerum; species Odontocerum albicorne. The sequence goes on along the minus strand of OX463866.1, from coordinate 4,762,663 downwards.
ATAGACTGTTTTATATCATAATTTGTGTTTGTGTTACTTATTTAAAAAAAAACAGATGTGTGAGACTCTCGCGTGGTAGAAGTGAAACTTCTTAGCTCCTAGGAAAAGTTGATTTTATGCATTGCTTTTTTTCCATTTGCTATCGATTTTCAGTATTTTTTTTTTAGGATTAGGAAATGGTTATGTGGAATTTAATTCAAGAAAATCTCTCTTAATTGAACTAAAAAAAAATATTTTTTTAAATTTTTAATAACAAAAAATAATAATTTTAATAATAATATTATATAATTCACTTAATAATATTAAATTTATATTTTATAATATTAAATATATTAATATTTTTATATTATTATTGTTAATTATTAAATTTATTATTTTTAAATAATTATTTATTTATTATTATATTATTTTTATTATATTATATTATTATATTAGTTAATTAAAATATAATAATAATATAATTATTAATATTATAATAACATATATCAATAAAGGTAAAGATAGGAAAACCATTTAGACAGTCGATCGGAGCGTGGTTGTTATTGCGACAGGAGTTTGAGTACTTGGGCTTTCAGGATGAATGACGAGTGGGAAGGATTTGTGTGAGCTCGTGAGTGTGGGTTTCTTCTTGTTGTTTTAATTTTGGTTGTTTTTGTATTTGTGTTTCTGTGTATTTTTTTGTTTTAATTTAAATTTTTATTCTTATGATTGTGTGCGGTATATTGTGGGATGAATATTTTTGATCTTTCTGGAGTGATGATGTGTGAGGAGTTGAATTTCGCAAGATGTTTCCAGTTGTGGTTGAGTGTCACTGTTTGTCAGGTTGATGAGAGCGTGCAACGGGGTTTTGTTTTTGTGTAATCAAAAATCGGAAAGAAGTATCGATTTATTTTTTCATGCTAAATATCTTCAGTGAGATACAGGCAAAAGCCTAGTTTACTGGGGATACGACAAATGAAAGGCAACAAACCCAGATCCGTTAAAATTGTATGTCCAAATCAAATTACCTGTTGTTTTTTCTCAAATTGTGTATATTTCTTGTCATGTGTAATAATAAATGAATAATAAAAAAAAGTATATTATTATTGTATAATTATACGAGTATATTAAATATAAATTATATATTAAATAAATATTAAATAAAACAAAATAAAATATTTTAACATGAAATAAAATTCATAAATGTATTAATATAAAAGTAATATATAACAAAAAATATAATTTTTAATAATGAATAATAGTAATTTTAATAATAAATTATAATTTTAATAATAAGTTAATACTAAGTCTACATGCTTCCATAATGTATGTATAGTTCAGAGCAAAACTGCATTTAAATATATTGAGAATTCTTAGTTTATTGCCACCCCTTGCACCGCAAACATTGCGTCTAAAAAAGGTAGTCCTGCCTAGACCGCTATGGGAACCCGGCCCAAACGGGATGCAAGATAACCCCATACCATCCCTTTGAGACGATCTGCATACCACGGATGTTTGAGACCCGCAGCGGCGCAGCTTAGATCATTCGTGCCACCATAATTTCTGGATCTACGGGGGTTGCGGGTTCGACTCCCGTCAAAACCAAAATTAAAAAATATATATTAATTTTTCTACAAATATTTGAAAACTGTGATCAAGGAATTAAATCACTTTGTCACAGGCCTTGCTTAGTAAACTTACTTACATACCATTTCCCTGGTGGGAGAGGTAGAGATGACAGAGCGCCAGACTTTCCTATCTCGCCAAACATCCTTAGCCTCTTTTACGTCCTTACACTTTCTCACACAACTTCTACGATTTCTTCGACTTTCTACGTTTCCTCTTTTCAGAATATCATTCACTTGAACCAACCACACTTTCCTTGGGTTTCCTCTTACCGTATCCGAATTAGTTTTTCGGACATATTGAAGAGCGTATTCGGAAGATAATATTTTTTTCGGACCCAGTAATCGAGTCTTCGAGCTTAGAACTTTTGGAGAATGCACGAAACTCGCGTTTCGCATTGTTCGACGCGTACGAATATTATTACCAGATGAACTCTTTTTACCAGACTCGCACGCTTTTTTTGGTACTATCGAGAATCGAATCGGAAACCCCTGGGTAAAAGTCAATAATATAACTACTAGGCTACGGACATGATCTAACGGTAAGTCTTCACGGTAAACATGCAGACGCCCCATGTTCTATTCGTGACAGATTTCATTCTGGACTTGTTTTACTATAAGACCATTTTACTTCTGAATTTACCTTTTCCTGCAACTCTGTACGATGCATTTTTATATGGCTTAAAAAACAACATAAAAATAGCGCTTTATCAAACCTTGCCCGATGAAACACTGCAGCAGATTAAACCTGTCGGTCGTCTTGGAAGTTTGATCTCTTTGACATCGAATGATTTGATCTGGCAAGACTGTGTATTTTTTAAAGTGTAACAGCTTACACACACATTCGTCTTCTATCCACATGATGGCTGACAAACACAGTCGATCACGAAGGATATCCTATCGTAAATTATCAATTCTATTTAATATTTATAGTTAAGGCGTTAGGTGTTACAGACATCAACAGTAAGATGGAAGTGAGGCGATTGAGATGGTATGGGCACGTTTGACGCAGAACACCCAATCACATTGTGAACCAAGCCATCTCCATGGATCTTCCTCGAATAACAACCAAGGGAAGACCAAAGAATTCATGGGTGGTGCAAAAAGATAACCTGATGCAGAGGCACGGCTTGGGAGGCGTAGTCCGGGACAGAAGAGCATACAACCTGAGGACGAGGAGAGCTGACCCCAACAGTCTTCGCAGACAGTGAGTTGAGATGGAGCCAGGGAGAAGACAAGAAGATTTATAGTTAAGGCGTTAACACTGTTGAGGTTTGAAGATGTTAAATATTTTTAAGTAAAATACTGTTTATTCTACTTTATATAACGGTATAACCCTACCGGTTTCAAGGTTTTTGCCTCATCATCAGGGGAGCAAAAAAAGAGTTATGTTACAATAAATAAAATAAACAGTTTTTTTAAACAATTTTCAAAATACTAATTCGCTTTTTACAAGATCTATCAAGACTGTGTACTTTTTGAAGTGTAACAGCTTGCACACACATTCATCTCCTATCCACATAATGGCTGACAAACATAGTCGATCACGATTTAATTTGGACATACAATTTTAATGGATCTGGGTTTGTTGCCTTTCATTTGTCGTATTCCCAGTAAACTAGGCTTTTGCTTGTATCTCACTGAGGATATTTAGCATGAAAAAAGAAATCGATACTTCTTTCCGATTTTTGATTACACAAAAACAAAACCCCGTTGCACGTTCTCATCAACCTGACAAACAGTGACACTCAATTACAACTGGAAACATCATGCGAAATTAAACTCCTCACACATCATCACACCAGAAAGACCAAAAATATTCATCTCACAATATACCGCACACAATCATAAGAACAAAAATAAAAAACATACAGAAACACAAAAACAACAAAATTTAAAACAACAAGAAGAAACCCACACTCACGAGCCCACACAAATCTTTTCCACACGTCATGCAAAATCCTGGCGCAATAACAACCACGCTCCGATCGACTGTCTAAATGGTTTTCCTACCTTTACCTTTATTGAATTCGGCACGCCATTGTACGTCATGGGAGCCAAATAAGCATATTGCCTTTGGGCAAAAGAGGTTTTAACTCTAGGGATGGTGAACATTTCATTAGTTGACATGCGTGTCATGTGTCTCTGCTGAGTCTGCATTTTCCCTTCCTCTCGATGGTAGTGCCAGAGAATGGATTTGAGATGCATATGATATTGTAAACTATCAATTCTATATAATATTTATAGTCAAAGCGTTAACACTGTTGATGTTTAAATACATTTTTTTTTAAAGTAAAACACTGTTTACTTTATATAACGGTATAACCCTACCGGATTCAAGGTTTTCGCCTCATCGTCAGGGGAATAAAAAAAAGAAGAGTGGTGTTAAGTAAAGTAAACAGTTTTTTTATAAAACAATTTTCAAAATACTAATTCGATATTTGAACTGTAAAAAAAACGATTCCCACATTGTTCCTTTTATATGGTCACTCCAAGAATGCTTCAATCACTGAATGATTAAGTTATGCAGTGGCGGGGCTTATCAGAGATACATTTGTTGGGGTCTGAATGGGTGTTCCTCTGTTAGTTATCCGTAGTTTTAAATGTTAACTATTACACAACAACAACGGTAACTGCTTAACCATTTTAGTTAACTTTTTCGTCATTTGTTAGTTAATTCATTTGTTTCTTCAATTCATTTATTTATGCAGGTTATCACAGAAAAATTATAAACATTCTTTGAATGACTATACTTAAGAAAATGTGGGATGATTCCTGTGACATTTGAAATGTCATGTCTCAAAGGGATGGGATAAAATCGTTTTTTTTTACAAATCTAATCGTTTTTTTTATAAATCGAAAACTTGTTTTTGTCTAGACTGACGTTTTAATTCCTAATTTTCATTATACTGACTTTCTAATGTATTGTATGATTTGTATCTATCTTTAAATAGGCCAAGATCCACTATGAATTAATACTAATTACGAACATTTAATTTTAGGTATAAAAAATCGAAAATCCATTTATCTTATACCCCATCCCTAGCCAATGCGGACTAACGTAGTGACTTTTGACAAACGTCACCAAATATTATTTGATTTTAACAAACCGCAACATTTTCGCTAATTTGTAACAAGATGTATTAATTTGTCATTATTGTTAGTTTTATGTATTGTACGAGTATTTACCTAAATAACTGGCTATTTATTAGAATCGAGACTTATATTAAAGTTGATAAAATAATTAAAATTACTGAACGTCGTTACATGATTGTATTGGAGCAAATTTGTGAACTGTCACAGGGGCCATGCTACAATTTCTCAAGTATAGTCAGTATCTGTTAAAGTATGTCTAAGATAAAAACTTCAAATTAAAAAAGACAGGCGTAGAATTTTTTAATTATCGCAAGTTCTCAAATTGATGAGGTAACGGCCGTGTGGTTACGCGCTGGACTTCCGTGAAGAAGGTCGTTGGTTCAAGCCTCGCGCTGGGCTATGCCCCTCGAATAACAGTTACATTTTTTCCGCTTAGTATTCGGGGGTGTAAGGATACTTATGATTTTGGTCACATCTATTATTTAAAAAAAAATAGGAGATACGAGTAATATGCTGTTCTGGTTCATGCAATACTGATAACGTGGAATCGTTAACATCACAAATTTTTCGTTTTGGTATTTGGGCGCATTATCTTTCAATGGCTGCTCTTAATTCATTAACTGCCGGTCTTGTGCCATAAACTTTAGTTTTGATGAGTCCTCATAAACAATGTCATTTGACACGAGGTCTGGGCAGGGCGTGAGGTATTCAATGCTACATCTATGTCCAATCCATCTGTTCGGCAATTTTTCACCAAGACAGCCCCTCACATTACATCACGATGGTAGTGGGTAGTTACATCATTTTGCTGGAAATAAAGGTCCTCCTAATCCCTTAACTCCTCACGAATGCGTGGCATTAACAAATTTCTGCAGCAAGTTCAAGTAAACGGCACTGTGTAAAAGTGTGTATGCATATTTTTGGGCACCCCATATTTTTCTTACCATTATTGCTTAGGATGTGTTTAGGATGTCTGCAGGATTCTCTGTCATCTCTATTCAGCATCCTCCTCCAATTGGTTATATCCAGTGAGTGGCAGTTATATTGCATTGTATGCTATAACATACATACTAATCATCATGCCATTTTCTTGCTGGAGGTAGGCAGAAAGGACTAGACTTCCTATCTTAACATACATATTTCGCCGCTTCCACATTCAAACTTAAACTGATCGTACAATTTTCCTTATTTTTCCTTCTTCTTCTTCCTGGCACTGTCTCAACTCATTGCCTAGATAGGCTGTTGGGATCGGCTCTTCTCGTTCTCAGGCTGTATGTTCTTCGGTTCTAGATATCGCTTTTATCTAGGCCGTTTCTCTACAGGATTTTGGAGTATTGAGTTATCCAGGAGTTCTTTGGTCTTCCTCTGGACGACTGTCGAGGAAGATCCACATACATTGCGTGCTTTACAGTATGGTCTGGTGGTCTCCGTATTACGTGCCCGTACCATTTCAGCTGTCGCTCTTCCAGCTTACTGTTTATGTCAGTTACCCCCAGGCTACCACGAATGCGTGAGCTCTTAATTATTTCTTTCATTGATATTCCTGCCGACAACCTAAGCGTTCGCATTTCTGCTGTTTCAAGTTGCCTAGAGTAGGAGTTGTACATAGTCCAGCATTCTGAGCCATACATAATTGCGGGTTTAACGATAGTCTGGTATACCTTTCCTTTCAGTTTTATAGGCATTTTTAGGTCACACAAGATTTTGGGTCACACAAAATTCACATTTCCCTTATTTTTCCTTCTTTCACAATATTATCAATTTGATCCTACGATACTATTCCTGGCCTTCTTCTATTACGCCTTTCACTTATATTTGCACTATATATTTGTTTTGTTAGTTTTTCTTTATTAATTCGTTCCACATGCCTAAACCATCTCAGCGAGCTCTTTTTCATCTAACATATTCTTATTATTCTTATTTAACACTTTTATTGCAATACAATCTGGCGGGCTTATTGCCAGGCGGCAATCTCTTCCAACCAACCAGACCAAAAGTAAATGAAGCAAGTTACGTGGTCGCATAAATCATTCAAATGACTATCCATCCTCACGAAATCCATAAACATATACGTGAGAACATGCCCACGAACCCCACAAAGACGGGGAATCACCCGAACATTATTTTTCATATGAAGTGAGATATCATCAATCAAAAGGAAAGGAAAGGATGGTGGAGAGGAAAGGAAAAGAAAAATCAGGAATATAACACGTTATTTTACTGACTGGAAATTAAGAGTTTTTTCAGTCGCTTCTTAAAGCATGCCAAGGACGGAGTGAGTCTTATATTGGTTTGTAACTGATTCCAGAGTCTCACTGCATGGACAGTTAAGGACGACGTAAAGAAAGAGGAGCGGTGAACTAGAAAGGCCAATAAACAATCTCTGTTTGAGCGTAGCGCTAATCCATGATTGGAAAGACGCTGAAAATTTTCGGCGAGATAAGAGGGTGTGGCGGGACAGTTAAAGATAGTATACAATAGAGACAGTATGTGAATTTGGCGTCTATTTCTAACATTCAACCAGTTCAATGCCTTCTGGTATGAAGTTATATGATCGTACTTTCGTAGGTTGAAAATGAATCTTAGACACACATTTTGAAGACGCTGTAATTTGTCCAGCTGTTCCTCTGTAACATTCAAGTAACATACGTCCGCATAGTCCAGAATCGGAAAGAGCAGAGATTGTACGATTAAAATTTTGGTTTTAGTTGGTAGGAATCTTTGTAACACTTTAAGGGAATGAAGGCTGAAGAAGATCCTTCGGCTTACCTCATTTATTTGATCTCGCCATGAGAGAGTGTTATCTATTAGCACTCCTAGGTTTTTAATAGTTTTATGTAATGGTATGATAGAGCCATCAAGTAATATTGGAGGAAGTAAGCCAGTGTTGAATTTACTGAGAAGCTGAGGGCTGCCAATGAGGATCGCTTGAGACTTATTTATGAGTAAGCCATGTCATATCACACCACCCTTAAATTTACATTCATCCCATATCACTTCATTCCGTATTCTGTCATACATTCTCATCGCATATATTCTCTTAAGTACATGTATTCTACAGCACTTATTTAGCGCTTTTCAGTATTTTTATTCAAGACGTTTAACTCCCATACATCAAATGTGTGTAGGGAATACCGTCGTCTCTGAATATTGTCAACACGCACGGTCAATGACCGACGAACCAACCTTCGCACATGCCCAAAGGTCGCATACCAGAACATTAATATTGTTTACCCGCAAATACTATTTACGACACATTCCACAGTAGAAAGAGAACACATCACGCAGTCTCGCCGTTTCGCCAACAAATATTCTACCCACTATATTATTAGCAACGTCTGCGACCACCTCTGCACGCACAGGAGTGAGATAAAAATATATTGCGAACGCATTCACGCGCCCCGTTCTGAAATTGTATATATACCTACTTATCGATAAATAAAGAGCACTTATTATTAATCATTTGACCATTCATCGCTGTTTACTATTCATTGATTATTCACTCTCACTTTCCGCATTGCTAATCGAGGTTTTTTTATTTAAATACCAAACAACAATCATAATCATCAGCACGTCCAACTAGGACATCCGCTAAAGGTGGTTCTAAAGACTTTTGTAGGATCTCATCGTTACAGATTTTCATATTGTCCGGTTCGAGTATATGATATATGATTGAATGCTCCTTGACTTTGTTTCCTATCATCACATGCCATATAAGTATAATAATCCCTCTTAACTCTTCCATCGTCTTAAAAAATACTAAAATAAATTATCTTGTTTGTGCTCCTCTGATGATGAGGTGAGAACCTTGAAACATGTAAGGCTATACCGTTACATAAAGTGGAATAAACTAAATATAATGTCTTAAAACCTCCACAGTACTAATGCCTTAACTATAAATAATATATTTAAAATAAATTTATTATATTTTTTGTAACTCAAGAAACAAACAGACAAAAAAACGGAAAGATGTGTGTCAGGATTAAATTAAGCAGACATATGTTCTCTCTGCCTAACCCAATAGATATATGGCGCGTTGGTGATGATAATTTTGACTTCAGCCATTACAAAACTGGAATATCAAATTTTTACATTTTATTTATCATCTTAAATCCATTGACGTTGTAGAAAACAACTTTGTAAAAGGGACAAAAAAAAGCGAACCCAGCACGCCTAATTGAATACAGATGATCAGAATTGAATTAATATTGTTGTGTCAGATATAGCAGGGGACCGGGGTTCGATCCTTGCGGCACTCCGAGTTTCACCCAGATTTTTTTTTCAATGTGGATAAACGTATTTGCTTAAAAAATCCAACCCACGTGTTTTCACTTGTTTATTTTGATTTTCAACCTAAAAAACCTTCCATTGTGTGTTATAGATAGCCACTACATTAAATAAGGCCCGCAACGAAAAGGTTTCATTCCTTAATCATTTATATGCAATGAAAAGGTTTCATTCTTTAATTATTTATATGCAATGAAAATGTCTCATTCCTTAATCATGTATATGCAATGAAAAGGTTTCATTATTTAATCGTTTATATGCAATTAAAAGGTTTCATTCCTTAATCATATATATGCAATGAAAAGGTTTCATTCTTTAATCATTTATATGTAATGAAAATGTTTCATTCTTTAATAATTTATATGCAATGAAAAGCTTTCATTCTTTAATCATTTATATGAAATGAAAAGGTTTTATTCTTTAATCATTTATATGCAATGAAAAGGTTTCATTCTTTAATCATTTATATGCAATGAAAATGTTTCATTCTTTAATAATTTATATGCAATGAAAAGCTTTCATTCTTTAATCATTTATATGCAATGAAAATGTTTAATTCTTTAATCATTTATATGCAATGAAAAGATTTGATTCTTTAATCATTTATATGCAATGAAAAGTTTTCATTCTTTAATCATTTATATGCAATGAAAAGGTTTCATTCCTTAATCATTTATATGCAATGAAAAGGTTTCATTCCTTAATCATTTATATGCAATGAAAACGTTTCATTCTTTAATCATTTATATGCAATGAAAAGGTTTCATTCTTTAATACAATCTAAAAAACCTACCATTGTGTGTTATAGAGAACCACTACATTAAATAAGGCCCACAATGAAAAGGTTTCATTCCTTAATCATTTATATGCAGTGAAAGGTTTCATTCCTTAATACAATCTAAAAAACCTTCCATTGTGTGTTATAGAGAACCACTACATTAAATAAGTCCCAGAATGAAAAGGTTTCATTCCTTAATTATTTATATGCAATGAAAAGGTTTCATTCCTTAATACAATCTAAAAAACCTTCCATTGTGTGTTATAGAGAACCACTACATTAAATAAGGCCCACAATGAAAAGGTTTCATTCCTTAATCATTTATATGCAATGAAATGGTTTCATTCCTTAATCATTTATATACAATACATATACAATACACAAATTTTTGACGCGATAGGCAGTGAGGATAAATGACCAGACTTTAATAATAATAATAATAAATACAGGTTTATTGATAGCAACATAGTATGTACATAATATATTGAAATATACTTCAAGAACACATAAATTGGAGAGAATAAATTAAAGACAGAAGCTATCAAAACGTTTGGTATCATCTAATAACATCCCCCCGGTCAAGATATACCCCACCAATATCGGGCGAGCCCAGCCACGGGGACACCAGATGTTTTTCAGCCCACACCCTTGCAGATGTACTGCACTTGCACTTTTATAACTCGACACACATTCTTGGACTCATCTTTCAAAATATCATTCCCTTAATCCAATCATACTCTCTACGGTCTTCCTCTACCCTGCCTTCCACTCTTATTAGCATTATATATTAGGTCCTTGCATATGAAATTGGCGTATTGTTTGGGAGGAACATAAAGTTGATTTTTTTTTAATATAATATATTTATTTAATCAAAGTATGTACCATTGCTATCTATGCACTTTTGCCATCTCATAGGTAGTTCATCGATCCCTTTACTAAAAAAACCATTCGGACGGGAATCAATAAAATCTTTGAAGTCGGTCTGGACTGCCCCATCGGAGTTGAATTTTTTCCCTTGCAAGAAGTTATCCAAATTTCGAAAAAAATAGTAATCTGTCGGGGCAAGGTCCGGAGAGTACGGTGGATGTCTTAGACATTCCAATTGAAGCTCTTCTAATTTGGTAGCCGTCTGTTGTGCAGTGTGTGGTCTAGCGTTATCATGAAGCAGCAGTGGCCTAGAGCGATTAACCAGCCTCGGTTGTTTAGCAGCTAGCTTTTCCATCATGGTTTGCAGTTGCTGACAATAGACATCTGCCGTAATCGTCTGGCCAGATTTAAGAAAGCTGTAGTGAACGACACCAGCACTAGTCCACCAAACGCTCACAAGTAACTTTTTTGGAGTCAATTTTCGCTTGGGGCATGGTTTGGCTGGTTCGGCAGGGTTCAGCCATTGCGATGAGCGCTTCCGATTATCATACAGGATCCACTTTTCATCACAGGTAATGATTCGATTCAAAATCCCTTCATTATTGTGCCGGTTGAGTAATGCAACGCAGCAGTCAACGCGCGTTTGTTGATTTGCTTCACTCAATTCGTGAGGTACCCACCTTTCAAGCTTTTTCACCTTCCCAATTTGCTTCAAGTGGATTAAAACAGTTTTATCACTAACACCGCAGCCTGCAGCTAACTCGGACGTGGTTTGCGATGGATCCGCTTCCACAATAGCCTTCAATTCTTCATTATCAACTTTGGTCTCCGGCCGTCCACGGGGCTTTTTCTGCAGGTCGAAATTTCCAGAACGAAAACGTTGGAACCAAAATCGCACTGTGTTTTCTTTTGCGGCACCGTCGCCATACACATCATTAATCCTTCGAGCCGTTTCTGCAGCACTGGTGCCACGGTGGAACTCGTACTCGTAAATAACGCGATATTTCAAGTTTTCCATTTTGTAAACTGAGTGACGCAAAGAAAAAAAACAATTGAGGAAAAAACAAATGAATTATAATTTTCGAAACACAAATACTTGAGTAAATAGCTGTATAAATTTGAATTTGGAATTCCTAACCAAAGAGAAGATATTTGAGATCAAAGTTGCCAGTACGGCAAAACGCCAATTTCATATGTAAGGACCTAATATTTGTTTTGTTTGTCTTTTGTTCATTCCTTTGTTCTACATGACCAAACTATCACTGAGTACTCTTCATCTTACTTAACACATCAGCATTCTAATTTGTTTTATCAAACGCTGTTTATTCCACTTTTTGTAACGGTATAACCCTACCGGTTTCAAGGCTTTCACCTCATCTTCAGGGGAGCACAAACAAGACTAAATGCTGTTCGAACTGGTACCGATATACACGCTTCAACGGTTAGGGGCTGAGGGGTGAATGAGGCATGGGACGATTTCGACCAAGAGCGGAGAGATTTTTGGGATATAACTGTTCAACAGATGTCCGGATCGATGTACTGACTTAGAAATTTCTAGGGCCTCTAATCTGTCCAATTTATTTCCGTTATTATTGTAAGATATGTAAGAATTTGGCATCATCGATACTTAGCCGAAATCGTCCCATGCCTCCCTCACCCCTCAGCCCCCAACCGTTGAAGCGTGTATATCGGTACCAGTTCAAACAGCATTTAGTCTTGTTTGTGCTCCCCTAAAGATGAGGTGTGCACCTTGAAACCGGTAGGGTTATACCGTCACAAAAAAGTGGAATAAACAGTGTTTGATAAAACAAATTACAATGTCTTTAAACCTCCACAACGTTAATGCCTTAACTATAAATAATACATCAGCATTCAGTTTATTTTTATCCCTAATCATTTTCTTTCGTATTTTGTCATACATTGTTACACCAACTTTTATTCTTAGTTCACTAATTTTCTCAGCATTTATTCTTCTGCTTTCGTATTTTTTCCCGTCTACGTTCGCTCTCATTCAACAAAGTTGTTTCTAAAATACTATTGTGGACTATCATCATCTGGTTAATTTGACATTGTCCAGCTTGAGTAAATACGTTTTAGTACCTCATTGACTTTGTTTCCTATTGCTACACGCCGTTAGATATTCTTCTGAACTTTTCAATCGTCTAAAAAAATCTACTCCAAAAGTAGAAAATCCTCGACTTATTCCAATCTTTTATTTTTTACGCATAACATATGTCACAGTTTCTTTTCCTTTCACACGTTTCTATAACCATTAATTTCACAACATCCATTCAGAGATCTTTTTCTTCTCATCTCTCATACAATTTATTTATCAAACTCTACAATTCATCTTCTTCCTGTTCTAACCCTACCATTTCATCCGCATACATTCTCATTCGACATTTGTTTCCCACCAACTGTCTTTTGTAGTTCCTTCACTCATGAATATTGAATAACCATATGGTACATAGTTTTTCATGTTTCATTCCTGATTTTTCTTTCCTTTCCATCATCCTTTTCTTTCCCTTTGATTGATGATATCTCACTTTTACTTTAATATGTGTAAGTCCATAAATATTTTAAATATAAATAATCTTTTAAATATATTTTGCAACCATGTAACTCGCTTTATTTACTTTTATCTGGTTGGTTGGTAAATATTACCATCTGGGAATAAACTCGCCAAATTGTATTTACAATGAAGCCTTCTTTCTTATTCTTGGCACTGTCCCAACTCATTGCCTAAGTAGGCTGTTGGGGTCGGCTCTTCTCGTTCTCAGGCTGTCTGTTCTTCGGTTCTGGGTGTCGCTTTCATCTAGGCCGTTTTTCTGCAGGATTTTGGAGCATTGAGTTATACAGAAGTTCTTTGGTCTTCCTCTGGACTGCTGTCGTGGAAGATCCACAGACATTGCCTGATTTACAGTATGGTCTGGTGGTCTCCGTCTTATGTGCCCGTACCATCTCAGCTGTCGCTCTTCCAGCTTACTGTTTATGTCAGTGACTCCCAGGCTACCACGTGAGCTCTTAATTCTATACTTTAGTGATTTACAATGAAGTATTAAATAAATAACAAAATAGTTCATAATTTCATAATGTAATTTACGTAACAGAAAAGCTATAAAAAACGCAAAAAAATTTAAGTCGTAGTCGATTTTAAAATAACATCCCCCGACTCCAACTCAGATACTGACTCAACCAAAATAACACCCCCCGACTCCAACTCAGATTCTGACCCAACCAAAAACCAATTGTCTCCGACTTTGTCTCCATATTCCTGGTAAAATCAATATCTTTTGTATCGATTCAAGTTGTCGAAAAAAATTCTTTTGAACTCACTCAACTATCAGTGAATTCTGGATTCCTTTTGGACTCCGTATTATTGAGCCGCACTCTTATCTACTGAGAACCAGCAAATTATAAAGATATCTCATCACAGCACCGCCATCAAATGCCCTAGAGACTAATCACAAATCCCAGAATTTTATTGACAAATAAACACATATTCTCGACATGACAACCGAATCATAATATAAATAGACCAAAACCCGTACGGTTGTCACCAAAGAATGAATACGAGAATTGAATTTTGAATACAAGAGAGTGAGAGAGGAATACTTCAAAACATATTGAAATTATACTGAACGAACCGGTGTAAAAGGGGACGATGCCAATTTATTTTGAATTGTAATTCATTAAATAATTTATTTATTTCCTATTATATTGAACCTTATAATTACTTTTGTTTACTACTTCGAAACATATTGAAATTATACTGAACGAACCGGTGTAAAAGAAAACGATGCCAATTTGTTTTGAATTGTAATTAATTAAATAATTAATTTATTTCCCATTATATTGAACCTTATAATTACTTGTGTTTATTTATCTTATACAGTCGTCCTGGAGGTCTGCTTGCTTGGGGGATACTGTCCCTGGCCATTCTTACGGCTCATGGTTCCGCCATTCTGTTCGTTCCATAACCTTCTTCTCTGTCGTCTCCATCTGACAATATCTTCGACTTTGCACATCCTTCGGATTTCTGTGTCTCGTACTCTATCACGAAGGGTTTTGCCAGCGATACTCCTGAGTACCTTCATTTCGCTGGTTTGAAGGAGATTTTTGGTTCTGACAGTGTCGGCTCTGGACTCTATGCTGTATGTCATTATGGGGCGGACACAGGTCTTGTATGATATATCCTCACCTTGCTTTGAATGTTCATATACTTGTTTTTTTCAGATAGTGTTCTTTAAACATCCGGAAATAGTTAATGCCCTAATTCTTATAAATTACTTGAGTAATTAAAAAATCAATTCATATATGATTTTTCAGTTGATTAAGTAATTTATAAAAAAATCTAAGAATAAAGACTGATTATTTAGTAAAAAAACTTCATATCCGTCCTTTTATGTAGCTTATGACTGAGTATCATGACTCCCATGATAACCTCTGACGACTCCTCTCCCTCCATCCCTTGACTCCGTGAATCAAAGGACAGTTGTTAAGGGTAGTCCTCATGAACATATTTCTGGTTGGTTATAAAATATTGCCACATCGTAATAAACTCACTAGGTTGTACTGTATACAACGAAAGTGTAATAACACAATACATATATCGCATTTACTTTTTTCTTTCACAATTCTATCACCGTGACTTCAAGTTTTGCAACATTGATTCTCTGGTATTTATTATTTGTTTTATCCTAAAAATATTATTTTGGGTTGGATCACCTTTGCATTTAGATGCTGCACATTGTTGCATGTGTGAGTTTGAGGGTCGGTGCATCGGGTCTGGTATCCGAGTGCATTGTGTGCTTAACATTTGATAGGAATGCAACCTGGACTCATGTCATAAGCGGTGTTCACTGATTATGCAACGCTTCTCAACATTTATTAATTGTGTTTTTTTTTTAATTAAAGTTTTTATAAACGAATTGATTTCAAACTATGTGTCTTTGCATTCAATATCCGTAATGGGGTGTCTTCATT
Source organism: Odontocerum albicorne (assembly GCA_949825065.1). Lineage (NCBI taxonomy): Eukaryota > Metazoa > Arthropoda > Insecta > Trichoptera > Odontoceridae > Odontocerum > Odontocerum albicorne. Next base: position 4,747,045 of record OX463866.1, on the reverse strand, counting down.
TTATTTATCAACACGAATCCGTGTCTAAGGGATGTTTCTTAGGAGAAAAGTAGAACTTTGCGGTCGATTCTTATTTGATTTCATAACTTGGTTCAATTGGGCGGAGCATATAAATTAATAGGGCGGTGTATTTTGTCAAGTTTTTGCTGTTGCTGGTCTAGTGGTGTGGAATGGTCTGCTTCGTAGTGCCAGAGATATATGGGTGGTGTTTGCAGCTTTAGGAAGCACGTCTAATTAATATATATGAGTGGGTTCGAATCCTGAGTTATACCGCCCTTGAGGAAAATTTGCTCTCAATACGGCGCTTTATAAATTGTCCTTTTATTATAACTATTTATTTTTCTTTCAATTCTTTCTTTGCATTTATTTTTATTGCAAATGTTTTCAATAAGTATTTATTTCTTTATATAAACATAACATATATTCAGTCTTTTGTTATGTATGAAGCACTCTATTTTGTTATGTATGAAGCACTCTATTTTGTTATGTATGAAGCACTCTATTTTGTTATGTATGAAGCACTCTATTTTGTTATGTATGAATCACTCTATTTTGTTATGTATGAATCACTCTATTTTGTTATGTATGAAGCACTCTATTTTGTTATGTATAAAGCACTCTATTTTGTTATGTATGAAGCACTCTATTTTTTGTTATTATTTTTATTATAATATTAAGTATATTTTTATGTATGAAGCACTCTATTTTTTGTTATTATTTTTATTATAAGTATATTTTTATTATATTTGTGTTTATTAATAAATAAAGAGTCTTTCAAAGTGAGCGGTTTTTTTTTACAATAATTATTGGATAAAATACAGATGGCGTCGCGAACTTGCCTGGGTACTGTGACATTTGAGAAGTTAATATAAATGTTAGTATAAATGTGAATACAAATCTAAATGTGAATGTAAGTGTAAATATTAATGTAAATATGAATGTAATTGTAAATATAAATGTGAATATAAATCTAAATGTGAATGTAAATGTAAGTGTAAATATAAATGTAAATGTGAATGGGAATGTAAATGTAATTGTTAGTATAAATGTTAGTATAAATGTGAATACAAATCTAAATGTAAATATAAGTGTAAATGTGAATGGGAATGTAAATGTAATCGTAAATATAAATCTCAGTATGAATGTGAATATAAATCTGAATGTGAATGTAAGTGTAAATATAAATGTAAATGTGAATGGGAATATAAATGTAATTGTCAATATAAATGCTAGAAAATGTGAATATAAATCTAAATGTGAATGTAAATATAAGTGTAAATATAAATGTGAATGAGAATGTAAATTTAATTGTAAATATAAATATCAGTATAAACGTGAATACAAATCTAAATGTGAATGTAAATGTAAGTGTTAATATAAATGTAAATGTGAATGGGAATATAAATGTAATTGTTAGTATAAATGTGAATATAACTCTTAATGTGAATGCAAATATAATTGTTAATATAAATGTTAGTATAAATGTGAATGTAAATAAAATGCAAATGTTAATGTAAATGTTAATGTCAATATAAACGTAAATGTGAATGTGATAGTGAATGTAAATGAAAATGTATCTAAAATATAAATGTTAATGTGAATGTATATGTAGATGTTAATGTAAATGTAGATTAAAATATAAATGTGGTTCTTAACAAAGTCAATGGGGCTCTAAAGTATACATACTCTAACCGAACAGTATCACATTCTGCTAAGATACTCGTAATAATCATCCACACCAGTTATCTACGAGTAGTGCCAAGATAATAATCATCCACACCAGTTATCTACGAGTAGTGCCAAGATAATAATCATCCACACCAGTTATCTACGAGTAGTGCCAAGATAATAATCATCCACACCAGTTATCTACGACTAGTGCCAAGATAATAATCATCCACACCAGTTATCTACGAGTAGTGCCAAGATAATAATCATCCACACCAGTTATCTACGAGTAGTGCCAAGATAATAATCATCCACACCAGTTATCTACGAGTAGTGCCAAGATAATAATCATCCACACCAGTTATCTACGAGTAGTGCCAAGATAATAATCATGCCCACCAGTTATCTACGAGTAGTGCCAAGTTTGATGTACATAAGAGAAATATGAACAAGAACAAATACTGAAAAGAGTCGAATAAAAATGCTTAGAAAATACAATGTACTCGAGTAAAAATAATCAAGAAATGCACTATAAATTCAATAGAATGTGGTGCACAGCTCTAGAAATACTCACATATACAATAAATCATAATTAAATATAAAAAAATCAAACAGAGAAGAAAAAATCACGTTTGGCAGCTACAATATATGTTAGCTCGAGCGTATTGTCGTTAATTTGTGTCCGAATATTGAGAAAATTTAAACTAATTCCACGTTTCAACAAAGTTTGAGCATCTTCAATAAAAACCAGAAGATATTATTGTCCTAGCGGACCCCAACAGCACTGTTGCCGGGGAAGAGAACGTGAAAGGGGAAAAGGGTGAAGACGACGGAGTCATCCAGTGGGGCAGGAAGGTAAGGCACCGCTCGGGATCCCTCCGGAGTGCGGACCCGGACTCTACACGACCTCTTTCGGTATCCCGCCGAGACCTCAAAAACACTACATGCTCCATAAAAATGTTATGGACCAAAATTCTACACATTTAATTTTATTTTACACATTGACACATTAAGGGAAAAACAAAATTAACCGTCTCATTCAGGTAGATAACAAAAATATCCCGGGTTATATTTATTGTATTTTATTGAAGTTGGTGGCCCTATATACGAGTGTAGCCTGTAATAGACTCCCTTTGTAGGTAGGCAGTTACCGTGGGGAACTGCGAAGGGCTTTTTAAGGGCGAAGGGCTCTTGAATGATCTTTGTAATAGGGCTAGAAAACATATAAATGTAAATACATACTTAACATCACGCCTTTTTCCGTATCGGGGAAGGCAGAGAGGAGAATTTTTCAGACTTTTCTATCTCAAAACACATCCTTCACGTTTTCTATATTCATAAATCTTCTCATACATCTCCCACGATTTTTTTGATTTTCTACGTTTCCTTTTTTACAAAATATCATTCACTTGATCTAATCATACTTTCCTTGGTTTTCCTCTACCACGCTTTCTACTCACATTTCCACTATTTGATTTTGTTAGTCGTTCATTGTTTATTTGTTCTACATGCCCAAACTATCTCAGAGAGCTCATTCTCATCTTACTCAACACACGTAAATGTACACTTAAACGGAAATGTAAACGTAAATGTTAACATAAATGTAAACGTAAATGTAAACATAAATGTAAACGTAAATGTAACCGTAAATGTAAACGTAAATGTAAACGTAAATGTAAACGTAAATGTAAACGTTAATGTAAACGTTAATGTAAACGTAAATGTAAACGTAAGTGTAAACGTAAATGTTAACGTAAATGTTAACGTAAATGTTAACGTAAATGTAAACGTAAATGTAAACGTAATAGTAAACTTAAATGTAAACGTAATAGTAAATCTAAACGTAAATGTAAACGTAAATATAAACATAAATGTAAACGTAAATGTAAACGTAAATGTAAACGTTAATGTAAACGTTAATGTAAACGTAAATGTAAACGTAAATGTAAACGTAAGTGTAAACGTAAATGTTAACGTAAATGTTAACGTAAATGTAAACGTAAATGTAAACGTAATAGTAAACTTAAATGTAAACGTAATGGTAAATCTAAACGTAAATGTAAACGTAAATATAAACATAAATGTAAACGTAAATGTAAACGTAAATGTAAACGTAAATGTAAACGTTAATGTAAACGTTAATGTAAACGTAAATGTAAACGTAAATGTAAACGTAAGTGTAAACGTAAATGTTAACGTAAATGTTAACGTAAATGTTAACGTAAATGTAAACGTAAATGTAAACGTAATAGTAAACTTAAATGTAAACGTAATAGTAAATCTAAACGTAAATGTAAACGTAAATATAAACATAAATGTAAACTTAAATGTAAACGTAAATGTAAACGTAAATGTAAACGTTAATGTAAACGTAAATGTAAACGTAAATGTAAACGTAAATGTAAACGTAAATGTAAACGTAAATATAAACATAAATGTAAACGTAAATGTAAATGTTAATGTAAACATAAATATAAACGTAAATATAAAAAAATCCTTCTTTCCTACCTATTCAATACTCACTACTGACAAACCTTTTTAGATTTGTTGCTAACTATTGTAGATATTAAGGTACGCCAACCTTAGTCATTAAACTTTTCTACTGGCAAAAATAAATAATCGTACGTGACCTACTAAAAGCTCTTATTCGTTCTTTTTATTTTCCCTTGAGCTATTCCATTCACTTGGGATCGTCTGTTTGGACCTTTTTCCTCCATCTCTCGATCTCGATAATCACTCGGGGATAATCCAAGTCTCATCATATCTTCCTCCACTTTCTTATATAGGTTCTTCTTGGGTTTCCTTCTGCGTCTATTTGAGAGTTCTCAATTCGTGACAGACCCTTCGTCCCATCGTTCCACGTGTTCGTACCAACGTAGTCGTACTTCCCAGGCTTTACCTACTAATGGCGCCACTTTAGTTGATCCAAGAATTCGTTCATTTCGAATCTTATCCAATTTAGTAACACCCAGTGACCACCGTAGCGTACGCATCTCCGCGACATGCAGAAGTTGTTCCTCTTCTTTTAGAGGCCAACGCTCGAGTCCGTGTAGTATAGCGGGCATGGTAACTGCCTTGCAGATCTCGCTCTTCAATTTTATTGATAGGCTTCTGTCACACCATAACCTTTCTGTCAATCAGTTACAAACCAATATAAGACTCGCTCCATCCTTGGCATGCTTTAAAAAGCGACTGAAAAAACTCTTAATTTCTAGTCTTTCCTCTCCACCATTCCATCCTTTCCTTTTGGTTGATGATATCTCACTTTATATGAAAAATAATGTTCGGGTGATTGTCCGTCTTTGTGGGGTCCGTGAGCATGTGCTCACGTATATGTTTATGGATTTCGTGGGGATGGATAGTCATTTGAATGATTTATGCGACCACGTAACTTGCTTCATTTACTTTTGTCTGGTTGGTTGGAAGAGATTGCCGCCTGGCAATAAGCCCGCCAGATTGTATTGCAATAAAAGTGTAAATAAATAAAACCTCCATCGTTTCTCTCCATTTGTTCCACCCAATTTTTATTCTATTTTTTGACATCCCGGAGCACCTTTCTTTTTTTTTATCCACTTTGCACTGATTTCTCCTGTTACTCAATGAGGGTATAATTCTAGCGTTAGCTTATTCGTTAGGAAGAATATCAGCCAGGATTCTTCTCATACTGCTAGACGGTGCCGAGACTATATCCACAGTGTCATTCAGTTGGTTCAATATCTCTATACCACGCGTGACTGAGTGTTTAGCCATGATACTCCTTCTGTAAGTTGGTATGTAGAACAGAGGGTGATTCCTTGCACGGGCATATTTATTAGGTACATATAAACTTAGTGCTTCTAGAATCGCGGGACAGTTAAAGCAGCCTTGAAAAACCTTTAGTAGGAATATCGCAATGGATTCTTGCCTTCTTGTTTCGAGGTTTCCATAGTTACACACCGTGAAAAGTTCGACATGGTGAACAAATTTTGGGTAATCCCCCTTTGTTCTGTACAATAGACCTCCCCATCTGTTGTTATAATTGAGCAATATATTATACTAGTTGCAGCCCGTGAAATATTCACGGAAGTAAAACAAATTCTACATTTATGAAAATATATATTCATAAATATAAAATTTGTTTATATATGTCATTTATACATCGTCCCCTTTTACACCGGTTCAAAAATTGTTAGCTAGGTATTTAAAATTCGTTCGGTATAGTTTCCATCTTTTCATTTATCACGGACCCACCGAGATTCAAATTTCGAATTACTTTCGGAGAGAATCCAAGTATTCCTCTCTCACTCTCTTGTATTCAAAATTCAATTTTCGTATTCTTTCTTTGGCGACAACCGTCGTACGGGCTTTGGCCTATTTATATTATGATTGGAATAAATGTCTTCTTAGTAGGTGTTCGGATTGGAAATTGTTCATTCCAATTTCCGTCACAAACACTTAGTTAAGTCAGGTAATCATTTTTGTATACCTCATTATTAAAAAAAAAACTTTTTTTTTTTAAATGTAAATTAAATGAACATGTTGTTTAGAACCACGGTGTATTAAGTATTCCAATAGGGATGGGAATAAAAGAGAATAAGTATTCAGTGTGACTTTATACGTATTGGACCCGACTCTCGAGTATGGCAGACTTCTAGAGTCTATCGCAGTCAGTACAAGCAATATTTCTCATTAGCAGTGACTGTGTCAACTCTATACTCAACAAATATCTCGCTCGCACTACAGCAAGTGTTTGAATCTAAATCACATAATTAATAAAATATTTTTTCAATTTCTTTGTATACTGTTCAATGAGACGACGAAAATAGTCCAACGGTGTCAGATCACATGATCTTGGTGGCCAATTAACGGAGATTACAATACATGAAATAATTCAACAATTTGAACGCGTTGTTGTATTGTATACGACTCCATTTATATAAATGTCATACAGAGCAAATTATTATTGCAATGTAGCAATTTCTTCCAACGAATCAGAAAAGAGTAACAAACGTGCAAATCGTTGAGTAAAAAAATATTTCCGAAAAGGAAAAAAACGATTTAAACTTACTTAAAGCATTAAAACAAATGAAAAAACATAGTGAACAAAATATTTGTAAATGTCAGTTGTTAAGGGCAGTCCAGTTCAGGGCAGTCACAATTGGGATTTTTCTTCTTGTACGTCGTCCTTCCACGCCTCCAACAAACCTCTCCAAACTGTCTCCATGGCCACGAGAAATGTACCCAAAGAATTGGAGGACTTGTCGAATGAATATTGTGGATAATCTGTCAGTGATTCCTAGTTATTCGAGAATGGAGGAGATTAAAAATTTTTTTAATTACCAACTCGAATATACAATATATTGAAGGGTGCAAATTGAAAATAAATAAGTCTCGTTAATAATTTTCGTTTAGTTCAAATATACCATACACACTTTTCGTTTAGGTCAAATAGACCATACACACTTTTCGTTAAGGTCAAATAGACCATACACACTTTTCGTTAAGGTCAAATAGACCATACACACTTTTCGTTAAGGTCAAATAGACCATACACACTTTTCGTTAAGGTAAAATGGACAACACACACTTTTGACGAACTTAACATCGCTCCCAAAATAAAACCGAGATCATAACGACGACCTCCGTGGCCTGGTGGTAAGACACTTGTCTGCCGATCCGGAGGTTGTGGGTTCGATCCCCGCTGGAACCCAGATTTTTAAAAAATAGGATTCCAGTCTGGTTAACACATAGGGCCTATAAAAAAACAGCTTTCTGGTTGGTTGGAAGAGATTGCCGCATGGCAATAAACTCGCCAGATTAAAAAAAATAATAAAAAAAAGCCTCAAAATAGAAGGTAGAAATACCTGTTGCGGTGATAAAATATAATTAATGTAAAAAATTTGTATTTTTTTATTAAATAATCCTAAAATCAGTGATTGAATTAAGGAATACGGCCAGAAGGATAAAGGTAGTCCCCAGGTTTGTCATTCATTATGGTCTGCTCGTTATTGGTATACCTGATCGGTGATCAGTGACCATTATTGTGTGAGAGGGGGACAGCACCACTCCACTTCGGGAGCCGCCGTGGGGAACACTCAATGGCTTAACGAATCGAGTGACATATACCCTTTTAGATGCAATCCGGACAGCGGAGATGAGATATCTAAAGGGATCGTAGATATTGAAGTTCTCCGTGAACTAGTTGGTAAGACGTCTGACTTCCATCCAGGAATTTTTGGTTCGATTCCTGATGGTACCCGAAAAATAAAATACTGTTTTCAGTTCACATGAGGTAGTATTTCAAGCACGTGTGATTACGAACCGCGAATTCCGTGCCTACTCCCATTGTTTTTAATTCTAAGGCGTGATTAATTAGTCAAAACAATGTTGTATTTTCATAGATGATGGAAGAGTTAAGATAGATATCAAACGGCGTGTAGAAAACATAGTAAATGAGGCACTTAAACACATATAGCCGAAATTCCAAAACAGTGTTGTGTTTTCATAGATGATGGAAGAGTTAAGATAGATATCAAAAGGCGTGTAGAAAACATAGTAAATGAGGCACTTAAACACATATAGCCGAAATGCCAAAACAGTGTTGTGTTTTCATAGATGATGGAAGAGTTAAGATAGATATAAAAAGGCGTGTAGAAAACATAGTAAATGAGGCACTTAAACACATATAGCCGAAATGCCAAAACAGTGTTGTGTTTTCATAGATGATGGAAGAGTTAAGATAGATATCAAAAGGCGTGTAGAAAACATAGTAAATGAGGCACTTAAACACATATAGCCGAAATGCCAAAACAGTGTTGTGTTTTCATAGATGATGGAAGAGTTAAGATAGATATCAAAAGGCGTGTAGAAAACATAGTAAATGAGGCACTTAAACACATATAGCCGAAATGCCAAAACAGTGTTGTGTTTTCATAGATGATGGAAGAGTTAAGATAGATATCAAAAGGCGTGTAGAAAACATAGTAAATGAGGCACTTAAACACATATAGCCGAAATGCCAAAACAGTGTTGTGTTTTCATAGATGATGGAAGAGTTAAGATAGATATCAAAAGGCGTGTAGAAAACATAGTAAATGAGGCACTTAAACACATATAGCCGAAATGCCAAAACAGAGTTGTGTTTTCATAGATGATGGAAGAGTTAAGATAGATATCAAAAGACGTGTAGAAAACATAGTAAATGAGGCACTTAAACACATATAGCCGAAATGCCAAAACAGTGTTGTGTTTTCATAGATGATGGAAGAATTAAGATAGATATCAAAAGGCGTGTAGAAAACATAGTAAATGAGGCACTTAAACACATATAGCCGAAATGCCAAAACAGTGTTGTGTTTTCATAGATGATGGAAGAGTTAAGATAGATATCAAAAGGCGTGTAGAAAACATAGCAAATGAGGCACTAAAACACATACAGCCGAAATGGACAGAATCAAATCTGCTAAGATGATAGTCCACAATAGTATTTTGGTGCCAACTATCATGTATGGGAGTGAAACGAGGACGTGGAAAAAAGATTCGTAGGAGCTGAATAACTGCTGTAGAAAAGCGTGTATTGATAATAATACGTATTGGTCAATGTATGACAGAATGAAGGGATTAGGGATAAATGTGAACTGAGGGATTGAGTAAGATGGATAAGAACACGCAGATAAGGTTTCGGCATGTAGAACGAATGGGTGAAAAAAAATAATACGTAGCGCGAATATTAGATGACGGCGAGTAAGAGGAAGAGGAAGGAAAGTATTGTTGGATCAGGTGAATTATATTTTGAAAGAAGGAAACGTATAATGTCAGAGAAAGTGTAAAAGTTGTATGGATGTGGACGAGGCTAAGAATGTGTATCGAGATAGGAAAGTCTGGCGCTCTTTCCTCTCTTCTGACCCCGGCAAGAGAGAGGGCGTAATGGTTTGTATATATATTTTTTTTTATCCACTTTGCACGGATTTCTCCTGTTACACAAAGAGGGTCTGCTTCTAGTTACAGTAGCTTATTCGTTAGGAAGAATATCAGCCAGGATTCATCTCATACTGCTAGGCGGTGCCGAGACTATATCCACAGTGTTATTCAGTTGGTTCAATATCTCTATACCACGCGTGACTGAGTGTTTAACCATGATATTCGTCCTGTAAGTTGGTATGTAGAACAGAGGGTGATTCCTTGCACGGGCATATTTATTAGGTACATATAAACTTAGTGCTTCTAGAATCGCGGGACAGTTAAAGCAACCTTGAAAACCCTTTAGTAGGAATATCGCAAAGGATCCTTGCCTTCGGGTTTCAAGGCTTCTATAGTTACACCCCGTGAGAAGTTCGACATGGTGAGCATATTTTGGGTAATCCCCCTTTGTTCTGTACCATAGATATCTGAGGATTTTTTTTTGTATTTGTTCTATATTGTTTTTATATTTGAGCTGATGAGGAGCCCAAACTGTAGATGCATATTCTAACTTGGTTCTTATTAGATAATTATATAATATATGTGTACGATAATGTTGTCTCTTAGCCACGCTCTTTCACTGTATCCAAATCACCAGTTAGTGTATATCAAATTAAAAAATGAATGAAAAAAATACATAAAAAATTCTCACTATTTTATCAAAAGACGCATTTCTTTTTTAAAAAAAATCATTAAAAATGGTTCCCACGAAATTTTAATCAATAAAGCTATAGCTATTCTGAACAAATTATTTTTTTTCTTATCGAGGAAGCCCTCCCTCGATGGTGTTTTTACTGCCAATTTTAAATGAGGATGTAAACATGAAAATAAAATTATAAAACACATATTCGTGATTAAGTATGCATAAAACCCACGCAAAACCATTCCCAAATGTATTTATATTGCTTGTGTAAGGCAACTCTTTTGCATGACCGTAAAAGATGTGACCTCAGTGGTCTAGATGATAAAATCTCACTACCTCTGTGTTGGACAACGGTCCATCCAGGATCGGGCTGTTCTCTCACAGGAGATCACACAATCGACGTGGGAGAGCGGTTCAAGACTGACGTTGGAGTGGCGACGGGATCCTCGACTACGAGGCCCGGCAACGATACGATTATACGGAGATGATAAGATGGCTGTTGTCCAACACAGAGGTAGTGAGATCGAATCCTTTTGGTATCCTTTAAACGGGTTCGAAGATTTTTGTCTTATCTACTAGGGCACGTTGGTCGTCTAGAAATGAATGCATCAGGAAGAGAACAATGGGAACCATGTTAATCCACTGTCAATGACTTAATCCAATGTCACTGCCTTAGTCCAATGTCAGTTTAATGACTGCATTCCTTCAAAGACCTGGAAATCGAAATACATTGTGTCAACCCTAGAACTACTATATTCTGTGATTTAACGTTATTTCTAATAATACATACTTACATAAAATCACGCAGCGCCCCTTGTGAAGTAGGCAGAGATAACAGCTCTCTAAACTTTTGTATCCAAGCACACAACTTTCGCTTCCTCCACATTCATACATCTAGTCATTCTCGCCTCCATTATTCATACTTCTCACAAACTTTTTTTTTAAATCTGGTTCATTTGGTTCAATCACGTTTCCCTCGGTTTACTTCTTCCACGCACACCTCGCAGTTCTGACTTGTATACTTACATATTTTTTTCTATCCATGCACACTACTTTCCCCTCCTCCACATTCACAAATCTCGTCATGCACAATCTTCTATTATTCATACTTTTTTACATTACGTTTTCTTCAAAACCTAGTATATTTGATCCAGCCACGTTTTCTTCGGTCTGCCTTTTTAACGCACACCTTGCACTCCTGAGTTGTTTCCTATCTTAGTCATTCTTTCATCATTAATTGTCTCCTCATGGCCAAACCCTCTTAATGCAAATTTATTCATCTTACGAGTACTTAATACATTTATTTTATACATGCAATTAATTTCTGATGTCTTCTTTCAAACATTGACACTCCACAAATTTTCCTTGGTGCACGCATCTCGACATCATTTTTTTCTGATAAATCCAAGTATCAATTCAATGTATCAAGGTGGGCAACAACGCACTATTATGCATTGTGCGTTATTTTTGCTACTGTTGGTATTACGCGGTTGTTGTAAATACGATGATAGCTCTGGTGCTACTGACGTGGGTCAATTGGAGGGTATATAGAAGATGGAGGCCATTGGAGCGTAGATAGAGGATGGAGGCAATTGGAGGGTAGATATAGGGTGGAGGCAATTGGAGGGTAGATAGAGGATGGAGGCAATTGGAGGGTAGATTAGAGGATGGAGGCATTTGGAGGGTAGATAGAGGATGGAGACAATTGGAGGGTAAATAGAGGATGGAGGCAATTGGAGGGTAGATTAAAAGATGGAGGCAATTGGAGGGTAGATAGAGGATGGAGGCAATTGGAGGGTAGATAGATGATGGAGGCACTTGGAGGATAGATATAGTATGGAGGCAATTGGAGGGTAGATAGAGGATGGAGGCAATTGGAGGGTAGATAGAGGATGGAGACAATTGGAGGGTAGATTGAGGATGGAGGCACTTGCAGCCCTGCAACGTGCAGATTCCTGAGAGTTTAAGGTTGTAAGTTTAACGATAGTTAAGTGATCCAGGGTTAAATAAATGCAGAATGAAGATTGGACACTGCTTGGAGGTTTCTCGTCTTAACACGATCCATATTAAATGCAGAGCACTATGCATGTTTGGAAGAAGAGTGGAAACCATTGACAATGCATTCTTTGAGTGCCCTCTACACACATATACGAGTATGATATACTCGTATATATACATACATAAGTGAATGCAAATTTTTTGTCGGCGACCTATTATTTTATAAAGGTGCTATAGGCCTGGAGTTCAAACAACCCAGCAAGTTGTCAGTACTTTCACAGGAAATTTCAAATGCAACAAAACTACAATTTAATCGGTCCGAAGATTGGCTACTCCGATCTGTCTACCCTAACAGGGACATGGCATGATCGAATGCATAGATTTTTTTGGTAAATAATTCATCTTCATCCATTTTACTCTATCTTCTTTCAATTCGCTTTTTTTCTTAATCTTTTAATTCCTTATTTTATCATCGTTCATACAATTTATTTAATTCATACAAACCGTCATGCTAGTTCCCTCTTAGGGTAGGCAGAGAGGAGATATCGATATACTTTCCTATCTCGACAGACATCCTTCATCTCTCATATATCCTTCTAATGCAAATCTTATGATTTTCCAGACATTTCAATGATTCTTTCTTTCAAAATAGTCTTTACAAGATCCACTTATACTTTCCTTGATTCTTCTCTAGCATGCCTTTAACGTCCTTACCCTTTAAGTCACTAGATCAGAGTAGACAATCGGTCCAAAGATGAACGAAGACGTAAAGCTAAGTGGAGTTGCATCGGAAATTACTAACTCGATTTTCATTGCAGTACCACAGAATGTGCTCTGCGGATTAATCCAGATGGCCGCAAAAATTGCTACAGGGCAAAGGGACAAGACTGAAGCTAAAAAGTTTGGTTGGAAGATATCGACACATGGCAATAAGCCCGCTAGGTTGTACTGTATACAACGAAAGTTCAATACAATACAATATTTCAACAACGACATATGTGGCCTATAGTAGTTGTTAAGACGCCCAGCCCGGAGATTGCGGAATCAAATTCCGCCACAGCCCAGATGTTTTTTACAAAGGATTCCAGTTTCATTTCCACTTAAGACTTCTTTAACATCTTTCTGGTTGGCTGGAAAAGATTATCAAATAAAAAAAAGTTCGCCAGATTGAACTGTATACAACGAAAGTAAAACACAACAATACAATATTTTGCATTATTTTTATCCGTCAATATTAGTAGGTTCGAGTCCTAAATGCGAATTTTCTCTCTAAACGGCGCTATATAAATTATAATTTTATTATTATCATCATCACTTTGTCGTGTAGTTCATGACTGAGTATCGTGACTCTCATGATAGCCTCTGAGAAATCCTCTCCATCCATCCCTGCACTCCACGGCTCGAAGGGCAGTTGTTAAGGGTAGTGCAGTTGCGGCTCTCACTTGGTCAGTCCAACGCATTAGGGTTCATTTTATTATACAAGAAGTAAAAAATTAGGTAGACCTCGTGACAACAGTCATAGAAAAGAGAAAAGACTGGTGCAGTAGTCCGTTGGATATACGAGTATTTGGCTATCGGAAACCTACAAAGGGTCTAAGTCGCCTTGGTATTTAGGATTACTTCATTTGTCATCCCGAATGTCGTGTCCGGGGACCCGACCCTCGACAGACAATTATTAATATCGGGACCTCAGAATCCAAACATAATAAAAATTATTATAAAAAAAAACGGTGAAAGAAGAAATATGTCAAGATATGTCCCGGCATTCCAAAAGGTAGGTTGAGTTATATAAAAAAAAAAAAGGTTTAAGGTCCTCAATTTACACGCATCATGACCAATGTACCCTCTAAAGTGTGCGCGTGTGCGGCCGCAAATCTTTTAAAAATTGTCCGCAAACATGTTTCCATCTTCCGCACACATCTCAAAGAAAGTAACTGGTAACCATATTTTGTTTTGCGCAATTATATATTTTATGCTGAGTTCTTTAATAAATAAATAAATATAGGTTTATTGACAGCAACATAGTATGTACATAATATATTTAAATAACACTTCTAAAACACATAAATTGCAGATAATACATTAAATACAGAATCTATCAAAAGGTCTGGGCTCATCTAATAACATCCTCTCGGCCAAGATACACCCCATCAATATAGGGCGAATCCAGCCACGGGGACACCATATGTTTTTCAGCCCACACCCTTGAACACGTAGAACAAGAATATAAAAAAAACAAAGAAAATAAAGATGACAAAAAAAATACATTCAAGAGAGAAGACATTAAAAGGTCCAGGCTCATCCCACAAACATTCCCCCGGCCGAGATACACACCACCAATGTAGGGCAAGCCCAACCGCAAGGGAATCGGGGGGCTTCCACCCCACACCCCCGCATATCTAGATTGAAGAATAAATTTAAAAAAATCAAAAAATATGCCAGAAAACAAAACAAAAAGTAAACCCACATATACCACCTCAGGTTACTACTAACTGTCAGCGAGAAAGAAAAAAAGAAAAGCCTCAAAGGAGTCCAAATTTTACAAAATGACAAATGGGAAATTAAATATAGTAGTTGAAACAACATTGAAATAGTTAGGCAGTAATACATTGAAATAGTTAAGCAGTTTTAAAAGAATGGTTCTCAGGTTCCTTTCTTTGGGGTGTGTGCGGAACATGGAAACACCATATTATGTTACGTATTTCAAATAAAGACTTCATGAATTATCCTTTGTTCAATTCAAAGGTATTCGTGTTATTTTATTGGTGTTTTAAATTTTTTACTTCCCTCTTTTTTTCTTGCACATATAAGTTGATGGACTGCACACACATTGAAAAAAATAGGGGGAACGTTGATCATGACATTTTATACGAGATATTAGTTAATTCATTCTTTCGACGACCTCCTTGGTCTAGATGGAGAGACACCTGTCTTCCACTGGAATCTAGATTTAAAGAATACATTTCAGTCTCGTCTCATAAACACCTTTTTGATTGATTGGAGGAAATTGAAACACGGCAATAATCCCACAAGGTTGTACAATGTACCGTTGCTGGGTCTCGTATTCGATGGTCCCCTCCCAATTGCAACGTAAATTCAGTTAGAAAGCGAAGCTGTTCTATGGAGCATTTTTTTTTAAGTGAGTGATCCGTTGCGTACCAGCAAACTCACCAGCTACACCACAGTACTAGATCCGATGACAAACCGAAGTGATATTTTAAGAATATATGATATATGATTGAAGCCATATAAATGGTCTTTCGAATTGAGTGATTTTTTTTATTAAATTTTTTTTAATTCTTGAATAAAACGAACAATTTGCTTTGATTTAAAAAAAACCTTTTATTGGTCATTGAAGTATAATATATGACATTTAAACACAAAAAACAATATCCGCCAAATGTCCACCTCTTGCAGCTCCACAGATGTCCACTCTTTTGTCAAAAAATTTGATGGCATTTTGGCATAATTACGGTTCTAACTCACCAATAACGCGAATAATTTAATCCTTCAGTTCAGGTATTAATCGGGGGTCATTCTTATAGACCTAGCTTTTCACGTAACCCCAGAGAAAATAGTCCAACGGTGTCAGATCACATGATCTTGGTGGGCAATTAACATCACCGTTTCCGGAGATTACAATACATAAAATGATGAATATTTTTGGTCTTTCTGGAGTGATAATGTGTGAGGAGTTGAGTTTCGCAAGATGTTTCCAGTTGTAGTTGAGTGTCACTGTTTGTCAGGTTGATGAGAGCGTGCAACGAGGTTTTTTGTGTTATCAAAAATCGGAAAGAAGTATCGATTTATTTTTTCATGCTAAATATCCTCAGTGAGATACAGGCAAAAGCCTAGTTTACTGGGGATACGACAAATGAAAGGCAACAAACCCAGATCCATTAAAATTATATGTCCAAATCAAATTACCTGTTGTTTTTTTCTCAAATTGTGTATATTTCTTGTCATGTGTAATAATAATAATAATAATAATAATAATAAATAAAATAATTCAACAATTTGAACGCGTTGTTGTATTGTATACGACTCCATTTTTATAAATGTCATACATTACACTTCTCAAATATCACAAGGCCCAGGCAAGTTCGCGACGCCATCTGTGTTTTATCTAAGAATTATAAAAATCGCTCAATTTGAAAGACCCTTTGTATCCTTTAACCCCAGAATACTAGGCCGAAAAAAAGCCTGTGGCAATCAAGGGGAGTAGCATAGCACGGGGTTCGAACTGACGACCTGCTGCACGAAAATCCAGTGCGTTACCACGTGGCCACACATTTTTTGTACGAGTACTATGTACATAGAAGGTGTTACGCATGATTCGCTCGGGCGCAACTATAGTTGATAGACGTGATTTATTTTGTTACAATAAGTTCGAATCCCGATTTAAGCGCCTTTGAGTTAGAAAACAGGGGTTTCACCAACTTGACCACAGATGTTGTGTGTTACCACATATTACCACATTTTAGGCATAACTGATAATGATCTTATCGGAGTCGCGTATCGGATATCTGCAAGAGGTATTTTGAATATCAGATTTGTTGTACAGCATAACTACACAGAAACATGACAAGGAGGCCTTAAGGTCGACGAAGAAGTCTTAAGGCTCAAGGCAACCTTTGTGGTCAAGTTGATAAAACATCTGTTTCCGATTCTGAAGTTGCAGGTTCAATTTATCGTGCAATCTAGATTTTTTTTAAAAATGATCTTATTATAACTTAGGCCTCATAAACATATACTTGGTTGTTTGGTGTAAATTACATGACAATAATTGCACAAGGTTGTACAAAAGGTACAGTACCCGGCGGTAAGTAATACACATCGGGTTTAAGAAAGAGACTGTCGACCATAATCGGCTAACTTCGGTTTTGTAGAGCGTCGTCTCTGCCATTCATACACGTGTTCCGTCGCGATTTGTCAGTCGTTGTCAAGTATTCTAGGGACAGAGACGACACTCTACAAAGCCGAAGTTAGCCGATTATGGCCGACAGTTTCTTTCTTTATCCCGATGTGTATTACTTACCGCCGGATACTGTACTGTGCTGTACACTATTCGCTGATATAGCTATCAGACTTGATTTGTTTAATAAAACTGGACTTGAATCCCGAGTTAGAGCGCCCTTGTGGAAAGTTTGAAGGACATTCATTGAGAAACTCATTGGCCTCGTTGTTAAGATGCTGGTTTTCGATACTGGGACTCCGGTTTCGATTCTCAATGGTTCTAAAAAAATGATTTACACGTTGAACGTCTTCGACGTTAATTACTAGATTTAGATATATCTAAGTTCATGGTGTTTGTCCGGCTGGATCACGCAGGAGCACGTCTTACATTGAACGGTGCTGATATAGAGAGAGTGGAAACATTTAAATACCTCGGAAGTATCCTAGTGGAAGACCTCGACCCAGAAACCGAAGTCATGTGCAGAATTGAATCATCTCGTGCGGCTTTTAATAAAATGAGAAGCGTATTCTGCGATGATAATCTAAACTTAAAACTTCGACAACGGTCAGTCAAATGCTACGTTTGGTCAGTGTTATTATATGGAGTGGAATCATGGACCATCAAAGTTGGTTGTATGAACCGACTGGAAGCATTCGAAATGTGGATACACCGGAGAATGCTACGGATACCTTGGACGGATATGGTCAGCAACACAAGGGTTCTTCAAAGAACCAAAGTTGATCGAGAGTTGCTGATTAATATTAAAATCCGAAAGGTGTCCTACTTGGCTCATGTACTCGTACTTAGAGGAGCAAAGTACAAATTACTGCACCTGATCATCCAAGGCAAAATAGAGGGTCGAAGAGGTGTTGGCAGGAGGCAAATCTCCTGGCTCCGCAATATACGTGATTGGACTGGTATAAGGAGCGTTGGGGCTGCTAGGGAAAATATGGCTACTCTCTGGTGATATTCAACGTTGGGAGGACCTGACATGACACTGAGAAGAAGAAGAAGACATAATGTAGGATTTCTGCTTTTTAGGTAGTATTTTCTCAGACGATGGAAGAGTTGTGAGAGATATCTAAGGGTGGAACGATAGGAAACAAAGTCAATGAAGCATCAAAACATATATGTGTATATTCGAACAGGACAGTATCAAAATTTGTTAAGATCAGACTCAAGTCTTTGAGTGCCAACTTTGATGTACGAAAGTAAAACGTGAACATGCAAAATACTAAAAGGAGTTGAATAAATGCTGTAGAAATGCATGCAATGAATTATACATAGGGTTACAATCAGCGGCGGCTAGTCTCGAGGTGCGTTGGTGCGCTGAACCGGTGAAATAATTCGCAATAATTAAATTATATATTCGCATACATGACTTCCAAAAATGTTAAATATTTGTGTAGATTAAATATATATAAGAATACTGACAAATTATACGAGTATTTTTATTTAAGTGAAAATTCCGGATCGGCCAAGTTTGCCAATTTATACTGGAGCGATCTCGAATACGCACCGGACGGAAACGCAGATTCATATAGGGCAGACAGAGACATACAGTAAACCGTGAGACTATTTATCTATATTGCGAATTATTTTTCCGGTTTAGCGCACCAACGCCGCCGCTGCTGGTTACAATGTATAACAGAATACGGAATGAAGTGATCACGAATGCAATTGAATTTAAGGATGATTGTATTATATTATTGCATTGATTACACTTTCATTGTATACAGTACAACCTGGCGAGCCTATTGCCATGC
Organism: Odontocerum albicorne; assembly: GCA_949825065.1. Classification (NCBI taxonomy): domain Eukaryota; kingdom Metazoa; phylum Arthropoda; class Insecta; order Trichoptera; family Odontoceridae; genus Odontocerum; species Odontocerum albicorne. Next base: position 4,728,075 of record OX463866.1, on the reverse strand, counting down.
GGCATAATTTTCCAGCCAACCAGAAATATGTTAAAGAGGCCTTAAATAAATAAAACTAGTCTGAAATCCTTTTTTTAAATATCTGGGATCCAGCGGGAATCTAACACGCAACTTCTGGGATGGGAGACAAGCGTCTTGCTAACTAGGCCACCAAAAACGTCTAGCTGGTGAGTTCAGTAAGATCAAAAAGACAACTCTTAGATGGTTTGATCTTGTAGAACGAATGAATGACGAAAAACTGATTCCGATTCTGGACTATGCGGACGTATGTTACTTGGATATTACAGAGGAACAGCTGGACAAATTACAGCGTCTTCAAAATGTGTGTCTAAGATACATTTTCAACCTATGTAAGTACGATCATATAACTTCATGCCAGAAGGCATTGAGCTGGTTGAATGTTGGAAATAGACGTCAAATTCACATACTCTCTCTATTGTATAATATCCTTAACTGTCCCGCCACACCCTCTTATCTCACCGAAAATTTTCAGCGTCTTTCCAATCATGGATTAGCGCTACGCTCAAACAGAGATTGTTTATTGGCCTTTCCAGTTCACCGCTCCTCTTTCTTTACGTCATCCTTTACTGTCCATGCAGTGAGACTCTGGAATCAGTTACAAACCAATATAAAACTCGCTCCGTCCTTGGCATGCTTTAAGAAGCGACTGAAAAAACTCTTAATTTCTAGTCAGTAAAATAACGTGTTTCATTCCTGATTTTTCTTTTCCTTTCCCCTCCACCATCCCTTCATTTACTTTTGATTGATGATATCTCACTTTATATGAAAAAGAATGTTCGGGTGATTGTCCGCCTTTAGTGGGGTTAGTGGGCATGTGCTCACGTATATGTTTATGGATTTCGTGGGGATGGATAGTCATTTGAATGATTTATGTGACCACGTAACTTGCTTAATTTACTGTTGTCTGGTTGGTTGGAAGAGATTGCCGTATGGCAATAAGCCCCCCCTCCCCCCAGATTGTATTTGCAATAAAAGTGTTAAATAAATAAATAAAAACTAACAAAATAAATTTATAGTTCAAATGTGAGTGGAAGCAGTGGTAAAGGAAGACCAAGGAAAGTTTGGGTGGATCAAGTGAATTATATTTTGAAAGAAGGAAATGTTGCGATTCGGAGGACATCGTAAGTGTTGTTTGAGAAGGGAAATGGTGTGGAAAAGATAAAATATGTATGCATGTGTCGTTAAAGAGAAGTCGATGTGTTTGATGTTATTGATTAGATGTGGATATAAATACTATAAAATTAATAAAAATAACCGTGAACCCATAAACCTCTTTATTAAAACCGTTGTACGGTCTAAAGGAAGACCCACCGTAGTGTTTGAGGTCCTTTAGAATATTGATCTTTATCTAAGCATCTTAGACAAGGAAAAAGGTTGTATAACCATCTCGAGTCGTGTCCTTAAAAAAGACCTCTTTCCGATTGATAAATTAAAATGACATGGTCTCCCGAATTATTTGGTTCTCCCTCATTTATTATTACGTGCAGCTTGACTTATATCCTGAAGGTTTCACATTAAATGGGGACAGAGCTAAATACTTCAATTGGAAACAATTATGGACAATATTTTGTTATTTTTGATTCAATAAAGCACATGTTAGTTGGCACATCTGTCAAATAGATATACGAGTATATCTGAAGCAACGCCTACAGATAATCAAAACTTAAGACTAAGATTGTTAGTCTTTCATGTGGATGGATGACATCTGTGCGTGTATTGCTATATCCTCATTGGCAGCCCTCAGCTTCTCGGTAAATTCAACACTGACTTACTTCCTCCAATATTACTTGATGGCTCTGCTCTATCATACCATTACATAAAAACTGTTAAAAACCTAGGAGTGCTAATATATAACACTATCTCATGGCGGGATCAAATAAATGAGGTGAGCCGAAGGATCTTCTTCAGCCTTCATTCCCTTAAAGTGTTGCAAAGATTCCTACCAACTAAAACCTAAATTTTACTCGTACAATCTCTGTTCTTTCCGATTCTGGACTATGCAGACGTATGTTACTTGGATGTTACAGAGGAACAGCTGGATAAATTACAGCGTCTTCAAAATGTGTGTCTAAGATTCATTTTTAACCTACGTAAGTACGATCATATAACTTCATACCAAAAGGCATTGAACTGGTTGAATGTTAGAAATAGACGCCAAATTCACATGGTCTCTCTATTGTATAATATCCTTAATTGTCCCGCCACCCCCTCTTATCTCGCCGAAAATTTTCAGCGTCTTTCCAATCATGGATTAGCGCTACGCTCAAACAGAGATTGTTTATTGGCTTTTCTAGTTCACCACTCCTCGTCTTCCTTTTACTGTCCATGCAGTGAGACTCTGGAACGAGTTACAAACCAATATAAGACTCGCTCCGTGCTTGGCATGCTTTAAGAAACGACTGAAAAAACTCTTAATTTCTTGTCAGTAAAATAACGTGTTTCATTCCTGATTAATATTTCCTGTCCACCATCCTTTCCTTTTCCTTTGATTGATGATATCTCACTTTCTATGAAAAATAATGTTCGGGTGATTGTTTGTCTTTGTGGGGGCTATAGACGTTTGCTCACATAATATGTGTTTATAGATTTCATGGGGATGGATAGTCATTTGAATGATTTATGCAACCGTGTAACTTGTTTCATTTACATTTGTCTGGTTGGTTGGAAGAGATTGCCGCCTGACAATTAGCCTGCCAGATTGTATTTGCAGTAAAAGTGTTAAATAAATAAATATGTATGGCTCAGAATGCTGGACTATGTACAGCTTCTACTCTAGGCAACTTGAAACAGCAGCATTTCATGAGAATGGATAGTCATTCGAATGATTTATGCAACCATGTAACTTGTTTCATTTACGTTTGTCTGGTTGGTTGGAAGAGATGGCCGCCTGGTAATAATCCCGCTAGATTGTATTTGCAATAAAAGTGTTAAATAAATAAATAAATATGTAACAAAACATTTTGTTGAGTGGGCCTACCAGGAACGTGTTTTCGGTAAGGGATCATTCAAGGTGAAGAGGATTTTAGAATACGAAGAAATAAGTTGTCGAAGAACTATTATGAACACTTGAAATGAAATCTAAATGGAATGTTTTCTGCGAACCCACGGCCAGAGATAACATGAGAAGACTCGAAAACGTTTACAATGCATTAGCACGGTGGGCTCCGTGTGACATACAACGTTATGAGGAAGTATTCAAAAGTTATTTTACATCCAAAGGATTAACGACGTATGTGTAAATAGTGAAAGGTTGTGATTTAGTAGAATTTTTGTTATTTACGTGGGTCGTCCAGAAAGTAAAGAACGTTTTTGCATTACTAAATAAAAACGAAACATATTTATTTATTTATTTATTTTTATGAACTGATTTTCTTACAGTATCGTACAAATACGACTATCTGACAGGTGTCAATCAGCCGACATAAATTGATCGAGTGCGACTAGATAGGCATCTCAAATATGATAGGCCAAGGCAAGTGTGAGATTTTTGATCAGCTGTCACAGCGTTTTCCGAGTCGGAACCGATCTAACTTATAATAAATTCATTTTCAGCTAAAAAATAATAATATTTTCGGCGTGAAACTGAAAACGGAAAGCCACACGCGTGCCTTTATGACATTATATGTGCGATGTTTGTTATTTCGTAACACATCCGGGTTTTCTAAACAAACTTACCCTTTTCTAAACATTGGACTTATTTTTTAATTAAATGTTCTATACAAAACAAACAATTTATATCAGCTGTCTAATTTTTATTGAAATATCCGTGCAAAGTGGATAAAAAAAAAAAAAAAAAAATTATACTTGACAAGAAATATACACAATTTGAGAAAAACAACAGATAATTTGATTTGGACATACAATTTTAATGGATCTGGGTTTGTTGCCTTTCATTTGTCGTGTCCCCAGTAAACTAGGCTTTTGCCTG